>WBNO01009282.1:159720-194947 GCA_013400575.1 Peucedramus taeniatus
GGCTGCCCGACCGGCCGAGCATCGGCGGCGAGCGCTGGGAGCGCCTCCCGGGCGCGCCTGCCCCGCGGCGGAGCGGGGATGCTGCGGAGAACGCGGGGTGCTGCGGGCTCCTGCGGCAGCCAGAAGTCCTCTCCTGCCCCGTCTTCTTAGAGCTCTGTGATTGCCGGCGCGCTCCGGGGCGTTCGAATGGCTTGAAAAGATCGAGCGTCTTCCGAGGAGCGCCTGTGCGCTGAGTTCTGCTGGCAGCTGGACAGGGATGTTTCTTCTTTGTCTGCGATATTGTTAGGAGGAGAGGGGGAACTTTTAAGAGCGTGCGGCATAAATAGTTTTGTTGTGTATGGGTGCATCCACAACTCTCAAACTTAAAAGGAAGGCAATACTTTAGAAACCTATATCTAGCCTTGGAGCTTAGGTTTAATTTAAGAGCTGTAGACTCCCACTGTGTGTTTGCAGTATACAGGTGCTCAGAAACGGCTAAATTTAATGAAAAGACCCCTTTTAAGCTTATTTTGGTTCAGACCCTCCAGACTAAAGCTGACAGGCTCTTGGGGGTATGTTGCGTGTGCCTATACATTCATGTGTTTGCCTGGAAACAAAGATTTACACACTCCACTCTGCTTGTTAGCAAGTTATGTGTGTGTATATGTGGGTAAGAACATGGCTCTTACAAGCTGTCTCCAGAACAATGCTAATTATTTGTATTATACTCTTGCAGAGGCTGTAACAGTAGCATATCAACAAAACTTTCTCATAGGTTATTTTTTTGTTGCAACCATTTGATTGCTGAATTCAGATAACTTTCTTAGTTGCTGAGGGGGGGCTGTCACTGGACCATTTTTGATCATGCTCTCTTTGAAGCGTGTTCTAATGCTACAGCTGAGATGGGCTCTTGAGCTTTTGGTAAGACAGTATCGTCAGGAAACAATAGCTAAGTAGCAGCACTTCCAACACTTTGAAAAAGCTTGTTTGCCTCATCAGTAACCTGAAATATTTTATCTACCTCTGTTATACTGTGAATTATACTGGTTTATATGATACATCACAGCTCTAAGTATTACGATTTATATGACTGCAATGTAACACTGTTATTTTTAAGGAGTAGTGAAGATTAATTATCTACGAGATGCGTTTGGCAGTAGCAGTCTCAGTGCAGGAATCCATGTGTGGCTGAGGGAACCCAATCTCTAAATCTTCTAGCTGCAGCTTCTGTGTTGGACTGAGACATAGGAAACTGAGGTCCAGCTTTTAAAGCCACGTGTAACATGTGTATACTGCCTTGTCAAACTCTTCCTAGACACACATTAGGCTTTGGGGGTTTGGAGAGGACACAGACTCTGCCCTTTATTTCCCTGAAGCATTTCAAAGCATATGATGAGCCTCGTGTCACTGTATTATGCTGATAATACTTGTCTGGTGGAATACAGGAGAGGATTTGAAGCCACTTACAGAAAGAACCATTTATGCACTATTATTTTATTTGTTGCAGTTGTATTCATTAGATAAAGGTTTCCTAGACAATCACAACCACATTTATTTATGCTTATTGCAGATATTCTTATGTACTGGAGCAATTTTTTCCCCCCTTTCTTTCTCTCAAGGACCACACCCGTATTCTGGCACATGCACATGGAGGTGTAGTACTAGCAGTAGCTGACATTATTTTAGGCAAGAAATAGTACCACTGAATAATTGGGCAGTGTGTGCTGTCACTGGACTCCCATCTAGCTTACCTCTCTCGTGTAAGAACTAGCAGTTTGGACTTAAGCAAGCTTATGTTTGAAATCATAAGTCTATATCTTAAACAGACCTATTCCTAAAAAAATATTTATGCTTCAGTCATGATTAATAATTTGACATAGGAAATTCCACTGCTCTCATGCCAAATAAATAAATAGTTCCTCTCACTCACCTAAGCTGTTTGTGAGACTGCTTGAGTGCTGTTTGGACCTTGTCAAAAGAGTCCTGTTGACTGCATAAGTTTGCAGCAGACCTAGCAATAACTGCAAATTTGCTCCCAATTTGATCACAGTGTCAAGAGGACAGAGAAGGAAAGGCCTGCCTTTTCAAAATGCCATTTTTTTTTGAGTTAAGGGTTTCTGTTGCTTTGTCCAAGTATGTTAGTTTTCCTAGGATATAATTAAAACTATTGTTGGCATCAAACAATTTGCATTTTGATGTTATGTCTTTGCCATCTTTAATTTGGGAAGTTTTAAACAGTGATGCAAAATGCATTTTAATTTTAATATAGGTAGACAGATATTTTGTGAGCAGTGCTCACAGTCTCCATATCCAACTATCTAGTGTTGCCAGAGAATTGATTTCTATAGGAAAAAAAACCAAAGCAGGCTCAGGAGAAAGTGCTGAGTCTGCCTTGCTGTCCCATGACATCATAAAGAACATGAAGTGATGATAATGCAGTTTGCAAAGATGCAATTACTTTAAGTATCTATTGGGCAGGAGAGATGCAAGCTAATCTTATTACTAATCATTTAACAGCCTATGTATTAATCATAGATGTTATAGCTTAATGACTGCTGTTTGTCTAGTTGTATTTCTACAGCTTTTAAATTTTTGCTCTTTGCTATTGCTGTGCACCAATAGCAGATTAAATAGTGATGTAGTATTTTAAAGCAGTATGTATCTATTTTGGTGCAAAAGTGCTTGGATATATAAAACACTAAATGAGGAGAAACATTTGGTGAGTCAGGAAACTACCAGAGTTGCCCGTAAACTACAGATTTTGTTGCTTCAGATGCCTTGAAGGAGTGGATATGTTCATTTACATGGCTTATGATCAGATTTGAGTTCTACATAAAGTACTGCAAAGTCAGAGAATTAAAGCAGTGTCTTTGTAGCTACTGGAATGACTAGAGGTAACAAACCCTTTTCTGAAAAGATGCATAATTTAATTTAATTTGCTTGGCCTGCTTATTACACCTGAGTTTTGTCTGCCAAAGTGCCATCATTTTCTCTAGATGAAACCTTCTGCTGTAAAGTTGTGGGTTGGTTGTTTTTTGAGGTTTTTTTTTTTTTTTTTTTTTTTTTTTTTTTTTTTTTTTTTTTTTTGTGTGTGTGTGTGAACTGCAAATTTCAAGACAGATTTGCAGTTCAGAATTTGAAAAGATATAACCTGATAAAAAAACTGCCCTCTCATCTACATGTGCAACAGGTGTGTGTTGAGCACATTTTGTTGGAAATATCCAGCATTTAGTTCCATAGTAGAAAAGCTTTTCTTGGATAGGCAGGCCCAGATATTTCTTGGATAGGCATGCCAGGCATGTCTCAGTAATCAATAAAGCTGAGACTTTGAGAAGTGCAGGAGAAGCTGGGCATTGAATTCCCAGGGACTCCTTTACTATTTCCTCTCCTTATCCAGCTGTACTGAGCACTGTCTTCTTGGGGGCAAATCAACGAGCTGGGCTCTTAGAGTGAAATGAGGGGATGACTTTTGGATACTATACATGTTTCTGCTAAACACATCTTGCCACAAACCAAGAAATTCCACAATACCCTGTGGAATGAAAACCCAGTTTTGATGAGACCTCTGATGGTGGAGGAGTCCTTTTGTAGCAGGGTAGAAATACCCAAGTATTAAGTCAGATTCTAGAGTCAGATTTCTGTATTAGAGGTGACCCCCCTTTGTCAGCCATGTGTAACTTACCTTTCCCATGGGTGAGAGTTGTGCACGTTGGCCAGACTGCAGTTCTGTTCAGGGATAAGGAAAGAGACATGGAAAATCTTAGTGCTGTGTCTCAGATCAGCATGCTGCTTTCCCAGGAATACAGGTTTTTGCTCACAGCATTTTGTTCAAAAACAAAAAGGTATTGCAAAGCTTAAACTCATGATTGTCAAGTCCTTGTATTCCACTTGGCTAAAGAACCCAAGAGGAAACACCTACCATGGAGGGAGCTGTGATAAAAAACCTTGTGGAATGGTATGGGCAGTCTGCTTGCTTTCACATGGCTTTTCTTGCTCCCAGAAAGAGAAGGCTGGTCTCTTCCCTGGTTGAACTCATGTTCTGTACCTTGATTTTAACTTGTGTAGTTCAGGTCTGATCCTGTGTAGATCAAACTTCTCAATTATAAGATGTTTGCAGGGGAACATCCTTTGGTTCATAAAGGGTTCTATACAGCATAATATTTTTCTGAAACTAATTCCCATAATGGCTTTCTCTTTGCAAATCTCTGATAGATCAGAAAAGACAGTACATGCTAATGTACAGTAGGTAAGATGAAACAGTCCTTTGATAGTAATTGCTACACTCTAATCCCATATTCTTACTGGTCACTCACTAGCTGGAAGTTGAGTCTCTTGCTGAAGCAGTCCCTGCTTCCACCACTGACAAACAGTGCAATCTTAAGAAATAATGAGTCTTAACTAAAAAGTCAGCATGTCTCTAAGTAAAACTGAATGTAGCTGCAGTATCCAGCTAATGACTCTAGGCTTGCTTTATAAGAGGGGAAGGAAAAAACTTGGTATTTTAAGAGTGGGATTGATTTAACTTTGGGTTTTGAATATACTGCAGATCTGTGCTAACAGATACTGCTATCTGTGTTTGTTTTGTTCAGTTGTCTACACAATGAGGTCAGTGAGTCAGTTTAGGTATGGACAGGTTATTGGGAAGAACTAAAGTTTGGTGAGATGAATGCCACACTGTATCTCAAGGACAACGTGTAATGTGAATGAACCAGTGATGTTTTACCTCTGAATTTTCTCTTAGTGTAAATTATCCTTTATAATATTCTAAAATATTTCTTCTCCCCCTTAAACATCCCCTCAGTTTTTCCCTTAAGGGAACCGTCACCAATTTTAAGATTCCATGTGGATTGGCTTTTCCCATTTTCTTAGGAGCAGGTGAATGAACAAGGCTTTGCTTGTTACTTTCTCTTTTAATTGTGGAACTGCTGCCAAAGGAAAGCACTCTACATTCCTGTACTGAAATGCATAAAGGGTGTTACACCCTAGGAAGCTCTTGAGCCAAGGAAATTAATATAATTTGCACCCTACAAACCTACATCTATTGCAAATATTTTGGTAACAAATTCATGAAACTACACCTAATTGGAAAAAAGGACATTCAAATTTCACTGAAAATTACTGAGAATGCATGATGCTTGCTATGAAAAATGAGGAGGAGTATATTTTCTCTCTTCTCCTTTTTTTTGTTCATTTAATTGATGTAGGGTGGATCTGCTGACTGGGGAGATTCATTCTGATTATCAGGAAAAGGTTCTTCACCCAGAGGGTGTTTGGGCACAGGAACAGGCTCCCCAGAAAGGTGGTCACAGCACCAAGCCTAATAGCTCAAGAAGAATTGGCCAACACTCTTGAGCAAATGGTGGGGTTCTTGGAGATGGTCCTGTTCAGGGCCAGGAGCTGGACTTGATGATCCTTGGAGGTCTCTTCCAACTGAATGATACTCTGTGATTCTATGACCAAACAGTTATGAACTATTTCTTTCTAGAGGTAAAATAAGAAATAAGCCATCAGCAGAAGCTGTCAAAAGTGCTTACATTTATGCCTGCGAGAAAACCTGTTGATGGAACTGACTGGTGAATACAAAAGTGGGTATTTGTGAAAATGTCTTCTGGTTTGGGATAGGAGAATAAAACTATTCCCTGCTCCCCTTGGCTGGCACACATACTTAAAACCTTCAGACTACAATTCTTGTCTATTATGTCTATTCCACACCAAGTTAACAACAGCTTCTTAGCTGCCATTGTAGGTCTGTCTTTAAAGTTTCTGTGAATTCTGTTCTGGGCTTCATGGCTACACAGAAAACTATTGATGAATGGACTTAATTTGAATCACAGAATTGTTTGGGTTGGAAGGGACCTTAAAGATCATCTGGCTCCAACCCTCTGCCACGGGCAGGGACACCTTCCAGTAGACTGGGGTGCTCAGGACCCCACCCAACCTGACCTTGGACACTTCCTGGGATGGGACATCCACAGTTTCTCTGGGCCAGTCTTGGCAGTGTTTATGTTTTTTTCAATAAACAGCTGAAATTGAGGAGTACTTAATGTGTCTTTAGGTTATGATATATAAAAATTTATTGTGTCACTGTGTTTATAAGAATTAAAAAAACAAAACAAAGCAAACCCACTACTAACAGCTTCAGCTGTTAAGGGTGTGTTTTGTTTGGTTGTGGTTTTTTTTTTTTTTTTTTTCCTGAGGTTTTAAAGTTCTGGGTAAAATAATCTACATCCCAGAGCAGACTTGTAGATATGTATATCTTTCCAACACACTCTATTTCCTCTTGTTTTGAATAGGTTAAAATAGATGTCATTGCCACTTGAGTGTTATCACTGGCCTGATTCTGTCTAGGATTTTTCCTTAAAAAAGGGAAGATAATTGGCAGCTTTAGGGGGTTGTTTTAGCAGCTATGTTGCCACTTTTTGTGAACCCCCATGCCAGTGCAGCTGTGAGCTGGCCCCTTAGAGAAGGAAGTGGCTGACTGTCCTGGCGAGCCCTGTGAAATACACCTGTAAAGTTCACATGATCAGAAGAAAGGAAAATAGTTATTACAGGAAAAGCTAAATGGATCTCATGCTTGAAATTTATGATGTGTTAGATAGCTGAAACCAGAACTGATGCCAAAATGAAGGTATGTTTCACTTAGGAGAAAGGAAAGCTGTCAGGGCTTTAATGATTTGACCTGGGGGAAAAAAAGAAATACTTTTTGGGAAATACTTTAGAGATTTTTTTTTTTTTTTGACTCTGAGTTATGACTTGAATCAGCAACTAAAACAATTTCATAAAAATGGATATTAATTTTCCAGTTGAGGACACTTATCCTGTATTGATTCATATAATTGTATGTTTTCCTGCAATGGTAGTTATAGAGGGTGAAGTGTTGATTAGCTTCTAATGAGGTTTAGACATCAAGCTACTTCTTTACAGCTCTGTTATCAATGGCCTGAGTTCTCTCCTTTGTGCACCAGGGCTGAGAAGCTAAGTATAAGAAATGAATGTATGTTGTTTTCTTTGGGAAATGAGTGAATAAGCCTATCATTGCTGTGTGAAGATGGCAGCTTTCATGCTGGCTGGTATTCCAGTTCCCAGTACATCAAAACAAGCCTGAAGCACCACACCTAGGGTTTTGAAAATCCAGACAAACTTTTAATCTGCTGTGGAAAAGACAAATTCTCCCACCAATTTATTCAATGTGATGAAGATTTTTCAGGAATTCTCCTGCATCCTCCCAAGATCTAAAAAAGAGAGCACACAGAGGACTTGACAAACCTCCCCAAAAATAACCTGCTTAGATCAATACTTGTCATAAGGGGTCATATATCTACTCTTAACTACCCATTTTTGTGACCAGCAATCTTGCCGCACTTGGGCAGGGAAGCTCTCAGATCCAATTTTAATTGCACTTGTATTTAGCTGATGGAAAAATCCAGGTGTTAGGAATGAGTATAATTTAATATATAAATGAGCACTGCCAGGTGCTTCTTTGCAGTCTCCTTTTTGATTGCTTGATTTTTTAAAAGGTGTAGCTATTATGGGTCTATTGAGGACAGTTGTTATTCAGAAATAAGCCTGTTCCCTGTCCTCAGAAGTGCTTAGAAACACAATAACTGAGCTAGTAAAGGCTAACATACAGGTGAAACCCCATTTTCATCAATAAATATACTGAAAATCACTTTCCGTGGCAAATAAAAATAAAGACAGGGACTGGACAGGACAAATGCATCTTGTGTAGCTTCATATTCTGCATAACTGTACTAAATGTCTGTATAAATGGTATAATACAGTAATTTGATTTTACTTAAAGCTTCATCATCTCTGTTTTTCTTCTCTTTGTGAAAGTTTCATTAATCCTAGAGACAACTGTTTGCCTGGTGTCTGAGGACCTCTTGCATCATCTTTGCTAATTCACAAGATATGGGATGGTTAATGACTAAAGTTACATTATCTGGCCTGTGTTTGAGAGTGAATAGAAAAAAATCTTATTTATCATTTTAGGCTTGCTGTCTATAAATGCACCTATGACTTTTACTTGCCTGAGAATTTAGCAAGAAAGATACTCCATTAAAAGAACTATTTTAAGAATGGCTGATAGAGGAGTTTTGCAGGAGAGGTTGGGGGCAGCCTCCATTTAGCCCCCTTAGACATGATCTGCATGCTTGTGGCTCTGATATGATGCATCCAAGCTGTCTGCCCTGCATGAATGCCTGAAGCACAGCTACTGCATAGGCAGATGTGGCCCTCAGGGTGTTTTTGATATAAGCCATTAAAAGTGAACTGGAACCTTTGAAAATTTTTCACCCTGGGAAATCACTTAGGAAAAAACTGTACGATGACAATTTAGGAATAATCCTTAATCCAGAATAAATCAGTAACAACTTTCTTTTCTCTCAGAAGGCTTGGTTATTAGGAGGATTGGAGGAAAAAGTATCTGCTAAGGTATGGAAGAGATAGCTGTGAAAATATCGGTACAGATACAGGCTGGCATGTGATCTGTACAGCAGGTTTTATTTGAATATCAAATTTATGAGCACATAGAATTCCTTAAACTGCTCAGGACTGTGAGCTGAGAAACATCAGTGGTTTGAACACTGACTCAGCTAGAGAACAATGTGTCTTCAGTGTTACAAACTTTGGGAGAGAAGATGGCAACTTGCTTTTATCCTAAATGCAGGCAGAATGTAATTATGAAATGTTATCACAGTTTGTTTTTTTTAAAAAAGTAATATGAATAATAAAAGAAATTATATTTGGTGGATGGACGTAAATATGATACAGTAAAACATCAACAGCAGTAACGTAACATAGCAAAATATGACCAGCAGCTGAACCCAATCAAAATCTGACTGCATGATACAAAGACCATCTGACAAGATGCATCAGCTTTGAAACAAAATGTGATTAGGAAAATTTATTACCACTTAGTCTCTTTCTGGCTACATTCTGGAGTGCATCACTGGGACTTGGTGTGGAGAGCCCTGTGACATGGGGACAGGTGAAAACAAATTGTGCCCAGTGTCCTGAATGCTGGTTAGTCACCCCTGAGATCACTGCACTCATGCAAGCTCAAAACCAATACTAGTCTTCTTAACACAGGCAGAGAATATTCTGGTTAATTACCACAGATTTCTGTTTTGCTATTACATTACTGCTTTCACTTAAGTCCTTGTGTTTTAATTTGTCCCTTTGTTTTCAGAGGTCTCCGTCAGGCTGATGCTGCTCTGGTTAACGTTAAATATTCCACTCTGCTTTTTGCCAAGTGCTCGTCTGTGTTTTCTGCTGAATCCATTGCCTTGGGGAGGAAAAAAAGAGTCAAAATACAAAAAACATAATGGAGTTTAGTACATCAGGCTTTGTGAATTCATTTTTGTCTCTTTTCACATATGCTGTGCATATGCAGTGGCTGACCTAATCCAGGTGGATGCTAATGGTGTCAAACCCTGGATAGCAGGTTAGTTTGTGAGGTTCAAGTGGAAGAGGAATGGGATTTATCAGCAGGGAGCTTATCTTCTACCTGATGTCTTCAAAGACTCCAGCTAAGCGAGGTGTGTCACTCAAAATGACCTTTGTTCCCCTCATGGGCCTGTGGGGGTTTAGTTTAGTAATAAGCCTGATTTTCTTAGGGAGAGGAGTCTTTGGCCTGGGTATTTTATCACCAATTTTGCTTCTAGAAAACACTTTGATGTAACTTCTGTCATGACAGTAATCAAGGAACCTATTATTTGTTTAATGAAGCATGATTATTAAAACATAATAGAGATATAACTGATTGAAATAAAAACTTGCAATTTGCTTATTTCTTTTTTTCTTGAAGGAGATTTTTTCCCCCTGTACAATTATCTGCAGAAATATTTTAATGAGTAATTTAGTTTAAAAATATCTTTGTTCTGAGGCTGATATCTAAACATTCTATTATGGAGCTTCTGTGAAATGTCCAGAGAAGAAAACTGACCCATATGGATGGAAATGGTAGCTAGCACTTTCTGGAGCAAATTGTGTTCACTTGCTTTCATCAGCTAATGGGATGATGAGACAAAAAAAAAAAAAAAGAAAAAAAAAAGATTCATGTTGCATAGTATTTTAGCATGATTCATTCCCATAGTCTTGCTTACAAATCTAGTTTCTATTCAATTGTGACAGAAAAATTGGAAAATTCCATTGGAATTGGAAATTCATTTTATACAGCTGAAATAGCAAAGTCTTGCTTTAGAACTAACTGTGGAGTCTGCTGAAAGATGTTAGAATCAGGTAAAGTAGCACATAATTGATATTTCCATACTTATCTTGTCCCCTGTACAATGTGGCCTATTCTGTAATTTTTCAGTGGTAAATTATTTCTGCTTTGTAGTCCAGAAATTAGTAGTGAGAGAAAAAAATGAAGCTTTAAAACCTGACATCTCAGTGTGTTCCGAGAAGAGCACTAAAATGTCAACTGATTTGCCAGCTATTAAGGCACAACTGCAGATTTCCATTAACACATTTATCTGCCATAGTGGAACTGGTTCAAAGTCCGCTTCAAAAGAAGAAAGAAAAGATTCAGAGTAGGTCACTGCCTAAACACAGGGATTAAATTAACTAGAACAAGAGAAATTCACAGCTTCTTCCAGAAGGCTTACTGTTCTGCCTCACACACTTCATTCACACTCTTTAGGTCTGTGTGTCTAATGCCAATTATTTCTTTGTTTCTTGCTGTTTTCTCTGTTGGTTTCTGAAGGTATATTCTTGCAGAAATGATCAACCTTTGAGGAGGAAATTATTTCTTTTGACACAGGTAGAGAGACCAACAAATGAAAGAGCAGTAATTTAGGAGTTGGATTTCATGCAAATTTTCCTTTGTTCAATTCTTTCACGTTTTAAAACTTGATTTTAGAGTTACTTAACCCTGTCTAAATATCTGCAATAACAATGGTGTCTTTAAAAATTTCTCTGGTCAGTTTAAGGGAAGAAAGAAAATGTCTTCCACAAAGCTTCAAGATTTTAACTTGCAAACCCTAGGATAGAGATTGGACCTTCACATCTGTATTCTGATGGCTCCGAGAGGGCTCCCTGCTTTGAGTTCACCATGGTGGCAAGCTGGGCACATATTAGGGGCTGCAGTAGCTTTTTGCCTTAGTGCATCACAAATGCTTGTCATCCTCCTTGCTGCTTCATACAGTCCCACCTGGTTTCCTTGGTGTGGTTGGTGGAGCTGAGCACTGATACAGCCTCTGTATTGGACAAGAATACAGCCCAGCCTATGGATACAAGCCTTGGAACAGGTCAGAAACAGCACTTGCCATGACTTGATGGTCTTCAAGGTCTTTGCCAGCCTAAAAGATTCTGTGATTCTACTTGAGTCTCCATGCAGCAGCTGACTGGCAGATGAGAATCCTGAGAAAGCTCAGGTAGCCAGCAAGGATCCATTTCTTCTGCTAGAGGGTGTGATTCAGATTTTGGGAGAGTCACAGAAAAGCAGAGGCTGTGCATGAGAACAAAGTGTGAGGGGAGTCCTTCAGCCACCTGAGAAACATGCAGGGATGGGGAGTGGATTGTGTGTTATAAAGGCAAAGTTAGCTATTTTCCCATGAGAGGGAGGAACATCACAGGAGTTATGATCCAGAGTGATCAGCCTGCTCATTGCAGTTTGAATATTTCTGCATGACTGAAATTGTGACCAGGATATTTTGACACCTGAATTTGTTCATAACTTACTGCTTGATATCAGCCAGAAGTATGTGCACAGAATGAAAGGAATCATGGAAGAGTTTATTTCAAAAATTGTCTAGGAAATTAAAAAGGACAAGACAATGGACAAAGCACTCTTCCTAAATTTGCAAGTACATCTTGAATTACTGCTTTGAATCCAATCTTCAACTACAGGGAAAGGTGTGGTCACTTTTCCTTGGAAGTGATTAGTATCCTGCATAATTCAGTGCTTGGCTTTGAATGTTTGTGCTGTTATATACACATGTGTACTCTGGCAATAAGCCATTGTCACTCACCCAGCAGTGAGGGTCAAAATGTTGATCAACTCCTCCTTCTCTGTGCACTCTGTCCTGTCAGTGAGACAGGGCTCCTGGGGAAAATCGATCATGTTAACAAAATTGGAATTTCAGCATTGTAGAGGAAGAGAGTGAGCTGGGATTTCACATGCAGCTTTCCTTCCTGCACTTCCCACTTTGCAACATTTAGACTTATCACTTTGGTACTTTGATAATAGTAATTATTTTGGTCACAGAAGTCTAGGAGGAAGCCCATTATTTCATATGCATTTCTGTTAAAGGGTCTGTCCCTTTTTTCTTCAGGACCACTGCCCACCTAGGACTATGGCCTTTACTACATTTATTGGGAGTAAGGCTCTTAAACTAGAAGAATAAAGGGAAATATCAGGAAAGAAATTGGGGCATACATTGTGTTGTCAGGATGTTATCAGAGAAAGTCAAAATTGACACTCTCTGCCTGATCTCGGAGCCTGGTTTTTTCCATATCTATGGCACAAGGTTTTCCTTTTTAGACTGTTGTTGTTCCTTTGTTATTTTAGTAGATTAATTACTGATAAACAACTGAATTTTCAGAAATCTGTCTGCCAAGGTAAGAATGAGATTAAAAAGATGCTTTTCTTCCTGATAATCCTTCTCCAGATGAACTTTAATAGGGTATTTTAAAGGGAAGGTTTCAGAGTTTGTTTTTTTTTTTTTCTAGAAATATTACAGGAATTGTAGGAAACTCTAGAAAGTTACGCATAATATAGCTCTACTGCTCCTATACTTTAGCTTTCTACAACAGAAATGGTCCCAAAAAAATAAGAGTTCATTTCAGATTTAGCTAAAAGTCAAGAGCTGATACTGTTTTTCCATTCCTATATTGATGCATCTTTGATACAATCTGCTTATTCTCTGCAAATACTTGAAACTGTGCTCTGTGGAAATACAGAGATGTCTTCGACTCTGCCCTTGTGCTGTCTGCTATTGGAAATATCCTACTTATTAAATACAAAAATGAAGAAATGCTAATGCAAAAAAAATTAACTTTATGTAGCTTTTAAGGTTTTTTGTTTACTTTGATATTTACTCTTTGTGTATAGAAAAACATTGCCTGGGAAAACATAAATAAAGCTGAAATTATGTAAGGATGTTGCTGTTTCTCAGTGACAAATTACAATTTTTTTAAGGTGATACAGGATAAATCTTGTTCAAATGTTATTTATGTGAGTCATGTATCTGGGTTTGCTTAAAAGTGAGACTTGAGTCATTTTCAAATGCAAATCTGATACAGTACAATAAACTACTGTACTTTGTGCCAGTGTGGCTTTGCCTCAAGTGTTGTGAGCAGTTTTGGGTGCCTCAATATAAGAAGAATATAAAGCCCTTAAAGAGTGCCCCAAAGAGAGCTGTGAAGGGCCTTGAGGGGAAGCCAAATGAGGACCCCCTCAGGTCACTTGGTCTGTTCAGCCTGGAGGAGGCTGAGGGGAGACCTCATTTTGGACTTCAACATCCTCATGAGGGGAAGTGGAGAGGCAGGCACTGATCTCTTCTCTCTGGTGACCAGTGACAGGACCTGAGGGAATGGCCTGAAGCTGTGTCAGGGGAGGGTTAAACTGGATATCAGGAAAATGTTCTTTACCCAGAGGGTGGTTGGGCACTGGAACAGGCTCCCCAGGGAAGTGGTCACAGCACCTGACAGAGGTTGAGAAGCATTTGGACAGTGCTGTCAGACACATGTGTGACTCTTGGGCTGTTTTTCACAGGGCTGGGAGTTGGACTCCATGGTCCTCAATGATCCCTTCCAGCTCAGCATGTTGTGTGATTGTCAAATTTTCCAGTAAACTAATGAGTTTTGTTGATTACTAAACAGTCTAGATAATGCCTGGTAGTTTTTGTTACTTAGGTATCCTTCAGTCATTCTTGCTTCACAAAAGAAATTTTCCTACTTCTCCAATGATGAATTTCTATAGTGGAAAAACTTGGTTTTGGTTTTTTTAAGAGGTGGTTATATTTAGAACCCTTCTCCTGTCCCTAAATAAACATACTGGAGTTCAGTTGTGGCTGATAAGTGAGTGTGTTTATTCCTCATCTTGTATATCTTGAATAAACTCTAGAGAATCTTAGTAGTTGAAAATTATAATTATTTTTGCTTTTTAGAAAACAGACATATGTCTTTCTCAGACAAAGAACTGTAAGGAGCAGACTCTCTCTCCCAGAGACCTTTACAGGTTGTGCTTAGGCACATTGTAGTGCAGAGTGGCTATGAGTTCCTCTCATAAACAGCCTCTTAAGGTTGACTTAGGGGATCAAGAAAAATTTCAGCTGCTTCTTGCCACTAAACATGTAAATTTGAAACTTAAAAAAAAAAAAAGAGTAGCTCTAAATACACAGTGAAAGTGAAGTTGGTCCATTAGTATGAAATAGTCAAGGAAATACCCTCCAAACAGATCCTGGCTCTAACAGAGAAGCCTGATGGTAGAGTCATTATAAAGTAGAGAATATTTATCTAGAACCTATTGGGAATCTTTGAAGAGTTTCACAGGCCATGGAAAGATGGCATAGATTCCCATGAACTGTGTGCTATTTGAAATTTAAATTAGAGCAAAGGATTTCAGTGGCGCTAAGTTATCACCATGAATCCTCTCAGACAAAAATCTCCTGTCCTTCACCAGCACATGCATGATGTGCTGTATTCTTTTCTTGCAGCTTTGATATTCATTACTGTACTCTGAACAGTCCCATGTTTTTGTTTTCCAGGCCAGAAGGTGTGCTATGGTGCCTTCAAGCATTCGTGTTACAAATTAGCCTATTTCCAGGACTTGTCTAGACGCGTGGGCTTCCAGGAGGCCCGCCAGGCTTGTGAAATCGATGGTGGGGCTTTACTGAGCTTGGAAAGTGAAGCTGAGCAGCAGCTAATAGAAAACATGCTGCAAAACCTCACCAAATCAGGCTCTGGGATTTCTGATGGTGACTTCTGGATTGGGCTGTGGAGAAGTGGTGATGGACTGGCCACGTCGAGTGCTTGCCCCGACCTCTATCAGTGGGCTGATGGAAGTATGTCACCATTCAGGTAAGTGTGTGAAACTGCTTATTGAGAAGGTTCTATGGAAAGGAATGGAACCTGAAATCCCAAACCTTGCTTGATGACATGAAGTTTGTGGCATCTCCCCCTTGACTTCTCCAGATGAAGGGTAGCTGACAATAGGGGTTTTGAATTTGAAGCTGTGACACGATGGCATTGTGTGGCTTCAGCCTACAAATTTCTTTGCTCCCACCCACAGTTTGCCTCTGCATGATGTTTGGAGGTTGTTCTGCCACACACAGAGTCTTTTGGGTGTGGTCTGAAAGCAGACAAGTAAATTCTGCTAGGCTCTGGCCACCTCAAATCAGGGAGGCAGCCACCAAATAAATTATTGTGAGATGCTTAGCGTAAATTGTTCTGTTTCTACCCTTTTTGAAAAGCCTTTAACTTCCTGATGAAGCAAAAGACCAGAGTAGCAGCAACTCAAGACAAGGGGACAGATAAGAGTCTAATAGGGAGGAAATCAGAGCAGTAGGGTATTTCTGCAGATGTGCTTTAATCAGAATTGTTTTAAGATTCAGAGATGTGCAGCTTGGGCCTTTCACAGAAGGGTTGTGGGAAATGCAGAAAAAATCAAATGGAAAATCAAATGTCTTTGAAGAGGATGGGACTGTTTGGGCTGATATTTCTTCACTGATGCAAACTGTTTTCTTTGTCGTCCTGATGAACCTTATCTTCAAAAACTAGAAATTGGTACACAGATGAGCCTTCCTGTGGAAGTGAAGCCTGTGTGGTGATGTATCATCAGCCAACTGCAAACCCTGGTCTGGGAGGGCCATACCTTTACCAATGGAATGATGATAGATGCAACATGAAGCACAATTTTATCTGCAAATATGCCCCAGGTAGGTAAAACTGAAGTTATATTTCACCTGTGGGGCATTGTCTTAGAAGAACTATTGCCTCTTGATTTGTGAGGGAATCTTCTACTGATTCCTTTGGTGTGTGCCTGAACTGGCATTAACAGGGGATATAATATGTCAATAACAACTAATAAAATACATTTTTAATAAATTTAAATAAACCTGTTTATATCTAATAAGAATGTTTTCAAAGTTAGCTTTACTATCATGCATTCCCACGTTTTTTTTGATTTAATGAATTCCCTTCTTTCACAAAGCGTTATAAGTGTACATTTTCTACTTTCTAGGTAGGATGACTGTAAAAAATTTTGCACTGTCCTTGTAGTTGTAGCCCTGCCATTTTATACCAATTTACATGTGGTGGTTGTTTTAAAAAGTTATGGCTTGAAGAAAAGCAGGAAAAATTTCTGCATTCATGCATGTAGACTTAAAGAGATATGAAAAGCAGATGCATGCTAGTTGAGATGGTGACAGAAAAAACAGATCTTAGGCAATTTGGCTGTACTTTCAGACATGACATAAGTTCTGTATATGTCAATAAAGGAAAAGTGAACTATAAACTAGAACATGGTGTAAAACCAGAAAGAACATAAAAAATAAACTTTCCAGTTTGAGCCTGTAAAATTTTCTATTCTTGGTGGTACTTAAAGTAATTGAAAAAGTGTTTTTCAGCAGGATCTTGTGAATGTTTTCAAATAATTTTGTCTGTTTTTCAAAAGTAAGCTGAAAGTCAGAATGCATATGAAGTTATGGATTTATTTCATTTATTAATTATTAAAACTCAAGAGGTGGCCCATGGCAATCTCATGAGGTTTAACAGACCAAGTCCAAGGTGCTGCACTTGGGTCAGGGCAGCCCCCGGTACCAATCCAGGCTGGGGATGGACAGATCCAGAGCAGCCCTGGGAGAAGGACCTGGGGGTGCTGGTGGGTGAGAGGCTGGACATGCCCTGGCCATTGGGAGCCCAGAGCCCCCCGTGTGCTGGGCTCATCCAAAGCCCCGTGGGCAGCAGGGCAGGGAGGGGATTCTGCCCCTCTGCCCCGCTCTGCTGAGACCCCACCTGCAGGGCTGCATCCAGCTCTGGGCTCCCAGCACAGCAAGGACAGGGACCTGCTGGAGCCAGGCCAGAGGAGGCACCAAGGTGATCAGAGGGATGGAGCAGCTCTGCTGTGAGGAAGGGCTGGGAGAACTGGGATTGTTCAGCCTGAAAAGAGAAGGCTTTGGGGTGACCTAATTGTGGCTTTCCAGTACCTGAAGGGAGCCCACAGGAAAGAGGGACTATTTAATTTACAAGGGTCTGTAGTGCCAGGATAAGGGGGAATGGCTTCAAACTGACAGAGAGTAGGCTTAGATTAGATAGCAGGAAAAATTCTTTGCTGTGAGGGTGATGAGGCCCTGGCAGAGGTTGCCCAGTGAATCTGGGCATGTTCAAGGCCAGGTTGGATGGGGCTCTGAGCAACCTGGTCTAGTGAAAGGCGTTCCTGCCCATGGCAGGGGGTTGGAAAAAAGCTATTATTTAAGGTCCCTTTGAACCTAAACCATTCTATGATTCTATGAGATCCTACTCTTAGCAGCTGTTTGACCTATATAATTCTGCAGTTTCCCACCTTCTTTCTTGACGCTGATGATCAAACAGTAATCACTGTCATTGTAGACATCTGTCTGTCCATAGAGATTCAGGCTATTTTGTTCCTCTGGTTTTGGTGGATACATACCTTTTTCACTTTCTGGTCACTTAATGAGGATATTAATTGTAACTAATATTGCAGGCAATTATTAAATATTTGGCAGAATTGATATACCAAAGTATTTTGGCATACTGTCACCCCTTCAATCTGTTCCTGCTTTTGAAATTGGTAGTGGTTATCACTACTTTATGATGATCAGTAATCATCATAGACCTTTCAAGGAAATGCAACAATTTTATCACTTTTAGAACTGTTCTAATTATTTTGAAATAGGGTAACAAAATAAAAATGTTTTATGTTGTTAAAAACCCAACATTTTTAAATCAGAAATTGCAGGCTTTATTGAAAAGGTTTGGTTTCAGGTGTATTTCGTAGCTTTAAATGCAAACAAATTTAAATTAGATAATTATTCTGTACTAGTGAGCTATTTATCATTCCTGTTGAGATGTGATAAAGAATTCCTTTTTCTATTCTTTTACCATCTGAGAAAATGTTGGGTATTTTGGATTGTCAGAAAACAAAGTGATAACAGTAACAACGAAAATACATTTATATTTCTTTCTCTAGGTAGAAGTGGGTTATTAGTTTATAATAAGGCATATAAGGCAAACAATGTATAGGTAGATTATTGTTAATATCTACATTGTTATGCAGCTAAATACAGTACTACTGAATTGGAGCTATTTATTTCTCAAACTGTTGGAATTGTGCTCTTTAGCAAAACAGACTATTCTCCAGAAATGTATTTTTCTGTCACATGGAGGAAAGGACTAGATACAAAAATGTATATAAATAGATATATGACATTTCTTTCACTGCCTGAAGAAAGTAACACAGTGTTTGTAGGAAAATTACATTTGTTATCTCCAACCAAGTGAGACTTACAAACGACCTTTTTTCCCCCCTCAAATCACTGTAAAGGCTTCAATGTCAGCTCTTAGCAGTGCAAAATACATCCATTTCACCAGGAGTGCTAAAGTGCCACATGCATATTGAATTTCTGTTTGTTATCAGAGTATGTTGTTTTTCATAACTCTCCTGTCTGTATTCAATATAGGGTGTGTGATACCAGCCACAGGCCAAAGCAGGTTGTAGGTGACTTTGATAAAGTTGCATCTAATTGTATCATCAGCAAGTCCAGAACAGTGCTCATTAGGCAGCCTTTCTCAAGCAGCAACTACATTTCTGGTAGATATTTTTATTTTTCCAAGCCCTCCCTTGACAGCATTTACTGTTGCAATGTTCAGTCCAGCTTTGGATCATATTGATCATTGAGCAATCTTAAATTTAATTATAGGTTGGTAATTGCGACCACATTTAGCTCCTGTCCAGCTCCTGTAGGTTTGATTATGCAATCAAATTAAAAACTCATCTCCTCTTCTGCTGTCAAGAGACAGCAGCTCAGTTCTTTGGGGTATCTTGGTGTCTTTCTTTATATAAGGCCAAATGTAGCTATTTTTTACCAGAGTAGCAGAAATAACTGGCTTTATCTCTGTTTTGATTTCTCCTAGCAGTTTGTATTTATCAAGACTCAGAACTGTAGGCTCATAGCACTGTTAAGTTAGTATAACCTTATGATAGAGAGGAGTTCATATGTTGTTTTAGAATTGTCTGCACAAATGAAGCTTTGGATATGTTAGGCACTTTATTCAGCACAAGAAGTTAGAGTGTTCAGAGGCTTAGCCTTTAACCATTAGCCATTAAATCAGAGGCCACCAAGAATTGAAACTAGACTAAACTATAGCCTTCTTCTAAGGAGCAAAAAGTATGAACTAGAGGTGATTTGACACTAGTTTGCAAAGAGTCTTTGGTAAGAAGATGAAATGCTGAAGAATTAAGCAATTATTGTTTGGGGGAATGTATCTATTTCTGTGATACTGCATGAAAAAAAATGGAAACGTGTTTTATTGCACACATTTTTCATTCTTCAACAATCAATTTCAAATATTGATTTAACAGATAATGTCTTAGAAAAAGAATTAGGAGACAGAGCAGAGCCAGAATACGGTAAGAAATTTTGACACATTAAATTCCATTGCACTGATAAATACATAATTATAAGGATAGCATACAAGAGCCTCCAAAATTACTCATGTTTAACAGGCACAGTTAAGAACTGGAACATAGGAAAAATGAATTCTTCAGAGAGCAACAGCTACAAATATATGGTTGTTGCTCAGAATAACACTGCTTGTAATTCTTCTTCCAGATATAATTCAAATGTTGTAATAAAATCCTCTTTACATGTATATTTAATAAATCATAAAAATGTTCATTTCCCAATATAAATTAAAATGTAATTACTATTCATTTATTTAACAACATAATGACCATATTTTTTATTATTTTCCTAAAGTTTCTGATCTCCTTTTCAGATATTTTTCCAACAGTGCCAGCAGGAAATCCTTATGACACAAGCAAACCAGAAGATCAGTATCATATTATTGCTACTGAAACAGGTAATGTGTTCATATGGATGTAGTGTTCTGCTAAAAATATTAACAGTGGAATTAAATATTTCATTTTCTATTTTTGTTAATAGGAAGAAACAGTCTGTTTCCTTGGAAAGTGCCCTGAAAATACATATATTTGAATAACATTTCAATAGTTTTAGTCCCCTTAGTTGCTGTGGAAACAAATTATTTCCTTGTCTCACCAAACTTAGAATAAACTCCGTGTCCATAGCTCCCCCAAGGACCCTATGTTTTTGGAAAAACACATGCTAAGAGGAGTTCAGTGCCTTGCTGAGATTCCCAGTAGAGATGACACTTGATATTTGGGAAGTGGGTACCCTATTGCCCATCTGCAATGCCCCTGGCTGCTTCCTTCAGCAATTTATCTTCTACAGAGTCCCGAGGCTCAGGACGAGTTGTAGCACGGCTTTGGTTCAAGGAACTGAACATGTCTAAGGACAGCTCTGGATTTTATAGGATTGCACTGTGGGATTGTGGAAAGTGGGTGCTTTGTTCACCCACTGCTTGTCTGGATTTGAGCTGGCTTCCTAATTGGTGTATTCATTACTTTCCTTTATAAAGAGGAATTATTATATTGATGAACTGTGGTTTGAAATCAATAATTCCTTTTAATACAAACTGTGCGAAGACTCTAAAACTCAAAAAACAACCTGAATATTCACATTTATTCTTGCTAGGGAAAATATTTTCAAAATAGGACAATAGGTAAGAAAATCTCCATAGTTTGTACAATAAATGTGTACCGGTACAAAACATGGGCATATAGTTACTGGGAAAGAGTACCCTTCTGGAAGCTGCAGACCCCATCCTCTCTTGCAGACAGATGATAGAGTCTCAGCTTGTACCATTTCCCACTCCTTTTGTGCAGGGACCTGCAGAGGAGCACCTTTAGCTCTCCTCATTAGCCAGGGAGAGGCTTTATGTGTCTTTTAAGGGGAAAGGGAAGATGAGAGCCAGGCTCATTCCTCCTGCAGTCCTGCATGGGCAGGGAATCCACATACAAAGACAACTGAGTCTACAGTTAAAGTGGAATGTAAAAAAATTAGGCTGTGAAATGTACTCCATTAAAACACTTGAATTTTGAGTTAAAAAATTGGAAAATGTCAGAATTGAAGACCTTAAGATATGTTTTGCACATGGCTCAACTGCTGCTTTATTCTTGATACTGCTGAGTTCTCTTTGGAGCTCTTCCTATAGAAGGAATATATGTGTTCTTTTGTGTAAGCTAATGTATTCCTGTTATTTTACTCCAGATTTTTACTGACATGGTTAAAAGCATTTCAACATGGGAGACATCAATGAGAACTTTTGTTTTGTAGGTATAATTCCGAATTTAATTTATGTTGTAATACCCACTATACCACTACTGCTGTTGATACTGGTGGCTTTTGGGACTTGCTGTTTCCAGATGCTTCATAAAAGGTAAAATATACTCATCCATACTGGTTTTATGATGCAGAATTCATATTTCCATTGGCAAGCTATTCCTACTGAAAGACTGCTTACATCTGTCCCCAAATATGCAAATAAGTGCCTTTTCATCTATTAAAATGCAAGTAATTTACAGCTGTTACAGCTGAACATTCACCTTCAGGCTTTTCCACAACATGCTGAAATAATTCCAGGTCTCAAAGAATGTTGCTGTTGGGACTCCACCTGTTTCTGACAGAAGTCTCTTTGCGGACCACTTGATAGGCAGGGCTGTTGTCAGCACTTTTACTTCACCTCTTTCATTGTGGTTATGGCCTGTAAAGTACCTGGGCTGTGGGAAATAGTAGGGGGGTCCCTCACAGATACAGGGTGAGCCCAAGGACTCACTTTCTAACCGAAACTAAAAATTTGTTCCAAGGACAAACCTAAGGGCCAGCAGCTGCTTAATCCTGTTCCACTGCACATGCCATACAAACAACAGATGGACCACTGGAGCTTGGAAACTGAAAATGAAAAGCAAAAGCTTGCTTTTAGCCATACACTAGTGTGACATCCTTTATACATCATGCATGTGCTAAATAAGATGCATAAAATGCATAGATATGTGTTCATAGCTGTGGTATCAAGCAGGTGTCCTGTTATTCAAAAAGGAAACATTTAATCCTTTGAAATACAGTCTACTTTGCTTCGTGCTTTAAAATCCTTTGGACTTTTCATTTTTTTCTCAAAATATGATATAGATAGATAAAGATATCACAGCACATAATTTATGTTTCTTTTCTGATGCTTTTAAATATCATTTTCATCCTTTAGTTTAGAAAGTGTTTTCAAGTTAATGTAATTCAGAGGAGTTTAACCTGAAATATGTTTTATAGATAAATGCTGTTTTTGGTAAAAAATATCAAGAGTAATAAGCAGATTTGTAAGCTGTTGTTCCTCTCAAAGAGCAGGAATAAGTAAAAGGAATATGATATCACTGTTTTAAGAAATTAAAAAAACAATCCTCCTTATTTTTAGCCCTTTATTTTTTCCTTATGGTTTTTACTTAGTATTTCCTACCAATAGCTGCAGTAAATTATTTCAGGTGAGAAAACACTCCAAATGGGAAGATTGTTTCTGTCTGTATGAGTGAATGTACAGTGATATTTGCAGTACTTCTTGGTACTATGCCTCATTGAAGCAAGTAGCCATAAAGAACAGATGTTATGAGGTTTGCATAACAAACTTGATTGTGTTTTTCTTTTATGCATTTTCTGTAAAGAAAAGGAAAATGTACACTTTCCCAACCTGTCTTATGACAGGCAAATACAAGCCTGTGAAATGTCATATATAAACCTCACCACTGGGGCTGCAGAAGGTTGGAAGCTCAAAGCAGAAAAGAGTAGTAAAATAATAATGTGTATAACATTAGCAATTCCATAGTAATTGAATTCTGGAACCCTTATTACAGTGGCCCTGGATTTCTTGGTAAGTATGGTACATCTTAGTACCTTTTCTGACAGGTATTTCTCTTCTGAGAAAAATTTAAGCCCTTGAATAGTCCTGGGAAAGCAGTGAGAGATTCATGGCCCACTGAAATCAATAGAAAAAGTAGTGTTGACTTCAGTGGGCTTTGATCAGGCCTTTGATGCTATAGCAGTTCATCCAGAAGTAATTCATCTGAACTTCCAAGACTTCAAAATTGCATGACACAGATATTGGAAATTCACCTTGGAAGATTTCCCTTTATTTCTGTTAGCTGATTAGCCTGATAGATGAAATGATACAAAATTAAGGACAAAATGGTTTTGGTGCAAAACAGGGTGCTCTTTTTTCTTGGCGCTTTTTTTTTTTCCCCCAAAATGTCCATTTTGAATTACATCAAAACTTTTAATTAAAGAAATTAAGCCATTTTAAAAATCATTTAGATTAAAAAAATCACCAAAAATGAAGTATTTTTTCTTTTGAAACAAAACTTTGCTTTTTAAATAATATTTTTCTATATTTTTTAAATTTCCACTTATGACCTGCCTTGCAAACCATTTTAGTTCATCACAAATATGTAGTTCTTGGGCAAAAACCAAATCAAAAAATGAAACAATCACTTGAACTTATCATTTGGACACTGTAAAACTTTAGGAAAGGGATTCTGTCCTGCTGGGGAAGGAGGGATCCCCAACTTTCCACATGAACCTGACTTCTCATTCTTTTTTAGGCTTCCACAACATGGTGACCTTTCCTCTGAAAGCCACAACCCATGGCCAACCAGGACATGCCTAGCTTGAAAGGTCATGACTAATTTTGCCTGTCATTGGGCTCTTGAAGGGTAGTAATAAGGCACAGCAGCACCTCGTCCCTGTAGCTAGCAGAAATGATCAGCTCATTCATGCTTAGATGCTCTCCCTTTCATTTCTTCCAGGGAAGCAAGGAGAAACTGCTTCAAAGACCCATCTCCATTATCATCTGAATGCCTTGCAGAAAGTTTAAATTCCAACCTGGTATATTTCTCAGTTTCTATGATTGCATTTGATGGTCAAAACACCAATATGCTCAAGCTATTTATTGCATCTTACCTTTGTCACTAAAATCTGTTTCCTGAACCAGCTGTGAAAATCAGCGTAGGTTTGCTGAAGATAAGCTCATTTGATACAGCTCGAGTTCTGATCCAAGGTATTTAGAAATTGTTCCTGCTGTGTGGCAAGGACTCTCCATTCAAAGCCTTTCATCATTAATTTATGCCTGCTTTTGCTGGATTAATCCAGGAGGAAGTAGTGACTTCGTTTCTTTAAGAAGGAAGCGCTGGAACTACTTGATTCATTGCAATTGCTTTGTTTATAGCATTGTGGCCTGATCTAAAGTCCACTGAAGCCAAAGGGAGTCTTTTCAATTACTCCAATGGGCTCAGGTACATAATGCATTACTTTGTAGGACTTCAGAGGTAAGTCTGGAGGGACTGAAAACTACTGTAGCATTCAGCACCCTCAAAGTGCATTTTAAATCAACTCAGACTTGCTTGCATTTTCACACCAGAAAAGGAGTAAAACTGAATGGTCAGGACTGTTGGGACTCTTAGGTTTCCACCTTACAGAGTCATGTAGGGCTACTTCTCATCCTCTGGTTTTTACTTAATTGGGAAAAAGCCCCTCATCAGTGTGAACTATTCTAGCCAGAGATGGTAACATTTTCATTGAAATGCAGCTGCAATGGCTCCTGAAGTGGCTCCTATTTCAGTAATCTGCAGTGCACTGTCATCTGCCAATCTAAGTGAGGGAAGATGGTGTATTGTGGCAGTTGTAGCCATGTGGAAAGACTGCCATAAACGTTCAGGATGCCTCAGGGCTCCCTGGAAAAATCAGAGCAAACACATTAGCAGTACTACAGAGCAAGTACTTTTTGGAACCAGTTTCATCTTTTTTTTTTTTTTTTTTTTTTTTTTTTTTNAACACGAAACCTACTATTGACAGTTTTGACTGAAAACCAGCCCTAAGGAAGCTTTCTACCAGTCATTCATTGCTAGGAGTCTGATTCATGTGCCATCACTTCATGAGATGTCAGGTCAAGCCCTGAAGGGAAGGGGCTTGCTGGCACAGGGGTGCACAGTGAACCTCTTGGCGTGCCCAGGGTGGGCAGGGGTGTGGTACCCACTGGGGTGGGTGGGCTGCACCTTGGGCATGGATTTAGGGGGGTGTGTGTGCTCTGCTTCCCCCCAGACAAGGGAAGTGCTCAGCTCCCACCAGCCCTGGTCAAACTGAGTCCTCCTCTGAAAAGACTACTCTGTGCAAGAGGTGTGGTTGGATGGGAACTGGAAAGAAAGAATAAAAACCATCCAGGCCAATTCAGGACAATTCCTGGGAGCAGCACTGCTAAGCAGGGTGGTCTGGTCTTTTTGGTAACAGCTACTGTGGATGGGGAATCCACTCTGTGAAAGCACCAAATGTGGCCTTGAGATGTGGGGATGGAATGCTCAGGTCTGATCACAGAGCTAAATGAGGACTGCAAAGGTACACATGCACTGAAAATAGTTTATATTTTTATTTTTCAGTAAAGGAAGAACAAAAACCAGTCCAAACCAGTCCACACTATGGATTTCAAAGACGCCTAGGAAGGACAGTAGCATGGAGGTATAATGATTTACTGACTGAAAACAAAGCAAAAATAACATTTTACAGTGAGGCTGTATTATAATGTCGTCAAAGAACATTAGCTTGGAATGGCTTGAAAATGCAAAGGATCTACAAGAATGAACTGTAAGCTCCCCCTTGAGGCAAATGTTCAGATCATTTTTATATGATGTTTGTTTATTAATTCAGTAACAAAATATGCCATGCTAAATAAAGGGTATGTGTTTATTTTGCTAAGAGTTGTAAGTTAGCTAGTTGTGAGCAATGAAATGAACAGAGCATTTGAAGTTTTTATGGGGAAATATCCAGTGTATGTCAGTTTTAAGACTGTTTGTAGTTAAACAAACCTCCTCTGTTTCTTTTAGTCTCTCATGCATTGTATTGTATAGTCAATGTACAGTAAATGGAACTGACAATTTTACAGTGTAACAGTTATTTATCTTTGCATAAAAGTTTTATACAAAATATTTGTTTAGTATTTATTTGCACACTTAACACAGTTTTTGAACCTTGGGAACAAATATTTTATCAAATAATGATATGGTTGCTGACAGAAACAGCCACCATGTTGTGACATCAACCTGAAGTGGCAAAATTCAAGGATTCATCAAAGTCCTTTGCTGTCATAGAATGAATTCATTTTGCCAGGGAATGACTATAACTTTTTGTCATATTGGCCCCAGGTCAACATAAATACCTTGGAAAGTGATACCCCATTAATGCTGTGCCCTTTAAAGACAGCTATTAGTTGTTACTTGAGTAAAATATTTTTCTGATGGAAAAAAAATCACAGTGGGCAAGAGTTTAAGATTACTGTTTCAGTAAGCCTACATAAAAAAGACATTAAAGGTCATTTAAATATAGCTAATAGTTTGTTAGGATTAATAAAATGTTGGAACAAAGAGAAGACAAAGGCTTTTTCTTGGAAGTGGCACTCATAAATTGATTCCAACATTACTCAGACTATTATCTAGAAACATATTAATTATATTAATTAATGGATAGATTTAGAGGCAACTGTGATACATTTAAAGCTGTCTTTTAGAGTTATGATTAAAATCATTAATGTCCATTTTCTTTGGTTCCTTAAGAGCTTTCTGTGCCTTAAGAATGGTTGTGCCAGTCATTAGGAGCAGTCTGGGGTGGTGGCAGTAGCACTCTGGATGATTTTTTGGTGACAATCTGGTGTCAGAGCAAAAGCTGAGGGATTTTACTGCTGTTGCAGCAAGAGGTCAAGAGCCTGAGTTCAGCCTTGCTGGCTTTAACACAGATTCATAACTAGCACTGGGTGGATGTTGGAGAGATACTGACCAAAGCAGAACTGAAGGGCTGACTGATGTTCACCACGTCACTTCAGAGACAAATGTGTCTCAATTTTTCTGAGTACAGACAAAAATATTTGAAAGTTGCCATTAATACTAATTGTGCAATTAGTTGCTGAAGCACTTTTGGAAGTATCTTAAAGCTGCTGTTATGTAGTGGTTTTGCTTCTTTTTCAAAGAAAACTGTAGTTCAGGTTATGTATTGTTATTCCTACTTAAAATATTCTATAGTTTTTCCAGTCAGTAGGAACTTCTTTGTTCAATCCCCTACTTCAGTTTCCTTTGCAGGGAGAAAATACTATGATCCTACATGATCACCAAGACCAGAATTGTTTTACTACTGATGTAAATATTGATTAACTCAGCTGAAGGAAAGAGAGACCTCTTTCTTGAGAAGAGTTGTGGTAGAAAGAAATTAGTTCACTTTTATGGTCTTGAAGGATTCACTCCGTTTAACTTAAGGATTAACTATTTCTTCATACTTTATACTTCCAAAGGACATGTAAAGTTGTCAGTATCACTATCATGGTTAATGGCAGCAGAAGTGATTTGAAACAGCAGTTAGGAGAATGAAAATACCTTCAGGAGTGTTTTTTACAGAGTGAAAGTGGTGGCTGGGCAGGCATTGGCACAGACCTGTCTCAAACTCTGCATGAAGGCAGATGGGGAAGTGGCATCCAGTGCTTCTGTTGTAGTGTGCTCAGATTTTATGTAGAAATAAGAAATATTGGCTATTGGGACAAAATATTTCCATATTTATTACCATATCCATCCTCTGTTTGAAAGCATCTTGGAACTGACTAAATTGCAAATAATCTGTTCTGCCCAAGTGTTTTGACATAGTATTGACTGGTTTCTCCACAGGTTAATTTGCAGGCAACTGAAGCCATGGATGTTGACCAAAGGCTAGAATGTGATTGACTAAGGTTATGTTAGTTTTATCTAGACAAAATTAGTTGAAATAAAATGGCTTTTAAAATTAAAATAGTTTATATGATATATCTTTTTATTACAGGGTTTATAATAGAAATTTTTCAGTCTGATCAGATGATTTATCAGTGTATATCTCAAAATACATTTATGATTTGCATTTTGGAAAGCAAGAAAACGTACACAGATAAAAGTACCTTACTGTATTCCTGAGAAGCACATTTTCTACTGACTGGATCTGCTTTCAGTTGACTTTTGTATTTCATTAACAGACTGAAACACAATGTACAATAGTGATGTATGGTAAATAATGCAAAACTCAGGTCGTATTTTACTTAAGCATTTTAATGTAATTGCTTCATCCAAATCAATTTATACTGGTAGCAAAATGCTCTACTTTTTAGAGTAATAGGAGAAACAATGGTTCAATATGAAAGATAAAATTTGCAACTCTAATAGTTTAATGTTAGAAAACTGTGTCTTTCATGTGAGAGACTGTGTATAAAACAACTTCTTATCTTTTCTCTGTCATAATTATATTTATCTGTGTTCTTTGTGATCACAGATATCTTGATAAAGCTGCAGATTTTGGTCTGGACCTAGTTCTCTAATGCTTACAAAGACCTGAAAGCAGTTTGGGACTTGTTTTTTTTTTTTTTTTTCATCAGTGACTGCTGACCTCTGTTTGCAAGCACTTTATACCTGCATTTAGGGTTGTAAGAAACAAATCCAGGAGCTTACTACACCTGTGTGTATGTGTGTGTCAACACTTATACAGTAAGTGAAAAAGCGTTTTGTAGTTTCGGTGCTGTGGAATGATAAATGTTAAAGTCCTACACTGGTCTGAAAACAGATATAAAGAAGTGCATCATATCACACTAATACTCGGTAGAATTTAAGGCATTTGAACAAGTAAGTAATAATATTTTAACAGAAACCTATTTATAAAAGAGCTCAAGAAGATAAACCCCTTATTTTAGTTTTCATATTCTTTCTCCTTTAGAATGCTGTAATGGGATGCCCTGGTGGTTTTTTTACAAAACACAAAATATGTATTAAAAATCACCAGTACAGAAAAGACATGCAATATAGAAAGACTGTTATTCATGAGGGAGAACTGGTACACTTTATTGTCAAATGTTTTTAAAAACGTGACTTTTTATGAGAAGTTGTGGTACTGTGAATCTGTGGTTGGGTGTGGAGAAGCACATCTCTATAATTGTTTGAATAATTGCCAAACACTTGCCTAGAAAGAAAACTAAGAAGCTCTATTCAATCCTTTTTTAACTCTATTAATTCCAAACACATTACACAAGAGAGAACATTTGGCTGACATTCAGTTTATTCATTAGAAAGCAGCATGATCCATGGTCAGCCTTTCTGCACAATCCATAAACTTCATTCCAGAGCCTTTTGTAATAGGCAAGGCAGAGGAACTCCCACGAGCACAGTTTAAAGAGAGGACATACACCTTCATTTTGATATGCAGAGAGATTGCTGGGAAGAGTTGACTCTGCATTAATATGAAATTGCACATTGAAAAACACAATGTAAAAACATAAACCAGGTAATATTTCACCTGATAGTAATAATTTTGATTCTTTTCCACAACAGCATTTACAGTTTGCAAACATTTTTTTACTCCCTGTGCTTTGTAAAGCCCTCCACTGTGCAGTTAATGCACTAATGTTCAAAGAATCTGTTTTCCTAAGAGCCTATAAAAAACAAAAAGTAAAATGGCAAAACATTTATTAACAAAACCACAGCATCTCTTTTGAAATATTGTGCTCACTTGGAAATGAGTCCTATTAACAAACAGAAGTTACCAATATTTTCCTCACCAAGATTTACATATTTATTCCATTTCTCTGTGAGATTGAAATGGCAGCTTAGTTTACATCATTATGCAATGTCTTACTTTCAACATCTAAATTCCATTGCTATAATTAAAAAAGATCAAGCTAATAGATGATGTTTTTGATCCAGTCCACAAACATGGTGACTCGAACATACACTCCTGGTCGTTGGGGAAGTGCACACCCTTCACCAAATGATGTTACACCAACCAAAAACCACTTTTCCCCATCTTCAAATGTCAGAGGGCCACCTGAATCCCCCTGCAATAACAAATTCAAAAGTTAAAAGTGAACAGTGTCAACTTTCAGGCAGAGCCTGTTTAATATGTTTGTTCATTTTGTTCCTTATTCATAGATGCTCTACCCCTGTATGTCCTGAGCACCAGGAAGTGAGATATGAATACCTCCATGGGAAAAAAAAATCTTGAAATTACCAAATTTTTTTCTTTATTTTTTAAATTATGTGAGCTTAAGCTGTCATCAGTCTTCCAATACAGGATTGGACTTCAAGAGATATTTTTTTATCTTATTTCTTCTATGTTCAGCCCTTCATATTTCACAAAGCCTGGGTAAATATGGAGGATTTTTTAAATTTGAATATATTCAGCCAAAACACAGTTCTATTTTCAGTCACCCCAAAGTTTCTGCAGTTTCAAATTCAGAGAACAAAATAACAAGATTGCCAGAAGAGGTGGTGTCCTTTTCTCTCACCTCATTTTCAATAGTTTAGCAGATGTAGCATTGTAATAGAGACTGAATTTGATTTAGTTTGAGTGGGGATGAGTCAGCCATGGATATCTTGCTTTGATGAGAAAGAAAGCAATTACTGGTTTTCATTGTCTATCAAGTTAGTTGAACCAGTATTAATTGTGTCTTCTCCAGGCCCTGTGAATGGGTCTTTACCAGAGGATTCTGCAAGGACTCAGCCATTACAATACTTCTGCCCATAACCCTGGGGTTCCCCAGAATGTTAAAGGCTGTGACAGCAGCCTAAAGGGGGATGTGCTATCAGGAATCAGTTGTTCATCTTTGCTCATGGCTGACTGGTCATTGATCACACTGCTGGTCACTTGTACTTTGTATCAGCCTGTGGTGCTACACTGAATTGGTTTTTGTTTTGTTTTGGGTTTCTTTTTTTTTTTTGTTGTTGTTTTGTTTTTGTTCAGTATAAGGTTCAGAAAGAAAAAGGAAAAGAGGAAAACCATGAGGGGAAAGGGCATTAGGCTTGAATAGAGTCCTTGTCCTAGACTAAAGTGGGCAAAGTCAGGGCCCGTGGTGAAGGCTTAGGTTGGGAGGGCAAGTCAATAGGAATTTTATGAGAGTGCTCCTCATTAGGCTTGAGGGAAGCCAGCCAGTCTCCATGCCACAGATTCCATATTGCTGGAAGAAAAATCATGTGGCAGCCACCTCTGAGTACATCCTCAAAGAGAAGCAGCGAGTTATAAAGAGATCTGGAATGGAAAAAAACTAAACCCACAGGAACATATATCAGTCCAGAAAGGCAGCCTCACTGAAATACTGTGGTGTCTGCTTAGGAAAGGTCTTCAGAGTCTGGGGAAAAGCTGCTTTGCTCTCTGTCTTTCCCTTAATGAAGGATTTCTGAGTCTTCAGTCTATCTGGTATTTATTTCTCTGTTCTCTGCATTTCTCTAAGCATGTGCCTCTCTCCTTCATGGAATTACTCAGCAGGAATTATTCAAAGCCTAGTGCAGAAAATTTCCAGTCCTCATTTATCTCCCTCCATGGTTGTTTATGCCAAGATGACACAAAAAAAAAAAAATTAACTTGTATCCTGATAAATTATTAAATGGGCAAAGTACAATGAGTAGAAATTACATTACATTGATGGACAGGGATTGTTCTGGTTTTCATGAGTGGAGGATTAGGGAGCATTTTATTTAGTAACTAGATGAGGTTTATGCCAGCAGTGGAAATGAGTTGCTTCTACTTACCTGGCAGGAATCTATTCCTCCCATGTCATATCCCGCACAGAGCATATTCTCAGTGATATTATATTTTGGCATCCATTGCTGGCATTTTTCATTGGAAAGGAGAGGGACCTCTGCTTCTTGCAATATATTTGAGGAGGGACCTGATGAAAATACAAAGTACATTTACCTGCAGCATTAAACACGTGCATCCCACTGGGAGCGCTGATGGTTTTGTGCCTGTTCCAGCATGCTCAGCACGCTCCTGAGCAGCAGGAATCCCTGCCTTCCTGCTGTACTCTTATGCCCCTGGAACACAGTCACTGATTAAACAGGACTTGTTAACTGAATTCTGTCTTTCATTTGTGTAATGGGACTGAATTTGTTTATAATTGAATCAAGATTACTAAAATCAATGACTACAAACTCACTATGGGGAGATCTAAGGGATGATCAAAGACTTAGGAACATGGGTTGTCTAGTGTTTCCTCACTTTACATTGTGTAACTTTAGTTATTTAAAGTTTAAAAAAAAATATTTTAATAATTCCTACCCAAAATTTTAAATGCAATTTAATGTAGAAGTCAATGTATTCAACTGTGGAAGTGAAATGGCATATTTATTATTTCAGAGAGACTCCAAATCTGGAGCATATGATATACAAACAGAACACACATTTCACATTGCAGTCAATTTTCTTGACTTCTGGGGAAAATCATTTACACATTGTCAGAAAGACTAATCTTCCTCTTCCCCCACCCAATATCTGGAACTGAGATATGCATATTTCATGTTGAGAAAAGTAGTCATCATAACTTCTAAGGGGATGTAATAAGCTTTCTTCATAGCCTAATGAACTTAGATATGCATGTTTTCTTCTAAGAGATATGTTATAACTATAATTTTGCTTCAGAGAAGGAATAGTGGAATGGGATAGTTCCTAAATTTTCATATGGAAGAGTAGCTCTCTAAACTACTTGACCTTAGTAACTCCCGTGGAATAGGAACAAGTTTCCCCTCACAGCTACATGCCTGTTAGAATTTTCCAAGCAGATGACCTACCTTCATTCCTGATAGCTCCCCAGCCAGCAATGGAGCAGTTAATTCCTGGTAAAAACTGTTGATTTTTTTCTGGTAGGCAGATAGGTTGTATGTAATCTGTGAATGAGAAACAAGTAATTAATTTCAACCTCTTCCCTGAATTCAGGTTTTTATTAAGTCATGCCAGAAAACATTCATTAGTTCAAGCCCACTTTTTGCCAAGATATCCAGGAAGTACTGAGTGGACTCCCCACCACCCTCACATGCTGGGCACTGTTCTGCATAATAGAATAAATGGGAATAAATGGGTCTTTTGGGAAAATAAAAACTCACCTGTATACTGCACTTTGTTTTGAAGGTGCATCAGGGCAATATCACTGTCTTTTGTTTCCTTCATGTAATGAGGATTTATAGTTATTCTGTCGATGTTTCGAACTGCTTTGGGAGGCTGTGCCAGATCTGACTGGCTGTACAAGCCAAGAACCGCTTGCCAGCGGGATGGCTTTAGTTGTCTCCTAGAAGTTGCAAGGAGAGTATTCACAATTAGGAATGATTAATGAATGTTTTGAAAAATGTGAATCAGGTGAAATGCTGATATTTAGCCTCGTGGGAATCCATAGCATTTGCACGTTTTGTCAGATAAATAGAACAGGTTAGATGTGCTTAGAATTCCGTGAGTATCACTGTCTCAAACATCCACACTGCAGATATGCATTGCTGATTTTTTATGGTGAGTTTATAATGCATTATTTATAATTAATTAATCAGATGGTGGTGCAGAGGAGGAAAATACATTAACTAAATTACCATGGCTTTTTGAACACTATGAAGAATACTGCTGACCTCCCAGCAGGCAATTAATATTGGTCGCAGTTAGAAAATTGTAATGGAATGTCTAAAGAATAAGAGGTCTGAGATGTTCTTGGAAATGCTGAAGCTCATAGACTCAGAAAGCTAGTCTCTTAGTTTTTAATCTCAATCAAACAAGATATGCTAAGACAAAATATGGCATAATCTGCATTTTTTTTCCTAATCTACACATGCTGGTTTGAGGCTGTGTTCATCAGGGAGCTTAAATATTTTCTGTTTTTTAACCAATCACTTCATGGTTTAAAAAGTACATTTTCAGCCTGATTGTTGGACTGAATTGGTTTCTGCTCATCTTTTGGTTTGACATCAAGAGGTTCTTTTGTTCTAAACTAGGAGTGTCCAAGTTAAATGTTCAGAAGGTGTGAAACTGCAAGCTTCAATTTAGGAAAATTCTAGCAAAGGCAAGATGATAAAATTAGATTTAGTTGTAAACAGAAAGGTGATTCAAGTGAAAAGGAAGTATGAGACAATTGTGGATTTATTGTGTGGAGACTAAGAAGGCTTAATCTTTTTCATTTTAGTGTCTTTGTGTGGAATGTGGTTCCTGTCATGCCATGAGGCAGTGTTAGGATTTTGGCACAGTCTCCACTGCCTTACCATTTAGCTATTTGTAGTGAAAGCTCTATTCTAATTTTGGTTTTGTTTTTTTTGCTAGGTTTTTTTTTTTTTTTCCAGTTTCTATATGTCTTTTACAACATCTGTTTTTATTGTAGATATTATGAAATATCCTAGAAAATATTTCAATATGCATAATTTCTTTGAATGGTACAAGTAACACCATAGAGAGGATATCCAATATTGCCTAATCAATGCACATAAATCAAGATTCATTCCAGTGATGCACAGTAAATCTTGATCAATCCAGGATAATAATATACAGGAGGAATGCTGTGTTTAATTTATGGGATATGATGTCACCATTTGTACCACTGGTAGGGATTCACCTATGGAGGCCCACAATAATTATGGATTAAGTACCAATACTCAGTATTAATACCATGCATTTAAAGTGCAATTCCTTATTCAAGAAATGCTGCTTGGTTTCCACAATTCTCTGCATTAAAGTAAGGACTGAGGATTTACCAGGAAGTAAAAGAGGTTTTCAGCTGAGTCTACAAGTGATTCAAAACACAGTAATTAAACCAGGAGTTAGTCATTAATTTTTCATGTCAGTGTCACAATTTGTTCATAATCTGATGCCTCCTTAGTGAAACTGCACATAAAAGAACTTTACCCATAGACACAGTGTGCTGCTGTCACCAGCCACTCATCACTGACAAGGGAAGCTCCACAAACGTGTTGGAAATTAAAATGGAGTGAAACTATCCAAGGCCAAGCCTCTCTTCTGGCATCATTTCCACCTATAATTCTTGTTCCATTATTCTGAGTTACCTGGTGTTTTCCACAAGCTACAATAAGGCAAAATAAAATCAAATCAAATAAAAAATTAAAGTGATGTAGCATATTTTATTAGACTAGTCCATTTTCTTGGAAAAAACAAGGCTGTGTAGAATCTGAACTGCTATTCAGAAATACTGTGGAAAAAAGTTTGGGTTTTATAGTTTGAGTTTTTATAGTTGAAATCAAGATGCAACTGTCAAATTTGGATTTAGATATTTTCTTTCCTCACACCTTCTGGAATTTTTATAAATTATATTTATACTATATTTTATTTTGTATTTTATATTTTATATATATTATATAAAT
>WBNO01009283.1:0-63003 GCA_013400575.1 Peucedramus taeniatus
TTTATAAACCACTGTGCTATGTTTTGTTTAGCTCAGAAGAATGGATCTCCTCTCCTGCAAAGCAGCAGCAACAGCAAGTGCTGCAAATGGCCCCATCAGAGCTTAATGGAACTCCACGAAAAAGAAAGGCATAGACTGATCAGACATTCTGGGAAAAGCTGTGTATTGAAAATGTGAATACATTCAGTTAAAGGAAATACTTATGCGGTATTACCATTACTCTGAAGATTTTTATACTGATAGAAGATACAAATGTATTTCAGTTAGTAGGAACAAAAGTGTAAGTATTTAACATTGATAGCCCAATTTTTGTATAGTTAATTTTCATTTCTAAAAGCTTTCAGAGTTTTTATGTTCGTGTGTGAAAAAAAAGTTTTAAATATATTCTTTTTTATTTATGAAAATAAAAGATCTTTTCAATAAAACTGCTTCAGTACAAAGCACTGACAGTACAATCACTTGTGTTGAATAGACTGTGTTGTGAAATGAGATTTTAGTTTTAAAAGCATCCCAAGCTGTCTTGAGGAAGGTAGTCAAAGGTCACTTTTAGTGATCTGCATTGCAAAGATTTTAGTGATGAACAGGGCAGAAAAGGATCAGGTATGATTAAAGATAGAATTTCAGCCAGGGTCAGAGCAGGCAGCTGGAAACAGACTTGACTGAAGGAAAAAGATAGGGCAAGAGTATGAAGCTAAACTTGAAAAGTATAAAACTAATATTTGAAGCCCTGTGAATAACATAGGAGAGAGTGTTCAGGGGTATGGACGTGTGGGTTCACATCTGCCTCAAAGAATTTCTGCCTCGGAGTGAATGTTGACACCAAATTTACTGATCTATACTCTCAGCAGCATGCATTTTATATACACACTCCTTTTCTGAAAAAGGACTAAAAACTTAAAAAGACATGGTGGTCTTCTGTTAGAAGCTTTAGAATGCTGATCACTGGTGCACATCTCTGTGACAGTTCTAATAAAAGGAAATTTCTCCAAATTAAGGAGAAATAAAGCAGTGTAATTTGTGGTTGAAGGTTTTCCAGAGCTTCATGCTTTAAAGATGGGTTAAACATCAAATTATCCTACTCTTAAAGAAAATAAATATATTCAAGTATAACATGTAACACCACCAGCAAGAAACTAAGCTAGCCCTATCTCAGCCCTTTTTTCTGTTTTTTCTCTCTAAATTTAGACATCAAGACTTGAATGAGGCAACCATCATGAAGTGTTTGCCATGTAATAATTTGACGCACCACACCAAGTTACTTGATAGTACTTCATTTATATGCATTTATTTTAATTCTGACATCTGCCTAGCCTCAGCCTCTAGCCTCTGGATAACCTTGAATCTTACTGGATTAAATATGTATTCCTGCAGAAATGTTTCCTGTTGGAATTCATCTCTTGCCTTTGGTAGTCAGTGTAGGCACTATTAGTATCATGTGATGTATCTCCCTGGTGGAAGAGGCAAACAGAAAATTAAGGATGGTTTCCAGCATTGTGCAATAGCTATCAGAGATTTCAGGAAATTTCACCAGGGAACTTTCAGGATTTTCCAGCAGAGTGATGGCAAGTTACCATAGTGCAAGTCACTGCTTTGCAAAGCTGTTGAGGGCAGCTGATTGGGTCATGACAACAAATTGGAGCTCTGAAGGTAAGTGTCAATTTTTTTCCTTTACCTACTCTTTACTCTGCAACAGAGCAGAGCAGGGGCCTCAGCTATGCTGGGCAGTGTGTGTTGTCCTCACTGATTTCATGAGAGGCTGGTGGAAATCCATGCAGGAAAATGGGAGAAAATTGTTGTGGTTTTGGTCTGGGCCTGCTTTTTGACTAGCACCCAGGGAGGCAGAGACTGCCTGTCAGGTGAGTGGGGATGGATACCCCATGTAACCCAGGAAGGTAGGTTGGATGACAAGTCCTTTCTGCCAAACTACACTTGTGGTGTTACAGCCCCCCCATCAGTATCATGGCCCTGACTACATCTCTGCAATCCCGGTATCACTGGTACTTCTCTAGCCATGGGACTTGCTTTGCCTCCTCCAGGGCCAAAGTCCCCTTGTCAACCAGAGCTGCAGTTCAGGGAAAGAGCAGTGAGAGGGAAGGAGGAAAGGATGATGCCCAGGGAGCAAAAGTGAGGCAGGGAACCACTGCAGGGTGTTGCTATGTTCCTGCTACAGCAGTAACCTGCATGAAAAACACGCATTCCAAATGTCCATTGAGTCATTGTGAGACTGTAGCAGTGTAATTTACTGGAAGTTTTCTGCTGAAGCCTCCAGAGTAGGTGCATATTTGATTAAGTTATCATTATATTGCTATCCTGAACTCCATTTCAGCTAAGCCTTTAAAGAGATTTGCAGTCACCATTGGTGAATGGTTCATACTTCAGTTGATCACAATGGGAAAAGAGAAAGGTAGGTTGCTTGCTTTTTAACAGCAAAGGTATCAGCTGTTCTTAAGACTTTGATTTTAGTACATTGCTGCAGTTGTGGTAGTGTCATTTTGTGGATATTTAATAAAGCATTATTAAGGAACTGTCATTAAAACATTATCTGCCTTCATGCACCAACATTTTCTCTCAATAAATTCTGCTCCCAAATTGTTCTCTTTAGGGTTTTTTTTTAATAATTAGGAAACAAAATCCATTAAAGTTGCATTTCATGATGACAGAGCATGGATAGGCAACCATCACAGACCATATCTGCAGTAAGTTCCTTTTCACCTGCCAGAATGCAGTACGCCATAGGAGAAGCCCAAATCACTTCTATCACTTTTTTAATATTTTCTTTTTTAAAAATCAGTTTCCTTATTATCTAGGAACTAGAACATGTCTTACTGAGGGTAGCAGTACCAGTATCAGTAAAAAGCAGCTGTTTGCCTCCTTTTCTGCCTGTGATTCAACAGAGTGTATCCAGGGATTTTGACATTCCTGCCTCACCACATCATCTCCCCACAGGAACAGGCATCATTTCAGGTTCATAAAAAGTATGGACACATGGATGTGCATACACACACCAAGTAATATATATATATATACATGTGTACATATAGTTCCTCTATTCTATATTTCCATAGACAAGCTCTTCCACACCCACTGTGACTGGAAAAATTCCAAGAGAGCTACTGTGTTGACTGGATGTGTTTTAGCTGCTCCTATCCCCTATCCCTGCCTCTGTGGCATGTCTTGCCTACTGTGAAGTGGTTCCAAGAACAGAGCAGCCGTAGCTTTAGCAGTTAAAATTGACTTTAAAAAGGTATGCATGTAAACTAATTGAATGCAATTTCATTTTAAACCAGCCTATATATAAAACTAGTGAAATTTTTCAGTTATTAGACGCAAAAAAAAAAGTAGCACTTTCAATTTGTAAATAGGTAAATTCCACAAATTTTATAATATATGTTAATGGATTCTTACAACTCTTGCTATCTTTTATAGGACTCAGTGTTTATGAGGGCTCTAAAGAAATCCCCATTCAGTAATTTGGGGGTTGTTTTACAGTAGCCTTGCTCTTTATGACTACAATATTTAGGCTCTGTTTGTATGCATACCATCAAGCACAGTTGAACTTTGCAAGAGAAATGGGCTGCTAACATCTTCCTTCAAAAAACTGAAAATATTTTATACAACAGCAGAACTATGTGTTTCACTGTCTTACCTAGGAACAAATTATGAAAGATTTTTTTTTCATCTAATAACTCAGCCCAAGAATCTTTACCTAAATCATACAGTATTCACTCTTTTTAGAAAATGAATGTTACTTTCTAGTTACTAAAAAGACATTTAGTGGGCTCTAATTTCCAATTGCTCGCTCCCTCTTTATCTCTCATGCTGCAACTTTGGTAAATCAATTAAACCATATCATGCAGCAAATATTGCAGTCAAGGCTAATTTCAAGAACAGAAAAATTATTTTCCCTGCATGTACTTAAAAGTTTCAAAGAATGATGAACCAACTAACTGCAGCAACCTCTGATTCATCATTTTTCACACACACAAAAAATAAATTGGTAAATTAAAAAGTTACTCCATAAAAAACTGAGCTATTGAATTAAAAGTTGCCGCTACTTTGTTTAATGGAAAATGGGAATGATCCCAAAAACTTTAGTTAACTTTCCTCAGTAAACAGCTAGTGACAACAAATGTTTCATATTAAATACAGCTCCTGCTTTTAGCCTGTTCTTATAAACAAAGTATAGTAGAGAAATGAAATGGCAATGTCATAAAATTAGTAGCTAAAGACTGCCTTATAAGAAAATGGAAAGGTGGACTGTCATGTTCCTGCCCTGTCTTACTTCCACGAGCCTGTCTTTGTAACTAAGGGTCTCTCAGCATGTGCATGCTCCTGTGTGGTGATATATTAACCTAAACTAACTGATTCAGAAGATACAGATCAAAGGTCCAGCTCTGCTCAAACTGGAAGAGCTGGTTGAGCAAGAGGAAGATTCATGACAGCCTGAGGAGTGAAGTGAAAGGAATTCTTCTGAAACAATGGAGGAGGCCATTCTACAAGTTGCTCAAGAGTTTCTTTTCTTCAGCAGAGTCCCGGGGCAATTCTAGGACAGAGACTGTCCTGGGAAAAGTGAGAAGGGATGGTTAGAAGTCCTCTTTAATACTAAGGACTTCCGGCAGAAGCAGTAATGAGAGTAGATTTGGTAATGCATACCAGAGCTAACCCAGCAGTGATGGGAAGTCAAAGCAGAACTGTTGAAGTGGAAGCACACTGAGGGCTGGGTCACATATGAGATGCCTCACATGCTGAAGTTGAGCCTGCTTCTGTTGCCAGTGGCAATTTTGGCAGATAAATAGCTTACAGAGAGCTGCCTTCAGTGTAACAACTTCATCTTGTTTCATTCATATCTGAACTGACCTGAGGCGTACAACACGGTGGAATCAAACTGCTGCAGGAGCATGGTAAAAACAGGGAACAGTGAGATCAGTTAGTGAGTTATGGTGTGTTGCTGTTGCAGTGTGGTGTTGTACAGACATGTGCAAGCTTCCAACTGATCTTGTCCTTCACTGGCATTTTAACCACTGTTTTGAAGTTTTTAAGTACATTCCAAGTGGAGAGCCTTAGGATGCCAAAGGCAGTTTGTTGTCATGCAGAGCTTGAAAGGAAAAAGTCCCTCTGAAAGTGGGTGGTCAGACCAAGACTGATTTATCCAGTTGGTCTCTGGGTGGAGATTATATCTACTTCCAGAACTGAGCCCCTCTAGGAATCCATGTCAGAGCATCTGAACTGTACAAGATCTGACCATTCTTGTCCTCCTTTCTCTGGAAACAAACATTGGGAGGCCAACACAGTGCTGGCAGAGTGCTGTACTTGTCTCACACTGCTCAAAGCCAAAAGGGTCTTTACTTCTTCCTCATAACTGTTCCTGGAATAAGCTTGTGATGCTGGTAGTCTCTCTACTCTACTAGTCTTTGGCACCCTCCCGTGCCAAGATAAACAAGATTCAAAGATAAGCAAGAGTCCCCAGAAAAGTCCCAATGGAAGAGTGTGGGGTAGGGAAGGGGAAAGTGTGGAAGCAATAAGAGCATAAGGAATCAGACATCTTTGGCTTTGAAATTTGGGTCTCACATCTCCCAAAAGGAGACTTGAGAGTTTGTTAGGCCTCTGTTGTTATGTTTCCAAGACTGAAGCAGTGTGGAATTAGACATGAGCCGGCCACAGAGGCTACTGGCTCATGACTTGAGAGCCCCCAGGAGACTCAGAAGTGTGATAAGAGTTCCCTACAAATGGATGCTGATGGCACTGGGAAGATGAGCAGAAAAATGGAAACTGCTGGAGTTCCCAAAAATAAAATACCAGGTAATTATGCAAGGAATAGCAGGGGAGCTGACCCGCCTACCAGGAGACAGGGACGCATCTGTCGACCTAAGAGGGAGAGATTTGTGGCAAATTAAGGATGGTCTCACCAGTGCAACTCCTAAAGCCCGTTTCTGTTTCCACACTGACAGGTAGGCATGGATTCAGGATTCTAGTGAATGCACATTACAAAATGTCTTTGCAGTAGACTTGAAACATATGCCAAATACCCTGTTCCAGAAGATTTTATGGGTCACTTTTCCTCACCATTGTGATCAGTTAACTTCCCTGGGTTGGTGAAAGGTCACAAAACCAGAATTAACTTTTAAAAAGAGGTTTGGTGATAAACTATTTTTCTTGTGGGAAAGAAAGCACTCTGAATTTTTTAGGTTTTGTATCATCCTTGTGAGGTATTTTGTGGCTCCCAGAGCCATCTAATTCCCAGTTACTCAGCCACCCACTGAATCACAGCATGGGAACGTGTTCTAGGCTATGCAGGCCCGAGTAATTTTTGATGTTAATACTTCTTAAATATTAGTATTTTCTAGAAAAATAAGCAGGCTTGGATATACACAAATATACTTCATAAGCTTTACATATAAAATGCCAAGTACACTGGAGAATAGTTGCTCCATATATATTGATACACTGATTCTTAAATGCCATAAATACATTTTAAATGTTTGTGTTGAATTTTTTTCCTGAACCACTCTACTTTCTCTTATCTTAGAATTGTAATATATACCACTTCTGGTGTTAAAAAAGATTGGAAACATTATTTTAACCAAATGTGTTGAAGTGCAAATAACAAGTGAACTTTTGAACTCTCTTGCATTCTCTGAGGATCTGCAGAGGTCTCTGCCATGCTTGGAGAAAGAGCTGAACATGGCTGCTTCTGTTAGAATTTTGGCAAATAGAATTATCTGGAATTAGCATGGTTTATTCAGATTCCAGCTTATCACTTCAAACTAGATTTCTCTTTAATAAGAGTTACTCAGTTTCTCTTATGAAGGTTTCCTGTATGTATAAGGGTAATAGTGACCTTGTGTCAAATGCATGATAGCATTATCAAAATAGAGGAATTTGGGGTCAAAGAGTTTGTTGGTTAGCTCTGTTGCCAAGACTGACTGTTCCAGATCCTTATAAAGACATGCTGACACATTGGTGTGATGTGTCAAGGACCGGATGATATGGAACATTTTCCATAACACCACTTTAAATGTGAGCCTTTCCTTTGTTGAAAAGCTCTCCTGCATGTGCAGAGGTTGTATGCAAAAAATAATTATGAGAAAAATGCCATCCAGGGGGGTGTGGGGAAGGGGAGGGGGCAAGAACTGGATAGAAATTTTGGCTCTTTTTCCTGAGTTGGAAAAGCACAAAGCATTGAGTGTTCTGCATAAAAATGTGGTTTTTTGCAATACATTTATAATACAGTTAGAACTTTGGGAATAATAAAATTTAATAATTTTTACCTGGTTCTCTTGTTCTCAGTTTTCAGATGTTTCAAAATCATAGCTATCACTTTTAAGTCTGCTCTGTCTTTGGAATGTATTTGCCACATTTTTTTATGGACACTAACTGTATATTTGCCTCCACTCTTTCCAGTTCTTCTGATTCCTGGGAAAGAGGGAAATTTGTGAGAACATTCCTCAGGTTTTAGGCAATGCCAGTTATTGCTCTTGGAACACTTTGACAAAGCCACTACACAGAGAGATACAGAAGTAGTAAAATCCTGTTCAAATTTTCACTTAGGTGAAAAATAAATAATGCCATCTCAGAATCCATAACATATAGAACTTTGATCTGTATTATTTCCCCTGTCAGCTTACCTTTTCAAAAACAACTGTTTTCTATATATAATATATATATTTAGTAAAGATTGAGAAATATTTGTGAGTATCAAATGTAAGCTTCTTCTCAAAAGAAAAAGGAAATTCAGACTCTCTAGTATGAAAAAAAAGAGCTATCAGATTATCTTTGCCAAAGGATCTAAAACTTTTTGAAGATGAAATGCTGGATGTCACTTCATAAGACTTTTTTTTCCTTCCTTAAATTCAGGTTGAGTCAGCTGGTATAAATTTCTCTAGGATATAAAATAAAGATGATTAAATAGAATTCATTGCTGTAGGCAGAGAGGCAGTAGACTTCTGTGCAAGCTGCTGGCTATTTTGTACTGCTGGACATGAAGCCATTGGATTTCCAACCCTCAGAACACAACATTGCAGCTCTTCCAGTATCCATTTGGGTACATGATGGTGATGGCAAGTAAATTTGATCTGCTCATCATTGGCTGTTAGAGTGGCAAAATCTGATTGCTTTGGATGGTATAACTCTCATTTAATAATCTGCTATCAAAGTTAAGTTTTGATAACCAAATGCTTTCTCCCTTTGTTTAATATATCAGAAAAAGATCCAAGGTTCTAATAATGACTAGAGAGCAGCTGCATATGGGTCTTATATTTTTAACAGTCTGATCCTCTACTACACTGGATAAAAGTCCTATTCATAGGCAGAAGCCATCATTCATTTAAATGTGTACAATTTTGACTGCTTCAAACATCTGTGTTTGCAGCAGCAGCAGGAACCTGCAGAGGCCCTGCACTTTCAAAAGGCCCAAGCCAACCTTGTCCTTAACAGCAGTGAGGTTTTGCTGTCAGTGTGAAATATTTTGTAACCACTTTTTGCCAATTGCAAAACAGGACCAGACCCTAGAGACAGTCTGTAGAAAAGGATTGTCTTGTTCCCACCCCTGGATGTGTGTCCAGCCTATGTTGCAATGTTTGGCTGTGGACTTCTGCTTTTTTTTTCTTTTTTTTTTTCTTTTTTTCTTTTTTTTTTTTAAACTGCCTGAAAACAAAAGAGTATATCCATGCAAAGGATCTAGGCTTGAATTTTAAGCTAGCTCCTCACATTTAAATTGGTAAAGCCTGGAAAAAATTATCAACACTTACGTGTCTCAGAAGAGTTTTGCAAGTCACCAAGAAATGAGTCAGGCTGAAGTGCTGTCTGTAGGTTGAGGGGGTGAATGAAATGCAAATACCCAGTTTTCACAGACACAATGGAGGGGAAAGAAAGAAAGAAAGTCCCACACCAGTAACTCAATCCAGATATATGACCCTTACCAGAGAAAGCTTACACACAAGGAAAACTAAATAAAGTAATTGTAAAGCAAGGCTGATAAAAGATTGGAGAATTCTGATTCCATAACTGGATAAAGAATCTAAAAATAAATAAATTAAAGTCATTGTTGCCTTTCAGTATACCACATAGCAAATAGTGCTTTAAGGTAATCTGTGTTGCCAACTCCAGACAGCCACTCCAGAGGACTGCTGAAAGACAGAAGCAGTTGGACAAAGACAGTGAATTACTGCAAAGCTCTAACAATACAAAAAAAAATCAGGAGATTGGCTTAAAATACAGATTTGAAAATGATACCATTATATTTACTTTCCTTTTTGTTTCTGAGTCTGTAGGATGGGTTTGAGTCAAATTTTCAAATTGCTCTCTGCAAAGGAGTGCCAGAACTAACTTTCTCTTGCAATACAATCTGAAGAGCTCAAATCACGCTGGAATTCCAGGAACTGGAACTTAAATGAAAAACAAAATGTAGATGCTGCAATACTGAAAAAAAATATAAGGACAAATTACGCACAGTAGGTAGAGAAATTATTTTTTCTGCCTCAGTTTTTAAAGAGAACACTGATGTTACAAAATACATCCTGTAATCTAACAATGATAAGTCATTCCTTCTCCATCGAGATTTCACTGTTGTAAAGTCCATTGAACTGAGCAGACCTCTCTAGGAATAAAGGTCTTGGGAGCATTCCCATTTTTTCAAGGGAAAAAGGACAACTCATGCATGAGGCAGTGAAGTTTTGGCTGTCTAAGGATACACTCAGTGAAGTGGCTCTTTGTGAGTTATCTAAATCTCTCCAGTTACACACAGCTGATATTTCAAGACATTTGGCTTAATGCTTCTGCTCTGGATATGGATGTCTTCTCTGCAAAGGAGAGCTGTCCCCATAATTTGTATTAATCTTCACCAGTACACTATTTGCAGTGAAATTACAGTGTAATAATTTGCAGAGACTTCCCTGACCTCCAGTTAGGAAATGTCCTACTATGCTTCAGACAATTTCTTTTTCCCTAGTGCAGTTAAAAAAATATGTCTACAGTCACAGTTTCTGTGATATTATTTCTCTGTCAATGACAAACTTCAGGGAACAGTAGGAATGAACTGGTGAGATTTACTAATTGAATGTTTGCCTTCAAGTGGCATATTCTTGGTAACACTTGAAAACTGTTCAGACTGAATGTGTAGACTGAGAAGAAGCAAGGCAGCTTCTTAAAGATTGTCCTATTTCTCCAAAATCAAAACTAAAAGGAGCAAAATAGTAGCCAATGTATTTCTAAACAGCAATGACACATATAAGCTTTTCATTTATTTCAGAAAGAGAAACAGAAATCAAAAGAAAAGACTAAAAACCCCCTCCTCTATTTCTGCTTTCTTCCCACTCCATCCCCCTCCATCCTAACCTCAGCTGCCCTACAACACTTAGTGTGGGTGCTGTTATTACTGGAATACAGGGATTTTCATCTGGCATTGTTAAACCACTTCCCAAATTAAAACAGGCTATCTCAGCATATGCACAATAACCTTTATCTACAGACCTTTTGCTGGCTTTAACATTAACATTTAACAACATTTAACATTGTTGGTGTAATTTGAGTGGCAAAATTCCCTGTAGGAACCAGGCCTCAGCACAAAGCTTGACACTGTAACACCGAAGACAACAGAGTTCTGATTTTGTTCACATTCTCTAGCATCACTAACAGGTACCTATAAAACAACAGGATTCCTTCCTTAATCATTTCTCATCCTAGAGCAGTAATGACTCCACTATGTTCTTCTGCAAATGGCTAAAGAGAAGAAAATGAAAAGCCCAACATCAGCTGGAGCAGAGAGTACCAACAATTCCTGACAGAGTTCATCCGAAAGTTTAGATTTAATTTTAGCTGTTATAAAAAAAATAATTTAAATAACATTCTACAAGTTTGAAATTCTGTGCTTGTTAAAGTAAGAGCAAATGCTGTAAATAATGCCAGATGCCCTGAACTGAGTCCATGACTGAGTTCATTCTTGAACATATGCTCCTATACATAAATTCTTCATATCCTATGTTCACTGAAATAAATACTAAAACCATGAGTTCATTTTACCACTACTGCATACAGTCTTGTCCCATGTAAGTCCACCAGTTGATCCACCAGTTCTCAGTCCTCCACACAGGAAACTCACCAGAAATGTTTGTCTTTAACTTCTTCTCCCCAACCATCATCCCTGTAGCCACTGCTCTTCCAAGACAATATAAAACCACACCCTCTTTTGGCAACAGATATTTCCTTTTAACAATAAAAGACAAATCAAAGAGGATACAAGTCCGTGGTTGATCAAGAACATTCATCTGTACAGCCTGCAGCAGGAAGGATGCTGAAGTGTAAGATGTGTCTGAAAGAATCAGAGGAAATGATGTCACCATCCTCACCAGGAGGTTTTGATCTCAGGTGGGAAAAAGGAAATTCAAGACTAATCTGGTCTCATCTCATAGACAACTTAAGGATACTGCTGAAACCTCTGAGTTGTTCTGCATTCTAAATATTTACCAATTTACATAAATATTCAGTTAACTGAAGGATATCATGATACAGAATAGAAATGTCATGATGAGTGAATTTAAATACATATTTAAATATTCCTCACTGTCTACCAGTTGTAATTAATTACATGGCTACTGCTCATTAGGAGGCATGTATTTAAACCTACACAGTTTCTCTCAGTACTGGAAAGAAAAAATCAACAAGGCCATTGTCTGTGGAAAACCTTTCTGTATTTCTCTGTTCTCCAAGGACTTTGCTGCCCAAGTAATGTAATTACTTTAAACCAGCGTGTCTGAAAACATAATATTTGTTGTTTTTAAATAAACTATTGATTCTTGCCTGAGATTTTCAAGACGAAGTGACAGAATGAGGCAGAAAATGCACAGAGATGGTATCCAGTGATGTCATCTAGCAGAGGTTTGACTGAAACAAATCTTGGGTGCTTAATTCATAGTTTTCACAGAGGTGAGGGCTGTTGATTCCCACCGACACTGGTGGGTGTGAAGTACTTACCTACTTCGAGTATGTTGCCCTCAGCTCATTTAGAATTCTCAACTGATCAAACCACAGCACTGCTGTCACCAGTTTATTTATTTGCAGCCCTGAGAAATCCAACACACATGGTTTACAGTCTGATTAATACACAGTTGGACACACAATTAGGATACAGTGCAATACATTTATCAAGATAACTTCTTGGAAAATCTGTAGAACAAACAAAAGTAATTATTAAGTAAATTTTTTGAATGTAAAATAGATAAGAATCAAAAGAAACATTGAGAAGGTTTCCTTCATTTTTTTCATTGGGAAACAATTAAGCCAGGAGTTATTTTTATCAAGGAAGCAAGACTGATGTTGTGAATCACAGTATTAGGTCTTACCGACATAAAGAATTTCCGCCTCTTGTTTTCAGGGAGATCTTCTTATTTTAATTTTAAGTGGACAGACTGAATTTTTAATAAATTCCTTTAAATAAACCAACATCTATTATGCATAAGATGAGATTATAATGTCTGCATAGAAACTTGCCCCAGTTGTAGTTAGACTCACTTAACTTTCTTCCTTAGTTCAAACTCCAAGAACTTCAGCAAGAGACTGACTGGTTAAACTGATGAACAAGGAATTCAAGCTTCAGAATCATGTGATCTTCTATCAAGAGCAATGTAATTGTTTAAAAATCTGCTGACAACTTTGTCCCGAACTCTGCAAAGCCACGTGCCACTCCCTTGCTCTCCATTCCAGCTCATCTTTAAAGTATCATGAAAGCTGAAATCTGTCACTTTCAATCAGAGAGCAGCATGTTGAGAAGGGCAGTGCATGCTGTGAAACTCTGAAAGCTGCCCTGTACCACAGGAGGAAAGGACTGCACATAATTAATGCCCTCAGTTTTATTCTTTATTCTGAAATATTGCACTACCATCAAAAGTGAAATATCAAAACAAGTATGACAACTCTTCATTTCATAAGAAGCAAGATTCAAATAAACTCTTACAGCAAGGGTAAACAGCTTAAGGCTCAGCCTTTTAAATACTTTTCAGCAATTTGCCTGCAGGTTTTTGAAGGGCCTGTGCACAGGCAGCAACTGTAATTTTGTACAAACCAGCCTTGTCCTGCTGTATGTGCAGGTTAGAGAAGCAGTAGCTGTGGAAAGAACAAAGGAACATTGTGCATCTTCTCCCTTGAAGTCACCTGCAATTTCACCAAATCAAAGATAAGCTGACACAAAAGAAGTCTTTTCCCCCTACCTACTTTACCCTCCCACCAACATCCCATCTGCCAAGAAATGCCAATCTCCTCTGATTTTATTCCAGTACTCATTTAGACATGTGTCAGCCAGCCTCGGGCTCTTCACTGAAAGATCATGTGGAGCAATAAAATGTTTTCCTCTGACTGTCATCCCTTATTGGATGTCCAGACTTGGACATCCTGTGCTCAGAAAACCATAGTAACCATATCAGTGGATGATATGTCAGTCAGTCCTCTCACATTATAAAATAGGGAATGTAAGAGAGCACTTATCTTTTGTATGGGAGGAGTGTAGACCTTAATCCCACTCTTTAGGTGTCACAACCATTCAGTATAAAGTAGACAGGCTGTTCTGTGGCATACTTGTGGTTTACCATACTCCAGCACTCAGATCATTCTTCCAGGTGAATAATGTAGTTTGATCTCTTCTGTCCCACCTTGAAGCCTTGAACAGATGCAGTGGTGTGCTGAGAGCTGCTCCCAGGGAATAGTCTATGTTTTCTCCAGCCAAAACCATACCTGTGACAATAAAGAGCATCAATTTCAACACAAACACTTGATGCATGCCATAACTAGGCAATGTTTGGGCTCTTTGTAATACACCGATTTGTTTTTCTGTTTAAATAAATGAAATGAGCACAAATGTTTTTCCCCAAAAAGGAAATAACACCAGAGAAGAAAGGCTGGAGTTGCCAAGCTGCCCACCCACGCACTGAAACATTCCCCAACACCACACTGCCAGTGCCTAGATGGGCAATATGGCACTTCAGTAAGGAGATGTGGCTGAGCACTGGTTGGAACCACATGGGCTATTTCTCTGCATACTCCAGAGCTCCTAGGATGGTCTCTGCTACAGACCTTTTGTTGTGAAATGAACAAAATCCTTGTGGTTGTGTAACTCTTATGGCTCTCCAAGGTGGCTCTCCAGTTAAGAGAAAACCAAAATACTCCACTCTCCCTTCTCTCATTTATTTATTGATTTATCACTGACTAGTGCTGCTTGGATTTTAATCTAAGTTGAAGTGTTTTTAAATAGTAATTTTATTAGCATCTGTTATTTACTTTTCATTCAGTCATTAATTTTCATTAAACATTCACAGCTAAATATGTGTCTGGCTGACTTTAGTGAGGTGATTACACATAAAAATTTAAAAATTGAAACCCATCACTTCTTGTGATGGGGAATGATTTTTTAAAAGATATTGCAAACAAAGCTCATGCTCTGATCCGAGAGTGGAAAAGCTGCAAAGCACCAATCCTAGATTAAAGTTAGAATCTTTATGTTCATGTTAAGATTACTATGTAATGACATACAGGCCAAGTGAATGGGACAGGGCTGTATCATGTCTCTGCAAAACAGCATCCAAAACCCTCTTTCCCCAGTAGAGTACTTTTCCTGGTATATCCAAGCCAGCATGTGTCATACACCTCCATCCAAGCTTCCTCTTTTAGCCTGCAGTTTCCTACAGCTTTCTTTCAAACTTTTCCTTGTTCCCTAATGCCAGTTTCATCTTTCCAGAGGGACACTGTGACCTGCTTTGACTCATAGACTGAGTTAACCCAGCACCAAATGTAAGCCCAGACTACTCACAGCTGTAGGCCAGCTCCTCACATCTGATGGACAGTGAGAAATACCTGAAAGACCTTTTGTACCACAGAAAATATTTCTTTTTTTTTTTTTTTTACTCACNAAAGAGAAGCATCAAGGCAGTACAAACATCTCTCTGAAAACCATTCACCTCAGGTTATCTTGGCAGTGTTTTGAGACGGTGAACCTGAAGGAAAGGAGCCCAGAATTTACAAAGCAGTTCATTGCTGAAATCTACAGAAAAGAAACATGATGGATAAGGGAGGTAAATTGCAGGGAAAAGATCATTTCCACCCCATGCACCACACTACTACAGATACATTTCTCTCTTGAAGTTCTGCAGTAAATACTCTGGTAATGTTTTTGCAAATTATTCTGCCCACCTGCTCTGTGTACTTTTCTCTCTCTGGCAGACCCTTGCACATGGCCCTTGTTGTTTCCCCATCATTATCCTCTTATGAAGTATGAAAGTACAGTTGATCTGGGTGCTAGAAACACAGATAGACTGTTTAGTAAAGAAACAAGAACTTTAAAACATTTCAAAGGATTTATGGACTCACGTTGCTGAACTCTGTCTCCCAAGGATGTGCGTACTGAGCTCGCCAGTCACTGAAGCTCTCCTCAGTGCATTCACAGCCTACATGCTCCATTTGTAGGGAGGGGTGGAGGGATGCTTTCCATGTACTGTAAGAATCATCTGTCTTGGGATTACTGTGAATTTTAGAGATGAGATGACATAGCACAGAAATACAAACTGTGAACATTTCTGTCTCCTTGAGAACGCGATTAACCCTCATACTTACACTGTGAAATAAAACTAGTTACACCCACAGAAAAAATGCAGCCATGCACAGAGCTTGGACCACATCTTCAGCATGCACCTGAGCTGAAGATTCTCCAGGCAAAGCCCAGTTTCTGTGCTGGTTACTGTTGAATCAGCTGATATCACACTGATAGGCCCAGTGGGAATATCAGAGGAGCTGAGGTCAGCTCTGTGCACCCGCCCCAGCTCACCCATCTCTATTCAGCTCAACATTTCAGCACAAGCCTGCTCTGCTGATACTCCTTACTGAGCCATCATGCAGCCACACTAAAAATTCACTTTCTGCAGAAGCAGTTGTATTCAAGTTCCCACAGAGCTCTAGTTTCAGGGAGAAGATGGGACTGGTCCTGCAGGATTTTGTTTTTCATGGTTATGGTTTATTTTAAATGAAACAAACTCCAAAATGCACTGTGTTTTGCAGTGGAAGAAGTCTTACACAGCCTTTTAAAGAAATGGCAGCAAATGCTGTCAAAGCCTTGTTTCACAATATTTACAAAGTAGTTGATCCAGACAGTAAAGGGACAACTATATGTCAGAAATTAGGAGAGATTTCCTTGCATGGTTCTTGAATGAGCAAACATTGACAGAGTCCTGAAGTTGCAGAAAGCTCCTGACTTATTATCTGTCATATCCATGGGGTAAGCAGGGGCTCTAAGAACTCTCCTTCTAATGGTGTCCCCATGTTGTGTTTGGTCAGACAATTGACTCTGGGGTTCACAGGTAAGCTGGGTGCCCTCATGGTAAATCAGGTAACATCTGCTTTGTCTTCCTTCACCAAAATATAAGCTCAGTGTTTAGCATATGGAAATATACTGTTGCTTCATGCTCATTTTGTTTAAATCAGTCTATTAATTTTTGTACTATGCAGTCATTCTCAAGACAGGCATGACCTCAGTCTTTCATTATTTAATGACTTTCCCTTTGTGGGATAATGTACAGCTCTTCTATGTTGCTCATCACTTTTGGAAAAGGATAAATTTCATGAGTTCCTTGGCTGAGTGAGGAGGGAGGAAAGGAAGAAAAAGCCTTCTTCATTGCTTTTCAGGGACTGAACTCCAGTCTTGATCTCTACAGACTTGGGAAACTCCAGATAATTTCTGCCAGCACAAATAATGAAAACTGAATTACATGCTTCTGTGAATGCAAACAGTGGCACAGGAAATTGTTTAACCCTTGAGAAGGTTAAAGCATAATTTCTTAAGAGAGTGAGGTGTTATCCTCTTCAAAACAGCTACAGAACATTAGAAGGGTTTTGAGTGAAATGGGGCAGATTGAAGCAACATCTCATCTTTTTCCATTGCTATTTATTGCCAGTGAAGTGTTCCTATGCATCTGTAATGGCACACATTTCTCTAGGGGACAGGAAGCTTTAGTGTATATTTCCAATGAAACAGTTTCTAAAAACCAGCCTGAATGCATCATTTTGACCTCAGCATTTAAAACTTATTTCCCTGCAGACTTGCAAAGTGAAGTTGTTGGGTGAGACTCACAGTAAGACTGGCAGATGAAATTTGCCTGTTTCAGCAGGTTGGGGCAAATGATGAGGTCAGCAGGCTGCTGCCTACAGCAGAAGGAAGAGCCCTGCCCTGCTGCTGGCTCTGCCTGCTTGTGAGAGCAAGGAAAGCCTGAGCAGCTGCTGTTGGCCATGGGAGGCCTTGGGAGCGCGTGAGCAGAGCTGGAGCTGGTCAGGCTCAGCAGGAGCAGCCTGCACTGTTCCCAAATCCCCCACCCAAACTGTTCTCCACCCAAACATCTCCCTCTCTTCCCCTCCTTCCCACTGGTGGGAGCAGCCTGCCCTGGCCCAGCCTCGATGCTTTTGTTCAGTGTCACTTCAGCCCAAAAATCCAACTCACAAAAGAGCAGGAGCTTAGGAGGATAGAGGGATATGCCTGTGGTCCTGCTCTCAGTGGGATGGCCTCACATGGGCAGACCACTCAGTCAAGGTGCTTGAGTTGGATTTTAACAGCCAGGTGAAACTGAATGCCCATTTCTCACTCTGCCCAGTGAACATCTCTCCTTACAAATAAAGGTTTATTGTACATCCCTCGCTGAGGTATCCGCCAGCACCCTTCCCACGACAGTGGGCAGAATGAGCCGTCATTGGGCCACGAAGGGAACACCAACCACCTCATGGCACCGGTGTCAGGCAGAACCACAGGGCTGTCCAAAGCAGCAAACCAGCCTCAGCCTCCCCAGCACACCCCGGGAGCTCAGCACGTCTGCACCGGCCCCACCTGAAGGAGCCCCTGCCCCTTCCCCGCGGTTCGCGGGCTGCCCTCTGCCCCAGCGACCCGGCTCCCCGGGAGCGGGGGGGCTCTTCCCCGGCGGCCCGGTTCTCTCCTCCCTTCAGCTTTCCAGGGGGGAAATCTGGTATGAGGGCTATCGCCGGCCAGGGGCCGGGGCCAGGGCTGCCCGAGGGGACCCGCTGATGGCGGCCGGGCGCCACATAGGGCCGGGGGCAGCCCCGGTGCTCCTGCCGGGCCGGGGGGCTGGANAGCCCGGCTGGAAGAGCCCTCAATGGAAGGTGCCTCTCCATCCATGGAAACGCTCTCTTACACAGCACACAACCCACCCAGGCAGCTGCAAGCACGCCACAAGGTGCACTCGCACTTGGAGCGCTGAAAGTAACGGGAACAAGACGCAGCACACAGAGAGGTGGCAACAGCATTACGGGGCGCAAGGGCGGAGGGACGGGCCGGGACGGGCCGGGCCGGGCTGGGCTGGCTGCGGAGCCCGGCGTGCCTGACCCACATTGTCCTTCTCCCCCAGGAACTGGTGCGCCTACATAGTGAACAAGAACGTGAGCTGCTCGGTGCTGGACGGGACGGAGAGCTACGTCCAGGCCCAGTACAAATGCGCCTGGAACCAGTTTCCCTGCGAGCCCACCCTGGTGTAAGTAGCGCAGGGGGCGACCTCGGCAGGGAGAGCGCTTGGCCGCCCCTTGGCGATCCCCGGCGGGGAAGCGCCAGGGGGATCCCGGCACCCCGAGAGGCGCAGGGGGTGCGGGCCGGCCCCGGTCCCCAGCGCGCCCCGAACAAAGCGCTCGCTCATTGCGGGCATCGGGCTGCAGGGGCTAATTAGAGCCAGATTGAGCTGCCGAGAGGAAGCTGCGCTGGCACACCTCGTCGGCTTGGAGAGGCGTGCAGGCGGGCGGAAAGCACGCGGGCTGCTTTCCATGGGCGGCTGGAGCGCCGGCACCAGGACCGCACCTAAGCGCTGCTGGGAGCGCACCTGGGCCAGAGCTGCCGGCGCGCAGCCGCGCTCAAAACCGGTTTTATGGTTACTCCGTGTTGCTGGGTCGGCGCGTAAAGGGAGAGCCAGGAACGTGAGCCAGCACCTTTACAGTCTGGGTGTTCTTGTCTGCTATCCAGCAAGGGGAGCGGCCAGTGCAGATTTTACGGGGGGTAATGTAAAGTTGCTTGTTTGATTTTAATCTTCGTGCGTGTGACCACGTGGTAATCTGCGGAGTGGCCACCTATGGCAAGGTGTGCAACAGCAGGCATCAGGGAACAGATGGATCTCACCTGCTGGCTATTCGCAGGCAAATCTCCTTTCCTCATTTTTCCATTTGAAAAGAATTAGTATTTATACATTTCTGTTTGAAAGCTCTAGGCGTACACTCGGTGAAGCCATTTCAGCATTTCAGGAAGTCACTGGAAAGACGCCCATAGATTTTCATAGGCTTGGACTTGGGCTGGCGTGATGATGAAGAGTGTTTTACAATAAGGCTACAGTAACTGTTTTTTATTTTGACATGGAACGGTGATGATGAGACAGATACTACTAGATCCTGGGTACTACTGAAATAGAACTTCAGACACTGATGATGCTGCCGCCCTGGGGCCCGTGACAATAGGAGTTGGGTGTTTGGCATTCAAATGTGCTGCTTTCTGTTTGTTTGAGTTGTTATTTTCGTTAAAAACCCAGCTTTTCTCTATATAAACACTAGAATTGGAGGGGAAAAAACAAAGACACAGACAGCTGAGTAACAGTGTCTTGTGTAACTTCCCTTGTTTCTCTTTGGAGTCTTGAACTGCCCATTTTGGACTTCTGAGTTTGTGGATGTGTAATGGGGTGTGCCCTCTATCCCGAGAAGTCTCCGTAGTGGAGTTACAGAGGCATGAGGAGGGGTTGAAACTGAGCTCTTTAAACACATAAATCACCACGCATTAAGATAAGGAATTTCAGAGGCGGTAAATTAGGACTTTCATGGGCTATCTGCTGGTAGATAGTGAGGAAAGTGCAAAGGCATTTCTTCTAGCTCAGGAAATTCCTGCACTGAGAGTGTGAGATTATTGGCAGGAGTAACAAGGAGAAGCTCAGCTTGTGCAGGGGGCTGGACTGCACGACCTCCAGAAGTCCCATCCCTTCCAGATTTCTCTGTGGTTCTCTGAATGGCATTGTCTGTCCTTGTGCCTCTAAACATCTGGAGTTGGCTGCTGTCAGAGAGAGAATGTGGGGCTGAACAGACTTTTGGTCTCACCAGATGTGTTCAGTCTCATGGGGTTTTTTTGTTCTTTTGTGAATGGAATTAGATGCTTATCATAAGACTTTGTTTTCTCTGTATGACTTTGTTTGGTGAACATCACCAAAGAAACTAACATAACTGCAAAACAATTCAGTGTTCTTAAACATAAAATATTCCTTATTCTTACCATAAAATATTTTTCTCCTGTCACAGCACCAGCTGATTAACACCAAAGGAATGTGGAATATCAAAATCTTGAAATTTTATTGTGTTCAAAACTGTTTATAGGTTGTCATTTTATTTTTGTGTCTGTTGCATAGGCACTCTTTTAGTGGCAGAGAGTGCTAATCCAAAGAGTTTGAAATACAGGCCTCAAATCCTGCAAATCCCTAACTTGATTCCTGTGAAAAGTATTGTTTAATTCAGAAGGAGTAGTAGTCTGAATAGCAAAATGTGTTTATATATGTTTGCTAACTAATGTTCACAAAAATAGGAAGGAGCTATAAAACAACAAAGAAATGATTGTGAGGACTTTTTGGAAATTATTCTCTTTTTTTCTCCTTTATACACTTGAACAGAGAACTTAAAATGAGCTAAAGAGCAGATATTCATGGGAATAGAGTACAGTCCCTGTGTAGTCTCCTCTCGATACCCATGGTTTATCTAAGAGCTCATTCAGCTGCAGACAGTGGGGACAGTGAGATCCAAACTAAACAAAGAGTTCCTTAACTGGTATCATGGATGTGTGTGTTTTATTAGTACTTAAGTACTATTAGGTGTATTTTTTAATCTATGCTGGTTTATATTAGTTTAGTTAAAGAGCCCATCTAGTGTAGTCTAGGTTATGCATAACAATTACTTAGATTGAGGTGTGGGAGCATTTCACTGCCTTTAACTTGCAGTGTGCTCCTGAATTCCATGTGTTCTTTACAGATAAGAGAATGTGTGTTGCAGATATGGATTATAATCAGCCCTGATTTGTCTTTGAATTAATTTTTTTTAGAAATAGAGAGCTCTGGTGATTAAACCTAAATTCATAAGCATGCATGAACCCTTTTTATCTACCCTTTAGGCACATTAAAATATAATTTGTCTGAAGACAAAAACCCTAAAGCCCCCTGTTGGAATGACTACACTTCCATGATTGTTAACTGTAAATTCACTTTGGCTGCAGGGTATATTTCCTGAAAGGTTAAGTTGAAATTCAGGAAATTATTACACTTCATTGTTTAACTGTTTTATAGGTACTTGGGCTCAATAGTGCATTTCCTTGCTGAAAAGTTGGTGAATACTTTGGCTGATTAAGGTGTCAGGGATGAATGTGAGTTGAAGTGTGGCTGCTTAAGAGATAGGAAGAGAGTAGAAAGAAAGAGCAGAAATGCCCTTTGAAGTATGTTCCCTTTGAAGTGTGAGAGGCTCCTGATTTATTTTTCTTAAAACTGTGACTAGCAAAGGAAGAAGAAACTTTGTTATTAGTGGGTCATTGGGCTGAAAGGTACAAAAATATTAGTGTTTATACTCACTAAAAAGAACTTGGATGTTTTGAAATTTAATATTGCTTCATAAGTAATTGACCCCTCACCGCTTCTTTTGTCATGAATTTCCATTCCTGGCTTTCTTATGAATGGTTTGGTAACTTAATTAGCAATAATAGCAATTTGTAACTAGTAGCATTATCTATTTCTAAGAGAAAAAAAAAAAACATGTTGCCTTTCTGGTTAGATCCTACACACTCTTTAGGGTTGTGGCTTGTTTGGGACATCCTCTGGTCACTATAGCCCATTCAGGGTAGGATGCTGTCATAGCAGTTGTTTGTTTTGCTTCTTGTTCTGTAGAGTGTGTGGGTACACCTGGCTGTACCAGAGGTGCACCAGTTTATGGCCCAGTGCTTTTGGGAAAAGCTGCTTTCACTAGAAAGATTTTGGTTTTAAAGTCTGAAGTGAACTGGGTGGCTGAATGTTTTCTGGGGTGTTTTTTGGCTTTATGTCTTTGCTAAGAACTGCAAACAGGACTTCCCCCTATGAAGTCGTAAATAATAATAATACTAAAAATATTTAGCCTGGTAAGAACCTCTGGAGGTCATGCAATGCCCTCATAGCCCCCAGCTAACACCAGAACCAGCTTCAAACTTGGATAAGGTTGCTCAGAGACTTGAAGAAAGGATGTTTTATCAGATCTCCTAATTAATGTACCAGCCCCCATTAATTATGCTCAAGTGGGTAAAGATATTTGTGTGCTCAAGTCAGCTCATCTGTCTTTAGCTTGTGAGGAGTGAATTTTATGATTTAGTGTAAGTTTCTCATCTTAACACTAATGATACATGTATACTAAGCAAGCCCATTATTTAATTTAGAAAATGACCCAGAAAATGATGAATGAATCAACTAGATAACTAGATAAACTAGCAAGCCACTCCAAATCAGTCTCTGAGCAATATTTTCCAACTTCTTGTCATTTTATACTTTCAAACGATCATAAATTAGCCCAGTGCCAAATTAATCATGATTTTATTCATGGCCCAGAAGAATATTAAAAGCACAAGATTGAAATGACTTTAGAGAATGTTACTAAAAGTTTTCTGCATTCATAAACATCAGAAAAAATTACTACTTATGAGTAAAACACTGCTTTTAATAAGAAATATTCCCCATTTATTAACAATATATTGCTGGGTAAAAGTGGAAATTTTATAACTGAAAACCCTCACATGAGACATCCAGTTCAAGTTGAATGGCTTCATCCATCTGGCAACCCCAGAATGACCTGGGTGGAGCACATCAGCCCCAATCTGGGAACATATAGGAAATCCCCATGTAGTTTTCAACTTTCTAATCAGTCCCAATGTAGTTTTCTCTGAAAGTGCTCTGTTGCTAGAAATCAAGCATGCAGATCAGTGTCAGAGTGCTCAGCACCAGGCGGGAGCAAACCTCAGATATACAAGTCAGCACAGACTGAGCCTGTGCTTGCCACTGGCTTCCAGCAATACATATCTCATAAGAAAAACTGTCAGGATGCACAAAAACTTGAAGGGAAAGTGAGAGCTGTTTAATGTTTCCCCTCCAAGTATCTATAAAGGTCTGCAGGACTTTCTTCCCAACTTGTGTATTTTGTATGAAGCAGAATTTCTTTGTACAGGCTCCAGCTAGCTGACTACATAGGGAGGTTAGCCTAGGGGCTTGTGCATTGAAAACAGTAAGGAAACTTAAAAAACTTAGTCTCCTGGAGTGCTTGTTTGAAAATCTTTGAGATCCTGCTGGGTGTGGTAAGTTTTCCTGGCTGTCTCCCCAAGCCTGAAATTGTGCATCTCTGTCTCCATGCACTGAATGCAGCAGAGTCTTTCTTCTCTGTGGACTGGACAGGGAATTTTCATTTCACACATCATTTGAGTTTGTTGCAATAATGTAAAAAAAAAAAAAAAAAATCCCACACAGCTCCTCACTTCACATTAATGTAATAACTTTAAGTTTCATGCTTTTCTGTTTTGAGAAATGTGTGACCTGGAGGTCTGGGGCCTCTTCTGTTAAGCACCAAACTGTTGCCAAAGCAATAAATTTTTATTGGCAGGGAGCTGCTGAGCCATTTAGGTGTATTTCATCATAAATCACCCAAATAATAGAGGAACATTTTGTACCATTAGACAGTGGGCAGTGCCACTTTTACACATTGAAGATATTATGACTCCCATCTGACTTCATTTTTGCATTCACATCTCATCTTTCCCTTCTGGTTCACTTTTAACTTGGTCTCTTGAAAAGTAACAGCTCTCAAAACAATGATCAATTTTATTCTCAAAGTTGGGGTCCCATTTAATCCCACAAGTTAGCACTTGCTTCCTGAAAGTATTGGTTATTTGTTTCATCTGGGTATATTTTCAAATAATCTCTCAGCAACAGCTCTTTCTAGAGCATTCTAGAAAACAGCTTATTTTGTGGGCAGAGAAGCAGCAGAGATACTATTTGAGCTCAGTTTTTCAGGCAGCTTTAGCAGCAGCAGTGCTCTGCATCCTCACTTCACCTCTCCACTCATGTAAGGTGAGAAACTTGGTCCCTGCTGCTGGGAGAGGCAGGTGATGATGTTGTAAACATATAACCTGTTGCAGAGCTGTTCCTGTTCCATCACTGAGCACATTACATTGCTGCTCTACAAAGCTTCCCTGAAATCCTTCTGAAAGGGCTGTCTTTTCAGGGTTCTCCTATCCCTTTCTATTTAACTGGGATTTTAGTAGCTTACTGTTGGTCTGTTACCATGTGTTTGACTGGCATTTCATCATTATTAATTCCAAGACTGAAGCTCTGCTTTGAGCTTTGCCACAGGCTGTCTCTGGCTCTGAGTTACTGAAATGCATCCTTTGTCCTTGTTTTGCTGCTCATAAGAAGAGGATGCCTACCTAGTGATAATTTATGAACATCAGGAGTATTAACATTTTGAACTTCTGGGCATTTCCTACTGGACTTTAGTGGTCAGCTTTTTGAAAATAAAATCCTTGGCAGCCAAGAGAGAGTTAGACAGGTAGGTAGGTATTTGTGTATGTGTGTGTGAAGATATATTTACAACAAGAAGAAATCACTAGTATGAGACATGAGGTCATATTTCAGGGTGTGCAGTCCCTTTGTTCTTTCTTCCCAAAAAGAAACATTTTTCTCCCAAGACAGAAAATTGTAGTTTGAATCTCATGTTTTTTTGATAGAAGAATTCCAGCTGAGTGGCATGAAATCCACTGTATAAGTAATAAACAATGGCACTTTTGGAGACTTTGAAATTAAACCATGTGGTGTTGCCAGAGAATAGTTGAATGGTTTTGTCTTCTACCAGTTCCTGTAATCTTCTCTCCTTATTACTGAAGAAAACACGAACTCTGCAGTAAAATTCAGCCAGATTGTCTCAGATGCATCGAAATAGTGTTCAGTGTTGAGGACAACAAAGTACCAGAGACCAGGCTGTAGTGAGCTGATTGAGGCAGCATGGTTCTCTGCTTCTTCCCTGGTACCACTAGATGAGATGACAGTTTTATTTAGGGATAGACAAATACAACTTTTTCACCTGTGCCAGGTCTCTGCCCACTTAGTAATTTCTTCCAGATGGAAAGCCATCTTCTCCCGTCATGCTTTCCAGGTAGCATGAAGACACCAAGCAAAAATAACCAATGGAAAAAAGTAGTGAGTCTCTAAATGCTCATTCCTATTTTATGAACAGTCAGTAAAATTACAGCGCTTTCATAGTCAGCTACTAAAGCACTCTTTGCAGTGACCTGGATGGGTGATTTCTTGGGTGTGTACACAGCAGGTAATTGTGTTCCTGTGGATACAGAGTGCTTTGACTCATTCCCTTGCTTTCCTTCAGTTTCTTCCCTGTTAATCCTCTCAGCCAGTAGCAGGTTTTTGTTCAGGATTTAGCTCAGAACAGATCTGGTACAAGTGTTGGCCATGCTATACATGACTGCAAACTTTATTAAGAACTCCCTTGAGTGTCTGTGCAAGCCTGGAGAAGCTGAGTCTCCTTGGTCATATGCACCAGTGATGCTTGTCATAACTTTATATTTTCCACAGGAGTGCCTCAAAACTTTGTTTCTCCCAGCACAAAAAAAAATTGAAACACTCTCTTCTTGCTTTTCATTATATATATTTTGTTTTGATTATTATGATGTTATCCAAAGGTCTTTGAGGAACTTCAGTCTACATGGCTGTGAGTGGGCCAGGCACTGGACTAGTGTCTAAGGTCAGTGGCATTTTTCTCAAGAAAATGTAATTGCCCAAACCCCAATGCCTTTAAAGACATTTACTGATCTACTTTATATAATTTTTGGAAAGAAAAAACGCCAGGTAAAGGAAAAATAGCAGTGTAAAGATAAGTCTTTCTTAAATCCATCTGAAAGAAGCAGCTTAGTGTCTCTAGTTCCAGATGGAAGTGGAAAATTATTTTGGTGTGCAATAGGATTCTTTTTAAATAGACTTTTGCTGCATTGTATAATTGGGATTTATTACAGCCTTGATGGCTTGCTGTCACTCAGCACCTTGACCTCTGTAGGTTTATCTATTTGTGTCAAAACATCTTTTTTGCTGCTTGCTATAAATACTTTAGGATAAATTCTTAGGAAAGACACATTTTTCTCATATTAGGCTCATCTGTGGGCTGGAACACAAGCTAGCTGCCAGTGCTGCTGCGTAGTGGCAAGGTAATCAAAGAACAAAAACCAAAGGTGGGATTTGATTCACCCTGACCCAAAGTGTCTGCCCTGCATGCAGAGGGACGAATCTGAGCATGGGAGCTAAGACATGCAGTGATGGTGACACAGGTGCTAGGTAATAGGATATAAATGATGACTTTAGGGTGAGATGGAGCCCTATTTTGACTCTGCCGGCTGTGTGGATTATTGCTGTTGGCCTTCATGAAAATACAGACAACTAGAACCTGTCCTTACCTACACATGAAGCACATAAAATACAGGTGTGCTGAAACTCACTGTGACAGACAGCTGCTAAAATCTACAAAGATTTCGGTGGAACTAGGATTGCTGCCACCATTTGTTGGGAATACAAATAGGCCTGCACATTTGGGAAGCAGAAAACATGGGATCAACTGATTCTAGTTCAGTGCTTGTGTAGTATAAACAGCCAATAAGGTATATTTTCAGCAGAAATATTTTCAGCCTACAAAATAAAAAATGTTTGGTCAAAATATGATTGCATTTAATTACATCTTCTAGGTAGTGTTTTTGAGTGCTGTCTATATGCCACTTCTGTGCTCCCATTGCAATATATTGGAGATTTGGATGGCTGGGACTATATAACTATAGTACAACTGTATAAATATAACTACCAGATGATGCAACTTACAAAGAATGTGTCTACATGCAATAAAAGTGTTAAATAGTGTGGATTTGATATCTTCTATTTTATAAAGATAGAAATTTGCAGGCTGCTGAAGTCATGGGACTTGTTCCAATCACTACAGAATTTTGGACCAACCTTGAAGCTTTGTGCTCAGAGTAAACATTCTGTACGCTGCTTATGTAGAAACATGCTGATTCTGTGGTCCCTTCCTCACAGTGAGGATGTGGTGGCACTTATCTCATTGCATTTCCCAAAAGGTTGAATGTTAATATCCAGTTACAGAGCTGAGCCATATGTTTTCCCACCAATTTCATCCAAATGTTTCTGATTTGTTTTATCGCTATTAGGCGACATTCCAAGTATCAGTGTTAACTGTTTCCTTCTGTGGTTTAGCACTATGAGAATACTATAGCTCATTCCCCAGTCAAAATGTCCAGCATTTGCACCAAACATGGATTTTTAATTAAGCATTTTCCTATGGAAGTACTTCTCTCTCTCAGAGGAATATTTGAGGGCTATTGTCACCCTGTACATCTTCATTTCAGCTGTGAAACACTTAAGATAATAAAAGTGGAGGTTTGTAATAGTGTTCTGAGTGTGTTTTCTCATTTGATCAGCACGTTGAGTTCATGGTGAAGGTAGTAGGCGTGGGTAGTTACGAGCCTGTTGTGGAAAAACTCCTAAAAACCAGCTGTTCTTATGTTCTCTGTTGCAATGAAAGATTAGAGACAGTTGATATTAACCTTTATTCATGCTTTATAAAAGAATGACTTCAGTATTTAGTTCAATTCATCAAGAGAATATAACCATCATCTTGGACTTGAAATCCACAGGAGAATGGAGTGACTAGGCACAGTAATGCTGGTGTGTTATATGCAACTTCTAACCACATAAGAAATTACTGTTATTTAAAATAGTTTTGAGGAATACTTATAAAAGTAATTATGTTTATTAACACCTATTTGAATAGCAGAAATCCAAATCAACCAGAGGAAGAGCTGATGTTTTTCTGTTTTTGAATTGCATTGCAGCATATAAAGGTATAAAAGTGGACCCTCAATATTTAAGATACTCAGGAAACTTTTGTGGACCCTTTTGACAAAAAATATCCTCACTAGATAGCTCTGTAAAGATTCACACCTGCCAGATAAACCATGTGAAACTTGATGTTACATTCCAACCATGTATCTTTATCCAGCTTTATAGAGAAGGAACATTTTGTCTCTCTGGCTACCTTGAGTACATTTTGTGTGTTTTGTATGTTTGTGATTGTGTATTTTAAGTTTGCTGTGACTATGGGTGAATAATTGGATTCAGAATACTGCAGATTTAAATAAAGACATGTCTAATTTGTATATTTTGATAGTTCCCAGTTTTGTGTCTTTCACAAACATAGAATCACAAATTAGGGATGCGGTCCCTAGGAGGAACTTACGGTTTGTTTTGTTAGAATTGTAACCAACCACATAATTGTATTCAGTGCTGTCAGACTGCTATATCCTAGCAAAATCCTGGAAGTCTCCAGCTCCTCCACTGAAATTCACTGAGTGAGCAAAGCTCTGACTTAAAAAAGCATCTTGTAGGAGTGGGAACCTCCCTGGGGCTGGCTGCATGCTGGTGGCTGTGGTTTGTCAGTGCAGCTGGACGGTGCTGTCACAGTGACACGGTTCCTGGCAACTCACACAGCAGTCATGCCTGAAGAATGTCACTGGTAGAGAAGCTGTAGCAGTGAAACTGTGATTTTAAAGAAATGGTATGTGACTGTATTCAAATTAGAGAAGTGCTAGTGTAAGTTCCTGTTTCCTAGCCTTACATCTCTAGTATTCCTGGAGGAAATGGGAGTAGCTGTGTGATTCATTCAGCTGGACTGGCAGTATAGAGAAGTAGCTCTTGGTAAGTAAATCCCGATTGAATTTTTGAGCCACCCATGAGTATGGCTGTCTTCTTACCACAGTTCAAAGTGTGAATATGAAAGCTGTTCTCAATCCAGATTTTGAAATGTTCTGATTCTAGCTTATTTTGTCTCTAGGAGAATTGTGATTTAGGATTCAGGCTAATCTGTATTTGATATACCATATCTGTTAAAAAAACAGTTCTGATTTGTGTTGTTTCAAAGTTGAAAGAATATTTTAGAAGTGGGCTGTTTTTCAAATACTTTTTTTTATTAAATGGTATTTAAGCATTTTATGCCTATTAGGATCAGGAAACTATAAAAAAAAAGAAGAGTGAGAATGTCAAACATGCCTGATTTTTATTTTTAATATGGAGTTTGGAAAAGTTTTGAATGTTTGACATTGGAAAAATATTAAGCTTGATTTCTTTTTATTTGTTTATATTCTTCTTTTGTATTTGATTGTTTCTTCTTATTACTTTTCTGACTGTTGAAGCCATCTGAATGTGTCTATATTGATGAATGTGACTACAGAGGATGTTCAAAGAGAAAATTGTCAGAAATGTGATGGAAAATCCTCATTCTGTAATTTGAGCGAAGAAGATCGCAATTTGAATATAAGTAATTCTTATTAATTTTATGTAATTAGTTTCAGCTATAGTCATAAAACTTTGTTGGGAAAAAAAGGTTAAAAAAATTGGCATTTGAAAATAACCAAAATACTGTATTTTTCAGGAAGGGGTTTGGTCCTGAAAGTAAAGAAGAACACACACAAAGTTAGGAGCAGTTAAGTGTTTTATGAAAATCACACAGAAATATGTATAACTATTTCCAGCATGGGAAAACTGATCTGGAAGTTCAGAGTTTGCATTTCAGTAATGTGGTGGTTGTGAGAGAGGTTATAATGACTCTCAAAACCACTTCAAAACACTAAAGTATCTAGCTAATCCTGCTTCTCCTGACTCTGGCAGCTAGCTGGAAGGAAAGGATTCAAACCCAAATTATCTACGGAAGATGTGGTTTAATACTTTAGATAAGAGAGAAAGAAAAGGAAGTTCCTGGGTGGCCAGGATATTGTTCTTCCCAGTGGTGCCCTCTACATTGCACTCCTCTATTTAATTTTTAAAGCACTTTACCATTGGGATTTCTGTACTGTGTAAACAGGATTCAGCAGATGTTTAAGTGAAAACTGTAGAAGAAATGATGGGCTGAAGTCTACAGCTGTTTCATATATGGTGTTCAGAAGGTGTAAAAGGATTGGAAACCCTCCCTGAGTTTACATGCTCCAAGTCAGTCTGACAGAGTCCAAGTCAAAGGCTGACAGGCACAGCAAACCACTGCAGTTATGAGCAGTTCATAGACAGAGGTACAGCACAGACTGACCCTGCCTTCCTGTGCAGATCCACAGAAGGACAGAATTCAGAGAGGTTTATTAATATAAACTTCTCTTGGCCCAGAAATAGTTGGAAAATATATGATTGTCTCTAGTGAAAGTAGCTCCTTTCCCTTTAAATGAGAAGTCATAGACCAAGTAATAATGCAAAACTGAGCATTTCCCAAGTGCAGAAATTAGACTAGATTGTGGCAGAATTGGGAAAGATACTTTTGGAAAAGAAACAAATTCATAATTAGTAGCTAATATTTTAAGCACACACTGCAAGTTTGTTAACCAGCTTGCCAAAAAGGGACAGCAAATGACTGACAGATGGGGGACATTAAATTAAGATTATGTACCTGAAATATGCTGAATAAAATTGTTAGAATTATTTCAGCAACTATTTGCACACATGGCAGGAGAAGCTTTGAAGGGTAACAGCTAACTCCCACTCTGTAACATAGGAAATGTTTCACAGTCTGTAAGATTTACTTCTTTCCATTTGGTAGCTGATCACTGATTTTTTTTTTTTTTTTACCAGTCAGGAATTTTGCATGTTAATAGCATGCCATATTCAGTGAAATAGGTGACTTTTTTGTGATAGCATAGCTGCTTCTGGTGCTGTTCTGTACTGTGTTCTCTCTGTCCCAGGATACACTCCCTGTGAGCCAGGCTATGGCTGAACCCTTTTACGGAGCTCCTGTAGATTCCTTTGCTGCTGTCCTGCATATGTTCAGCTGGTATTACTGTTTAGGGACACCTCAGCTGTGAAATGAGCCTGCAAACTGTTCTCATCTGAAATAATCTGAAGGAAAAAAGATCTGAAAAAGCCTTAGGGAAATTAGTAGCATGATGCTAGTTTAACTGAGAGAAAGGAATTCATGTGAGAAATTGGGATGACTTACTGTTTCTGTGTGTTCCAAGAATTTTAGAGAGCTCAGGTGGAGAATCCCTATTTTACTCATTTTCCTCATCTCTCAATCCAAAATGAGCTGTACCTTAAATTGATTTAGTTTTTATCCAATAGCATAGGCTCTGCTTATGCTCTGGAGGGATCCCACAGTGTCTGACCACACTGAACATGTGGGATGTGTTTCAAGGGAAGCTATGGAAGAAGTCTATGGTTAAAGAAAGTTGCACAACCAGAATTTGTCATTTATTAACTTTTGAGTGGTTAATCAGGGAAGCTCAAAGTTGTATGTACATAATGTGTGTATAGGTTTGTCTGCCAGACACTCTTCAACTTAACTGATGAAGTAGGAAAGACTTGATTTCTTGGTTGGTTGTAGTGTTTCATCTGATTCCTTCTTTCATGTCCTTGTTTGACTCACATTTTTAGCATTTTGTCCTTCTCTGGAGTATCCCTCCCAGCTTTGACTGTGCTGTGCATATGGGTTCTGAGGAATGGTGTAAGTGGAGACTGTGGAAATACAAATGGGGCAAAGCAGGCAGAAACATTTTTTGATGTTCAGAAGAGCCCTGGGGGGAGGGTTGCAATGAAAAGTTAGAGGAAAAACATTTTGAATTTGTACTGTAAGACACTGGTGGTCATGGTTACTGGTGTCAGCAGTGTCTGATTAGTTGTACCTTCACTTGCCACAACATTTTATCCCTCTGCTCATACATGAAAGCCCCTATTCCACGGCTCCCTATCATGATTGTGTTGAGCGGAGGCAGCTTTAAAACCTAGACAGAAACATTTGTTCATTTGATGTTTAAAGCAGAAAATTAATAATACCTGGAAGTATTTGATTTTCATTATAAAAAGCCCCAAAACCTATTTTAATTTTAACTCTAACCTAAATAGCAGCTTAGGTTATGGATTGTTTGAAATGCTTTCTGTTTTGGCAGATACCGAACGAGTTTCAGACCTCGGTACACAGTTGCATATAAGACAGTGACAGAGCTGGAGTGGAGATGTTGTCCTGGCTACAAAGGGGAGGACTGCAGGGAAGGACCAGCAGAAAAGCCAAACACTGCTCGTCGCCCCACAACACCAGCGAGAGCTGTTGTGAAGAAAGGCACAGGTAACTTTTCCTTTGAATTTTGGTATGCACAGTCATGTCTGGTTTCTTGTTTTGTCTCCCAAGGATAAGAATCATTATGGTTTCTATTGAACTCAGCTGCTGGCAGGTACGAAAGCCATGTGAAAGACTCTGTTTGGTGGGGAAATAATAGCCAGGCAATAGCAGTCCTGATACAGAGAATTTCCTGAAGAATAATAGAGGAATGGGCTGTAGAACACTGGCTGGAAATGCCAGCTGGCTACTCATGGTTCCAGAAAATCTTTGGGTTAAGACTGTGAGTTTTGTAAGAATTTACAGGGGATTTTTTTGTGGTTTCTCCAATGTTCGGAAAAAAAAAAAAAAAGAATATTACTAGAACAAAAAAATCCCCAGATTCTAATTTTAATGATACATAAGGGCTGCTAGCAGTTTCACAATGTTTTGTTTGAGATTCTAAAGATTTTACAGATTCACATTAGATTACATGCTTTAATAATGAGGAGTAAGGGAATAAGTATGGATAAGTCTCAAGTTCTGAAAAAATATTTTAAAGAATGAATGATGTTTGTTTGTGTAAGATACTGTCTTCTGAAAGGGCAAGAAGGAATGCTGTTACTGCCATATTATGCCTTTTCTCCATTAAGAAAAAATGATAAACAGATGTTTCCTTCTGAAGGACTTATTCCAACATAATTGGAGATTAGTGTCACATATAGCACTTAGTCAGATTTCTACATATGTTTTCTGTGTGGTGGAACGTATTGAATGACTGAATACATGGTTTCAAACTAGTCCCATAGATTATATACCTGCTTTAAAAACAAGTTTTTTAAGTATTTTGTTAGCCAACCTAAAATATTAATACCAAAAGATGATAATAAAACATGGTGATATCTGTATCCTTCTCCTCTCTTCTAGACAAAATCAAAAATTACTTTTGACTTTTCCTGAAGTTTATCCTTTCTTGACCTCTGATAATGTTTGTTTTCTGGGCTTTTATTCTGGATTTTCTGCAGTTTTTACACATTTTGTGTGAAACTGAACATCCAAATTTGTACATGGGTTTGTAGATGAGGTCCTACCAATGACAAGATTCAGATTCATTAATTCATTTATGATAGGTAAAAAGTGGATTGCAGCAAAAGTCTTCTCTTTCTGGTTTTCATTCAACGAGGATAAGTTATTTTAATCTAACAGTTTTGAATGTGTAAGTTTTATGCTTTTATACATGTTTTTATCGCCTACTTAAATATATGTCAAATAATTAGGTATTTGTGAAGCAAGTGTGATGACTGGAGTATCTTGCAGAACCCCATGTCATATATGGGATGTATATTTGGGTCCCAGTTCAGTAAAACACAGAAGCACAAACCCACTTCAGACACATAAATGACTGCCACTGAAGTTTTCAGTGGGAATTTGGGGCAAATTATTGTATAGGATATGCAGTGGTTCTAAGGTGATGTGTATGGATCTGTATTGGTCTGTTTTATATGCTGTGGCTTAGATCCATTGCTGAACAGGAGGGGCGGTTGCCCGTTTCTTTATGGCCACTGTATCTTGGCAGGAATTGGTCACCATGCTAAAACTTTTAGTTCTGAGGGTTTTGATAATGTATTAATTAAAAATGATTCAAAATAAGAACAGAAAAGATAACAAGCACCAGGCAGTTTAAATCATTATTTAATTTTAAAGAAAAGTGAAGTCAACTGCAGCTTATTAAAACAGATACCAGGGGGAATATTTACATCCACATTTTGTTATTTCTGGGAAACAGATGCAGAACCAACAGAAGCGCCGGAGCCTCCACCATATGAGAAGAGAATGCAGTTTCTTGAGGACGAATTGTTTAGACTTACACGGTCTGTGATTGAACTCCAGTCCTCCGTGGCAGGTGTGAATGAAAACCTGAAGCTGACTGTGCAAGAAGATGCTAGCAAGATGTTGGTCACTTGGCTGAACAATCTTTACGACCGCCCGGAGCCTGACAGTGCGGTTGGTGGTGAAACAGACACTATTCAGCTGCCAGGACTCCTCAGCAATAAGGATCAAAAAGACCCTTTTATTGATTTTGAAATGGAAGATATAAAAGCTGAGCTAGCTGAGGTCAAAGAAGCCTTGAAGATGAGGAATGATGAGCTGGAGGAACTGAATGGAAAAGTAAAAGGCTATGAAGGACAATTAAAACAGCTGCAGGAGGCAGCACAGGGACCTACAATAACAATGCCCCGCGACAATATATATCAGGACTATATAGACTCAAAATTTGAGTCCCTCAGGCAAGAAATAATGGAAGGATTTGAGAAGAAAATGGCAGATCTGAAGAACTCCTGTGACTATAAGCTAGAGGATATTCAGCAGCAGTATGAGGACAGTGAAAATAACTGTGTAGGGATAATCGATGTGATAAGAGGAAAAGATAATGACTTGAGGAAAGAAATAAACACCCTCCGCACTCAGATTCCATCAAACAACTCCAGTTGTTGCAAGAAGGGTGAGGGAAATGACTTTGACCAACAGATGAAAGATTTAGATAAGAAGATTGACAGAATTGTGGAAGCGCAGAGGATCCTGAATGTCAGAATAGATAATGAAATAATTCGATTGTCGACTCCGGATCTAGAAGACATGTTTGGTGAGAGGCTGGACGAGCTAGACTCAAGGATGAACATTACAGAACGAAATGCTGAAGAGCATTGTTTCTATGTTGAGGAGACTCTCCGCGGTGCTATCGCTGCCGAGGTGGATGAACTGAGAGACTTGTTTGACCAAAAGCTGCGGGCGCTGGAGGTTAGGCTAGGCGGGACTATTTTGGAGATTGCCAACACCACGGACCCGGATGGAATGTTTGTTAATCCTGGGCCTATCTTGCCCAGCGATGCAGGATTTGCAAATGAGCAGTTTACAGCAGAGATGAGTTTCGTGAAGGACAAACTGCTGTCGCTTGAACAGCTCTGTGGGCAGAAATGTCAGTCTGCACCACGAGGTATGGAGGACCTTCAGAAACAGCTAGAAAATTGTAATGACAAGTACAATCACTTGCTTTTAAAAACAGAGAATAATTCTGTTATCCTGCGGTCTCTAAATAGCTCTCTTAATGAGAAACTCAACTTAATTAAGGGTAACCAACGTGACATCCAGAAAATGCAGAGAGACGTACGTGTATTCCGATACAATCTAAATGCCATTGATAAAGATATGAAAGACCTTCAAGATGGCCTGAGTAGCTGCAGGGAGCAGCTTCTGGGTGTCAATTCGACATGCAGAAAAACACAAAGAGGTGTCTTCCGAAAAATTGATCAAATGCAGAGGACATTTGCTAATCAAACTGCTCATTCCAGTGAGAATTGTTGTGGTGAAGTGAAAGACAGACTAGAACAATTGAATGACCATATCCTGAATGATCTTAGCAAGTGCAAAGAAAAGACCCAAGGGGTCCAGGAGGGTGTTTCAGATGTTGAGAGCAGAGTCTCACATGTTGAAAAAGTCTGTGGCAAGCTGGACTCTGTTTCAGACAGCTTGCAGAATATAAAAGAAGGTCTGAATAAGCATGTGAGCAGCTTATGGAACTGCATCCATGAAATGAATGGAACTATAGCATCTCATTCCAGTGATATTTCAGGCCTCAAAAACTCTGTCCAACAGTTTCATAATCAGGTTTCCAAAATCACCACAGACATTGAAGGCGTGCTGAAATCTCAGCCTGACACAAGTAAGTTTCTCGCTTTTTTTTTTTTTAATTTTTGTTTGTTTGTCTGTTTTTCAACTGGCTTTCCTTTCTGAAACTCTTAGAAAAGAACTAAGCAAGGGAGGAAAAATTTAATATTACACAATTCCTACTTTGTTTTTGCAGTGACTCTAATTTTGGCTCTTTGCTCCAGAACATCACAGAGTACTTTGAGTGCTCTTAAAAAAAAAAAAAAAAAAAAGTCTTACTTGTTTTTATGTTTACTTCGAGCTGGAATAAAGAGAGTGGGAAAAGTAGTGTAGTGAAACTCACTTTAAAAAGTGAGTTTTATGTAATAATTGTCTGTATTATTCCACTTCATTTGATTTGATTTTTTTTGTTTTTTAAAAAAATTTTGGTGTTGAAGATTATTCTGTGTTCCTCAGGGAAAATTGAAAAGTAAATAGAGAAAACTGATGAAATGATTTCAAGTTTATGACAAGAAAGATTTCTTCTAAGATGTGTTCTTAGCATGAGTTTATGATTATAATTCAGCACCAACTCTTTGATCTAGAAGTTTCACAAATGAGTTCTGGCATATCTTGGCATGGCAATATAAGACTTCTGCTTCATAGCTCTCCCAGAAGCTTGCATTCCCACAAGGTCACTGGCAGTACTTGGCACATTCCAGCTGGCAATGTTTTAGCACCTCAGCCAGTTCTGTTAATAGTCCAACACGTTGGTGCAAATCTACCTGCACTTTGTTTAAAGTTTGCATTAGAGCAGCTGAGAAGGTGGGGCACATTCCCTTTGGCTCAGAACGCTGGGAAATGGTAACCTCAGGATGATGGTGAGACTTGCCATGAAGGTTTAGAGACCTTGCCAAATGCCCCTCAGTTCCCTCTGCAGTTCTTGCTCCAAATTCCAGCAGTGGGTTGTTTTTCTGAGAGCTGAAGTTTACAGAAGGAAGCTGAGTTCCTGTTTTCCTGTTTCTGTTGGCATGATGCAAAATCATAGGAATTGGAGACTGTTTTGAAACTGTACTCTTCAGTTGGTTGATGCTTCTGGTTTTAATTCTGTGCACGCATGAGATAAATAGGAGGCCAATTTCTGTGACTGGCTAAAGTTAGAAGAGGTGCTGAGGGAAGAGCCTGTGCGCTGTTGCAGCTGATGGTGGTTGGGAGAATCAGATGTGAGATTCTTGAGTGTTCTTTCTTTCATGGCCAAGTTGTGCCTCATGAAGGGAAGAATATCCTTCTCACCCCAAGGCAGAGACTTGAAAACCTGTGATAGATGTGTTTCTTTTGTTTAACTGTTTAAAACCAAATGTATTGCAGTATTTGATACAAAAATACTTCTGAGGTGAGAAGCTTTTGTGTGAAATAAAAAAATATTTCTCTTAACACTAAAGGAGGAAGTGGAGTGAAGAAGGACTGTACATTTCAGATAATTATTTTGCTGTAATTTTGGCTCAACAGGGTTAGTACCTTTATCCCTCGATCTTGCAGAAGCATCCCAGTTTCCATTAAAATGGAACATGATGTGTCTGTGTAATCCTGTTTCTCATCCATCTTGCCCAAAATTAACTAGCACTAGGGACCAACATTGGAGAGAGGTCCAAGATGCATACAAGTAGTAATCTTTCTTCTACTATTTGAAGCAGGTGTTCAAGTGACCTCATGGGTTGCATTTATGAGCCTCTGTTACAATATATTAAAGCATTAAAAAGCCTCTGCACACCTGAGTTTCCATAAAATAATACTTTTTCAGGGCAGACCCCTCCATCCACCACTGGGTGTTAAAAGCCTGTGGAAGGACACTGCTGCTGGGTCTGGGGTGCAGGCACTCTGAGCATCCCTTGCTGCCCTGGGGTGCCTCTGGCCTCTAAAGGATTCGTGAAGCACACACTGCAGTTCCCAAATGTTTCCAATTACAATAACACTGTCTGGCACAGCAGCCTAAGTAAGTTTTGAGTTGCAGAAAGATTTTGGCAGAAGAGCCTTTTTTGGAAGTGATTTTGGGAACCCTGTTACGTGAGTTGGGCTATAGCTTTAACTATTTTTACATTTGTGATCTGCAGCAGTGTCTGCCATACCAACGTTATTTGACAGGAAGGCCTGAACTTGGATCAGTGGAGAGTTTCTGATGCACAATTTGCCAGCGTATCGTAGCATTCAAATGATGTCATTTGACTTCAGAGGGGCCGAAACAGAAACAAGTTGTTACTAATGAAGTTGTTAAAGGCAGTGAGGCAAGGATGTCTTGCAAGAAATAAAAGATAAAATCTTGCCGAGCAATGTAAGCCCAGCAAAGTCAAATGACCCTCATCTTAAAAATATGGCTCTATTTTCTTCCATATTTTTATTCAGGGGTTTCAAATGCCTCAATCCAAACTAACAAGCCAACTTAGCAATGATTGTGCATCAGATACAAACCCAGAGACCAGAAATGTATTTAATTTGTTGTAATTCCTGGCAAAGGTAGTGAAATGTCCTGCAGCACACAAGGCAGTGGTGACAGCAGGCAGTGGTCTGCTCTTAGCATTTAGGGAACCATGCACGATGTGCTCTCCAAGGTAAAATGATCCAGCAGCTTTCCATCCACATTAAATGGTGCCTTCCCCCAGCTCCATGTCTCGTAGTCTGAATTATTCTCATTGCACTCTGTTCCTCTCTGTGGGTTTGCTCTTCTCATGGCATGAAACTGAGAGCCATGCTAAAGTTGGTGGTCTCCTTTAACGTACTGCCTTTTTGTGTATATATCCATGAAGTTTTCCAGGAATCAAAAGTGGGGTCTTGCAGCCAGATACCATGCTGGGAGTGCAGTTTGCTTTGTTTACAGGTATTTGACCTGACCTGCACTTCCTGTGGTAGTTGTCTGTGTAGCAAGGTTTTGAAACCAGCAGTAAAATGTTGTCTGATGAAGTTGTGGCCTAAGAAACCAAATGTGTGCTCTGCATTACAGCATGGAGAAAATGCAACATAAAATTTTTAATGCTGTAGTGTGAATAATTGTATAGTCAATTCCTTTGGGCCCCCTGTGAGCTTGTGCACAATGATGCTTTCTAACAATTGTAAAATCCCCTTGGTGTCCATAACAAAATTCAAGTGAGGTCTTCTTGGCTTCTTGTGAGAGCAGTCTCAGATTCCTTTACTCTCTAGTTAGCTATATTTCTGTCTGTTTTGGGAGCTGAGGAGAGCACCAGAAGATGCTGGTACGTGATGTGGTAACCACATTGTCACTCACAACAGTGGTGACAGGCAGAGCAGCGAGGATGCTGCTGCTGAGAACAGTGTTACTGTTGCTAGCTGTGTAATGATCTCAGCTCTATTCTTGCCTTCCCAGATAGATGGGAAGACGATGGGAAGATTGTGTTCATGGCCTGCTCAGCAAAGTTAAAGCAGATCTCTACTCACACATATCTGATTGCTTCCACTTGAAGTTGAGCTTTAGGCAAGTGAATCTGGATTTAGTGTTATGGAGATGGGACAATTCTGAATATTGCAGTATTGATGTTGCATGCAAGGAAGCAGTCTGCTCAGGATATTGGATTTCAGCAGTTGATTGTTATTTAAAGGTCTGGAAAAGCAAGCAGAGAAATGTATTCATTTTCCCAGTGTCATCCCAAATAATTGTCTTAATGAAGCTTAACATAATTGACTCAAGAAATTACAAGTACATGCATCCCAAGGTAAAGTACTTTTTCAATTTGTTTTTTCAATGAGGTTAATCTGAAGATTTTAGCTGAAGGACTAAATCATTGCCTCTGTGGACAGAAGTTGTCTTACAAAGCAAATAATTCCATTGAAAATTTGGTACTTTCAGGGTTTTTTTGAGAATTTTTGTAATATATATATTTTTTTTATTTTAAGGTTTTAATGAAAATAGTTTTCATTTGTATAAAACAAACATTTCATTGTTTGGGCCTCTGCCTTGTGAACAGTTACTGAGTGAGCTTCAGCCTAGCTTTGTGGTGCATCACCTGTATGAGTTTCAATTCTCCTGATAGTTAAAAGTCAGCCAGCAAAGCTCAGGGAGGATTTTTCCTAGCAGCCATATCTAGCAAATGAATGCAGGTGGTGTGACTTCAGACAGCCTCCCAGTACTCCTGAAGGCTTATGTGGGCTTTTAAGGCTTTTATGAGACTGAAAACCAGAAATGAGATTCACAAGGGTAAAGTGCAGGTGTTGAGTAGTCACAAAACAGCACGTGGGCTGCCAGTGACACTGTCTGGACCCCAGCCACGCAAATTTGTTGTAAAGTCTTCCCCAAAGGTGCAGAGTAAGGCTCTACTGGGGTCCCTAACACACAGCAGAGCCAGGGGAAGCCTCACACCACGTCTGCTTCTCAGCACAGCCAGGTGGCTTAGCCCCAGCCACTGGTGAATTTGCCTAGGCTGATTTTGGACTGCACTGAATTGAAGTGCTTCTCTGTGAATGCCACTCAGAGAGGTGGTCTCTACTGGGGACCTTGGCAAGCATCTCTGGTATGCGATGAGTTGTATCAGATAAATTTGCAACAGGATGTTTGCTTATTTCCACAGAAAATCACATCCATCCCTGCACCTGAAGACATGTTTTAGTCTCAAAATGCAACCAAAGTAATCTATGCTGAAGTTTAATTTAGCATGAAATTCTGTTTATTCTGTGTAAAAGCTGTCATTGCATCTGCTAAAATCTACACATTTGTAAATTTCTGCTCTTAGTGTAAGTGTAATTGAGCTTTACACTTGGGGGAGGGCATTGCATCTAGGACTTCATTTTTTTAATAAACCAAAATTTCTATAAAGGGCTTAGGACTTGACCAGATACACAAATGGAACCATGTCAGTGCTGCTCAGCCCTGATGTCATATGGGTTGGCTGCCCCAGTGGAAAAGTTTATTAATGGTATCTCTTCTATTTAAACAATAAAGAATTTTCTGGTAGATTATGTCTTTGAGTTCTGCCTTTATTGTCAGAAAATATTAGTAATGGAAGTACTAGAATGTTTAAGTTTGTTGCTTTTTAAAGTAAGGGAAAAAAAACTCTTAAGTCATGTTCATTTACCGATGTTTTTTGCTGTGGATAATTTTCTTTATGATCGTGCTAAAGAAACAGCCTTGTTCTAAGAGTTGTGGGAGTAGAGAGCTGAAGGCAGGCACAGTGGGTGTGGGGGGTTGAGGAGAACTGAAGTGAACGGGGAGAGAGGGAGAAGGAGAGAGCAAGTTCTTGAATGAAGGTACTGGTGGGAATAAATGTGACTCTCTGCCTCTTTGGTGCAGAAAGTCCAAGCTAGTGTAACAATTGAATGAATGTTCATAGGTTATTTGATTGCTGCTTGTCCTGTCTCCAGGCTGTCTTCATTCCTTTTCCTGTGTCTCACAGGCTGTAAAGAGTGGAGTCTGTAGTGCTTCAGGAGTGGAACAGCGTTTAGCCACTGCAGTCTTGGGTCTGAGGGAACAGGTGGCCTCCAACTGAGTCCTGTTTTATTTTGAAGTATTTATTATGCAAAACCATGCCAGCTTATGTTCTATTTTAGGCAAATAATTTTGTATTTTTCCTCCTCTTCCATCACGTCAAAGGGCGACCAGAAGTACCGCAGCAGCCGTTGCCACCGAGGCCTCCTGTGCAGCCCCAGCCTGGCATCTCCCTGCTGCCATCCCGGCCCAGGATACAGCCCCCACGACAGAGGATCCCCCTCCTCCCACCACAGCTGAGACCTCCTCCACGCCCAGCTCTGCCCGGGTCAGCAGTTGTGCCACTTCTGCCTGGAACTACCGGCATCATCCTGGAGACTGGGGAGGCAGGACCTCCTGGCACGGTGTTAATGTCTGGGAGAGGGCGGCTTAGAAGTGCGGATGGCCAGGCTGGCCAGAGCACCATGCCTGTTGCTGAAGGGTATGCTGGAGCACCAGGTGAGACAGCCAAGCTGGTACTGCATCACTCCTGGCTGAGTGCAATGGATGTGTCAGGTCTTGCTGGAGAGGTGACGCTGAGATCAGCTGTGCTTCACCAGCCCCCTTTTGGCCTTTCGTGGACACCCACTGAGGCTGTTGCTGTTGGGAATGGGTTTACAGCAGAGATGATTTGTGAATGGGTTTCTGCAGCCTCCAGCTGGCTGCAGAAGTAGGGGAAGCACATTCAGTGCCAGTTTTGCTGCCTTTCCAAGGATGCACATAGCATGAGGTCAACAGAGATGATGTAAAATCCCTGGTAACTACAGCAGTCTTTACCACGAGGCAAACTTTTTTTTTTTCCTTTCCATAATGCTTGCAGTGGATTTAGTACATTGGAGTAATAACTTGGTTCTCTTTGCCATGACCACCCCAGTTTAAGAATAATTGAGCATTTCATGGGAAACACTATTTAATAGCTGTTTTGGTAGGTTGCTTTTCAGTAACCAGGGATGATTTTTAGAGGACTGCAGTGATATTTGGTCATGATGTACTCTGCTGTGTACTGAGTCACACATATTACTTTTCCTTTGTAGGATATCCAAAGTCATCTCCTTCTACCACAGATTCACAAGGTAAGGCAGTTGTTTCCTAGAAATTTTTCACAGGGGTTCTTAACGTTTATTTCAGTCCTTGGAAGGTCATGGCTGAGAGAAAAAAAATGTGTTAATTTTTAGTATCTGACTGATTTTTGCTAGACCTCAGCATTAAAACATAATCTGTATCTTTTGAAAATATGGAGGTGGGGAGCAGAGTTAGGTTTTGAAAAATCATTTTGGGTTCTTGCTACTTACTTCACTGTGTGTTTTTTAAATACAGAGAGTTTGTATTTCCTAGCTAATGTCAGTATGCACCTTTCTGTTTGCCTTCTAAATGAGAAAATAGATATTTATGATGATTTTATTATTTCTTTAATGAAACATGAATAAGGCTAAGACTAAGATCTTGAATAACTGCTGGTGTCTTACCCTAGTGCATGAGGTTGTTCTCCTCTTGGGAGAGTTTGTGGCTTTACTGTAGTCACCAGGGCTTGAGTCCCTGACTTCAGTGAAAGCAGAAGTGCTGCCACTGACAGCAACTGATTAAAATTATTCAAAATGAAGTTTTCTTGGTTTGTTGGGGTATTATTTTTATAATTGTTAATATCACAATTTATTTATGAATTTGTGTGATGATCAGGTATAAAATTTATGTGGGACATGCTGGTTGGCCTAGATAAATATGTTCACTGGGTGCTGCCAGCCCTGCAGCCTCATACACAAGATACTATCAAACCCTGGGGAATGGTATCCTTGATCAAAGTATTTCTACATCCTCTTCAAAAAAAGTTATTTCATCTAAATTTGTTTGAGGAAATATGGGCGATAGATGGAAGTAAAACATTAGGGCTTTATGGAATTCAAAAAGCTACTGCCCCAGGACTTAGTTTGATGGCCATAACAAAATCACAGATACACTTCCTGAAGAATGGTCTGGGGACTGACAAAAAAAGAATTGTAAAGAGTTCGTGCTCTCATTGTGATATTTATACCTGCTAATTAAAATTCCATCATAGCCTTAAAGCAATCTTTTTGCATTTGAGGATTGTGGTGGTAAGAACAGGCAGCAATAGATGAGGTTTCTGGAAGAGGATAAGAAGTAGAGAAACATTCGTTTATCTTGATGCCAGCAAAGCCAATATAGATGTCGAGATTTCTGTGATAAATGGATTTCCTGGGGGTTTTCTTCCTATTGCAGTTTATAGATAGCAGTATTTTAATAAGTTTATGCTAAAACTGTGTGAAACAGTAGGTGGATGTTAGAAGTGTTGAAAAGGCAGGGCAAGGCAGGAGTGCAGCCATCTACTGCTTAGTGGAACATGTTGGTGGAACAGTTACCACCCTGGGATCCAGAGGGAGGTGGGCTTGACCAAGGAGTTAATTTTTCCTGATCTATGCCACTGAATATCTATCTAAATACAAGATATTCCTGCTGATCTATCCTTAAAATTCCCACAGTGTGCCTCAATGGCAGGTAGTCAGGAAGCAGAGAGATAAGGGTGGTACCAAAAGCTGTTAAGACTTCTGTGGAGTTGGAACATTTACATCCGCTGTCCCTAGTCAGGACTGGCTGGATTGATGGGCTGAGGACAATTGGATGAGGTTCAACATGACCACTACCAGGTCCTGCACTTTGGCCACAATAACCTGCTGCAGTGCTACAGGCTGGGGGCAGAGTGGCTGGGAAGCTGCCCAGAGGAAAAGGACCTGAGGGTGCTGGTCAACAGTGGCTGAACATGAGCCAGCAGTGTGCCCAGAGGGCCAAGAAGGCCAATGGCATCCTGGCCTCTATCACAAATAGTGTGGCCAGCAGGACCAGGGAAGTGATTCTTCCCCTGCATTTGGCATTGGGGAGGCCACACCTCAAGTGCTGGGTCCAGTTCTGGGCCCCTTAATTCAGGAAGGACACTGAGGTGCTGGAGCGTGTCCAGAGAAGGGCAGTGAAGATGGTGAAGAGTCTGGAGCACAAGTCTTGTGAGAAGACTGAGGGGGCTGGGGGTGTTTAGCCTGGAGAAAAGGAGGCTCAGGGGTGACTTTATCACTCCCTACAACCACCTGAAAGGAGGCTGTAGCCAGGTGGGGGTCAGTCTCTTCTCCCAGGCTACAAGAGAACATGGTCTTAAACTGCACCAGGGCAGGATTAGGCTGGACATGAGGATGAGTTTCTTCACAGAAAGGGTGATTAGACTTTGGAATGGACTGCCCAGGGAGGTGGTGGAGTTACCATCCCTGGAGGTGTTTAAGGAATGACAGGATGTGGCACTCAGTGTCATGGTTGACAGGGTGGTGTCCAGTCATAGGTTGGACTCGATGATCTCCGAGGTCTTTTCCAGTCCAGTTGAGTCTGTGATTCTCATTGTTAGTGTCTGATGAAGAGAGAGCATTCTGGGACAGAATTCAGCAGTTAACAGTGCTGTGGAAATTAACAGCTGGGGAAGGGAAGAATTTTGGCTTATTGGAACTTACTGTGTAAATAAGGCATCAAGGAATCAGTACTGTCTAATTAGTTCTGGACAGCCACTTGTGATGTCTTTGGCAGTCTTCACCCAATACATTTTGTAGTACTTAAATTCAAATTTGAAAGATGACCAGACCCTCTTGTACTATAATTCCTAATATAAGAAGCTTGTACTATTAAAATGGCCTTCTGAGGCCATCTACTCTCTTTCGTTTCTGTTTCTGAATAGCTTCTGTTATATAAAAGCACTGCTCCGGAAGAAGTTGAGGGCTTCAATGCTCCAATTCTGTCTCCTGGGACTAAAGTAGCCCACTTTCATGCTTTTCTTGAATGCTGAGGCATGATTTGCATATTTTCAGTACCAGAGCATTTCTTGACTTTTTTTTTTTGATTCCTTAGTTATATATAAGGAACAGTAGGTAAGTGCTGGAGCAATATTCTCTTGCTGCATTGTGAAAGGATGGAATTGTAAGAGCAGACAGATGTTATTAAGAGACTCAGCAGGAAAGTATGTGTGTCTTTGTAACACACTGAGGTATCATCCACATCAGAATCACTGTGACTTAGCAGAGCAGCTTCATTGAGCACTGGCTCGTGCCAATCAGCGTGGTGCTGTGCTGCATGGCCAAGCCATAGGCAGGAGGAATGTTTCTGAAAATGAGATGTTAAGGTCAAACTAGAGAGTTTGAAAAAAAAATAGGCAGTGAAGTGATAAATTGCTTGTATTTTTGTCCCATTTGCTCTGACTGAAATGACACACTTTGCCCTCATTTAGATTTAGGAGTATTGACCATTTGTGAGAGGAAATCTGACAAATCCTCCTTACTCCTGCTGTATCCAAGGGAATCATAAGTGCCTACTGACAAATGAATTACATACTTAATCTCTCTTCTGTATCAGTTCTTGAAAAATCCTCATTCCAGTTGCTGAGCAGTTTCCACAGCACCATCACAGTTATTTTTTTCTCCTTTCATCTTGATAGCAAATGCCTATGCTGTGTGCTGTTTTGTTTTGCTTAATGATTTTTTTTTCTTTTCTTTCCTTCTGGCCCAGTGGGAGGCATGAACTGTGCTTGGAACTAGGAACACTACTAGCAGATGGGTAGCAGTAGATGTAGCCTTACAAGGGCCACCCATGCATCTTCTTGTGGTTTCTTGATTCCCAGAATGCATTACAGAAGCATAGATTGCCAGGAACAGACTTACCTGCTCCTGCTTACCTGTATGTATAATATCTCAAGTGAAACCTTCTTGAATGCTTCTGAAGTCAAAAAAGCTTTTTCCTCCCCCAAAAGGGGGAGTAAAACTGGTGGTTGAAATTTTTGTGAAACATTTTGTCTGCCTAGCACTTTCTTCATCAGAGCTGTGCTCTGGTTCACAGCTTTAAAATGCTTTACTTTTTTTTTTATCTGATGTTTATACTTCCACAATATTGACTGCTTAAATGAAAGTAAGTGTCCAAGCCTGAACCTTCATTCAAGAAGCTGAACTTTGATCCTTGCATGAAGAAAAGTGTTTGCAAGGGGGAACATGTAGGAGAAAGTGGTGGAGCCCTCTGTAAAGTTCTGCAAAAGCACTGCTGAGGTGTTGGTAGGAATTGTGAAAATTTCAAACAGGCACAACTCCATCTAGAAGGTGGGAAGAGGGAAGGAGAGCACAGACACTGCATCTTTACTGTGTGTCCTTATATCACCCCCTGAACTGATCTACAGGATATTAGACAGGTTTAAGATTTCTCCTTTGAATAGATACATATGGTGTGCTAAACTCAGCTGCAGATCTGAAGCAATTTCATCAGCATAGCAACAAACAGTTACTTCTAATAACTATTCTAGCAATTAGTGAAGGAAAATCTTGAAGGAAGCTGTGGAGAGCCAGGGCAGGAGTCACTCCTTTATTCAGACAACACCAACCCAAACAGGACTGTTGCTTTCCAAAAGCTGGCAGTGCTTCTGGACAGGCAACACATGGATTGTTCCATTTTGCAGTGTTACTGCAGGGGATAGAAACCTTTTGAGTGAGCCAACAATCTGAGGTGTGTTTTCAGTTAATTTGAATCTCAAGGTAAGCTGAGAGTAGCTTTCTGTGTAAGTAGCATTGTGTTAAGGTGGTGGAGCTTTACAGAAGCTGTTCAAGTAACTAGGCTTCCTGTTATTAATTTTGGTCCTTTCAAATAACCTCATCTTAGCTTGCAGGAGCACCTGCAGGCACACTGGCAGTTAGGAGTAATGAAAAAGGGCTTCTGTCTATCTTCTGAGCTTGAGACAGAATGCTGAATAAGATTTCCAAAGATACATGAGGCAACTGGTTACCAGCCCCTGAGGGAAATCAGTGTAGTTATCTGCCAGTTCTGAAGTTGCAGGCATGTCTTCCCATTTGCCTTCTCCTCCCCAGCCCCCCAGGCTGAGTTATTCAGAAAAACAGTGGATAGCAGAACATTTGTATATCCACATTTTAGATGAAGTTATGTGACTTTTTAAACTTCATTTTTTAAGCAATATGATCTGAATCAGATTGGATTTTAGGAAAAGTGTTTTTACCCAGAGGGAGGTCAGGCAATGCAATGGGCTCCCCAGGGAAGTGGTTACAGCACCTGCCTGACAGAGTTCATGAAGAGTTTGGACAGTGCTCTCAGGCACAAGGTGTGATTATTGGGGTGTCCTGTGCAGGGCCAGGAGTTGGACTTAGATGGCCCTTGTGGGTCCCTTTCAATTCAGGATTTGATGAATTTAGCATTTGTTGCTGATGGGCATCTCTGATTGAGAGGCAGATGCCAAACATTAATTTTAAGGAAGGCAGAAGGAGGAGGGTGAAACAGCAGCTGTGGACAACTTTAGGGCATTTGTTGTTTAGCTACTTGCCCAGACAAAGCAGCAAGAATTGACTACTTCTAGCAGTGTGTACTGCCTTAAGGAAAATGTTTGAAGGGAAGGTATTTGGAATGGGACTAGTAAGTGTCTGAGCACTGAACACTTGATAATAAGTTAGTCTGTTAAAAGTAAAAATTTGTCTTAATTGTCCAAATTATATTTCATCCAACTCAGTCTAACAGCAGTGTTCATCTAGTAGCTGGATAGCCACTATAAAATACCTAAGTGTCTGTTTGATCTGCTGAGAAAATAAGAAAAAATTGTAAAGTGAAAAGGCTACCAGGAGAGAAGTGCTGGAGAGAGACAAAAGGTTCTCTTTGCATTAATACAGAAGCGTTGTATATTCTTATAGCCATTTTCACTATGCTTTGGCAGAGAAAGTGGGAGATCTAAACTGTGCACAGCTTCTCAACATGACAAAGAAAGCTGGCACAAGCTAGAATCTTTAGCATTCCTATGCCATTGTGATAGTGATGGAGAAAGGCAGCCTGTGTCCTGAAGAAGGTCTTTGGCAGAAGCATTGTTGAATTGAAGGGTGGTAGGATTTCCACTGCCAGCATTTACTAGCCATGTACTGTTTCCTTAGAAGGGAAAAAAAAACTCAAAAAAAAAACCTGTGGCCAAGGCAGGAACTTTACGGTGCTTAGTAAATTTTAAGGTGAGACACTTGGGGCCTGGGCCGGCGATACAGATTCTGCTACTTCTGGCATCCTGCAATTGGCAGGATTAGTCCAAGTGGAGTATGTACAGGAGCAGACAGAGGATTATAAAGCATCATAGGGTAGTGTTATCACCCTGATGTGACTGACTTGTGTTGTTACCCATTTCAGGACCTGCCACTGCCGCTGTGCCCTCTCTGGTGTCATTTTCTGCTGGGCTCACACAGAAGCCTTTCTCCAGTGATGTTGGCGTGGTTCACTTCAACAAAGTGCTTGTGAATGACGGGGACTATTATAACCCCAATACAGGTAACAGCCCAGGAATGCACCCACAGACATGCTGGACAGGCAGGAGCATGGGTTACCAGTGTTCCATGTTACCTCAGGCCTTGCTGGTACATTGAACAAACCAAGTAAGTCCACCTAAACCAGACACATGGGGGTAGAAGCTTCCTGTGGGTGTGGACAGGCACACACTTTCATGGCTGGTTTTCCATGATTGCCCAGCACTGCTGAGGCTCAGTCACCTCTACATCTGCCCTGCCAGCACAGCTGGTTGTGCTCCTCAGCCCACCTGAGGCTAGCTCAGCCCACCTGAGGCTAGCTCAGCCCAGGTAGCAGAGGTGAGGTTCCTCACTCATCCACTTCACTGTGGCTGGGTCGAGGAGAGGGGATCTCATATTGCCTCCCCAGGGGCCCTAACTGGGGGCTGCCTCCTTCTCAAGCACTGAGGTGTTAGGTGTGCCTTCACCTTCATGACGTCGATCAATTGGCCACCTGCCCGGGCTGACCTTGTTGCCTGTACAAGGCAGCGGGTGACGCACGTGGATTTTTGTTTGTCATTGTGCTTAGGGCAGTCAGGTGTCCCCGCTTTGAGTGACTGTGGTCAGTCCAGGCTGTCTCTCTTCCGCAGGCATTTTCACGTCGCCGTACGAAGGGCGCTACCTGATCACCGCCGTGCTGGCCCCGGAGAGGGATGAGTACGTGGAAGCGGTGCTGTCCGTCTCCAACGCGAGCGTGGCTCAGCTCCACACTGCTGGCTACAGAAGGGAACTGCTGGAGTATCACAAACCCTACTCGGGGAAACAGACCTGTGGTGGTCCTGGGACGTTCCACCTTGTTCTTCACCTGAAAGCAGGAGATGAAGTAAATGTTGTTGTAACGGGAGGCAAACTGGCCTACACAGACTCTGATGAAATGTACTCCACGTTTAGTGGAGTTCTCCTTTATCCTTCCATTTCTCATGTTTAGGTTTACCTTGAACAGGGAAGAAGGGTAAGATATTCAGAAGAAATTAAGTGTAATAAAATTCAAAGCTTTAATATATTCAGTTTATATATTTGATTTCAGTGATGGGTTTATAGTTTATACAGAAACATTTTCCTTGTCCCTTGTTTCCAGAAGTAGCTACAAAAGACACTTTTCTGTAGCTAAATGAACTCCTTCCCAAGGCCTTTACCTGTACAAGCAGAACAACTGTTTAAACAACAAGTATGTTCTCAATAGATACTTCTCCACCCTGCTCCTGCTATTCCCTAGTCAATTGCCTTTGCAATCTTTTCCCTAGGTTTTCAAATTGTCCCTAGTGTACCAAAGTTTACATCTTTGCTCAAGTTTACACTTTTGGTCAGCTGTTTTCATATTTTCAGTAAAGCAGAGACAAGAAAGTGAAATTATAGTGGATATGGTTGATGACTTTTTATTCCTTGTATTATTTAGTAATGTGCATTGGCATAATCAATTTGTTCAGTGCAATTGCAAACCGTGATGGTGCAAAGCAAAATGATATTCACCTGATCAGTTTTCTTTTTTGCCTTTAAGGGCCAAACACAGTGCTAGGAGACAAGGTGAGTGACTCAGTCAGGTGGAAGCAGCAGCACAGGGAGAAATTTGCCTCAGCTTTCCACTGGGCAGATGTGAACGCAAGGTGAAGTTGCTACTATTGAAAGGTTTAGAACAGTTATTGTCTATTTATGGAGTAAAAAAGATGATTGGTTATTCACAATGCTCTTGAGATTAAAGCTTGCTGCTGGAAATTAATAAAACAGGTCAAAAAATCAGAATCAACATTGTTTAGCTAGAAAAATGTGATTTTGAAAAGTTTAAAAATTTTTACAGGGTTTTTTTTTCTGGCAGTCCAGGAGTATTTGCATTAGAAGGGAAGTTTTTGCATTATAGAAGACAAATCAGAGAAAAAATAAAGGAAAATAGTGTTATTAGTCAATACTGTCAAATGCACAAACCAGCCCTCTGCCAGAGTCGTTGTGACAGCCTCCTGAATTGGTGCTTTTGAGTGAGGTTTGTTTTAACATTCAGCATCTGTTTATGTGGATAAAGCTGCCTTCTTAGCTTAAACAGATAAACACATTTATGGCAGCAGTATTTTATTTTGCACACTAGCCACTTCTCAGTGGAGGTAATAAGAATGATGCTTTGGCTCTTAGGAGTTAGCATTTTGATCACTTTTGTGGCTGAAAAGAAATCCAGCCATGTTTAACTGAGAGCAGGACTGTATATTCATTTTTCACATGTACATATATTTGTCACTTGTACATTCTTTATATCAACTGACCCTTTTAGCAGTAGTCTGTTCATGCCACATAGAGTTGTATTTATCATAATGGTTTTTGTAGTGTATTTTCCTAATTACAAATGCAGAACAGCTGTTTGTAGCCTCAGAACAAACAAATTTTTTAGGTGAGGGAAGAACTCCCCAGCTGTAAAGCAGTACATTGTATTTAGCTGAAGCCCTTCCCCTCTGAGGAGATCAGATGAAGACTTGGGCTTTTGTTACTTAGTTTTGGAACAGATACTCCCTAATAACTATGTTTCCAGGCAATGAGATGGGGCCTTCCCACAACAAACTATCACATCCTGGAAGCTGAACTGCTTTAAGAAAAGCAGGCAAAAAAAAAACCACCTTTCTGTCCGCAGAGGACCTCTGACTCAGCCCTAGTGCACTTAGGGTTGCACTGGGACAGTTGTGAGCACAGGAAGGAAACTGTGAGTGGAGTTTTAAAGCACCTGATTTGGGAAGATCTCTTGACACCCGATTTCCAGAAATGACGGTGTTGGAGATAAGCAGAAGCTAGAGCTGGCTGTGTTCCAGGAGGAAGGCTGTTTCTGGCAGAGCAGCTGGTGGCCAAAGATGTACAGTGAACTTGCACTTCACAGCCTGATCAAAGGAGCCACCTCCACCCCATTTCCCTGCCTGTGTTCCTGGACCTGTGCATTATCAGCAGTCAGCCACTGCACGCTTGTTCAAGGGGAATTTAGCTTTCTTTTGTTCTTTCTGTCCCATGCCTTTCTAGGTCTCAGAATGGTAGGGACAGACAGGAAGGGTTGTTTTCTGTGTTTTCAAAAGCCAAGCGTATCATATGCTTTTTCTTCTTGTTTTAAAAACATAATTTCTTGTTACGTACAAAAGCCAGAGAAGCACTTTTCCTTTCAGGATATTTTTCACTCTCCTCGAGAAAGCTGTGTTCTCTAAGAAGCTGGCTCCAGACTATGTATGACTCAAGATTATTGTTGCCTGTTCTAAAAATGACTCATGGAAACAAACAAAATGAGCTGAGTGCTTAGGGAGACCTAGCTGGCAAACATAACCTTTTTGTTCCACCTCCTTCCAAGTGAGAAATTTTTAAGAATCAGCAGTGTGAGTTTAGTGCTAAGAATTGCAAATAAATTATTTAATTATTATCAATCATTTAATTATTACCTAACTGCTCTAGGAGATTTCTAAATCCAACCCACAAATCTTCACAAGCCCAGTTCCACTAATGGGACAGGGCAGTCTTCCACCAGGAAGTTTCCCTTTATACCCAGGGTCTACTGCTGCCTGTGCTATGATGGTTTAAGCCCTCATAGTGCAGTGTAACTGATATTTGTACACTGCTGTAGGGCATTCCCTCAACTGTGTCACAGCAGGCTGCAATCCCAGCACCTTATTTTGAGGACACCTTTAGACTTTTCAGGGGCAGCTTGCCATTCATCTCTAGCTATGACCTTTTTTACAGGGAACCTCTATCTTAGATTCTCACCATTGCTGAGGGGGATTTGACCCTTAATTTGCACTTCCTTGGTAATTGGTGTAATCAGGGTGGGGGGCTCGGTTCCTCCTAAAGAGGTTGTTTTCCTGGAGCTTACAAGGTGGAACATTCACCCACCTGGGAAGACCACAGGGATGTAGCCCATCAATAGAGAAAGGGAGAACGGAACCTGAGTTTGTCTCTGCACCAGTCAGTGCTTGGACTAAATATTAATAATGCAAGAGCTGGAAGAGACTCAGGCACAAATGCATTCATAGGCCTGACAAGGGTTGGCTCCACACAGAGCAGCCCAGCTTCAAAGGAAGGAGCCAGAGTCCTTCCTCTTGGAAGGGTATTGGTATTCCTCCAGAATACCTGAGCCTGCTGACAGAGCATTTACATCTTTGGTGAGAATCAGCAGCAGCTCACGGAAAGACCTGCACTGAAAGGAGCATTTCTCACTGTGGGGTTGTGATTTGACTGCCACATCCAGGAGAATCCACAAGCTCAAACAGGAAGCATGTGTTAACTGAGAAAGCCTTAAAAAAATCCAGTAGGTGGGAGCTCTAAGACAGGACTGGTGCCTGTTTCATAGAACACAGTGCTACCTTTTAGACCTGCTTTGTAGGTAGTTTAGTAATGCAGTATATGAGAATTGCAAGACTCCTAGACAATACACTATCTGTTGGGCCAAGTGCTCTAATTTGACATCAAAACAGGAAGAAATTCAAACTCTACCAGGTGAAGCTGTACAGGCAGATGTGTGTCTGACAGGCCCTCAGCCAGGCATGAGGCCCTGTGGTTCCTCAGGGACTGCAAATATCCAAACCAGATGAGTCCCCAGGGCAGCATCACTTGTGAGGCAGGTGAGTTCCCAGAGGCAGGGCTTTAGCAGCCAGAACATCTGAAGCCAAGCCAGCATGCTGACAGCCAGAGAGACTTGCCTCTGGCCAAACATGGCAAGCATATCCTAAAACCCCAATGTGACATATAAATCAGTCATATTCCCTAGAAAGACTGCAGCAAAGCAGGAATGCCAATTTTCACTGCAAAAAGTGTAAAAAAATTCTACCTCATTATTTTAATTTGCTATTAAGACCTCTGGAGACAGCATTTTTCTACTGCCCACTTTGAGAACACTCTAAGCTATGAGGACTTTCTGTGGTATTCTATCACATTTCTTTCAGTGTATGCCAGGCAGTAACTTTGTGCAGTGTCACTGAGACTCTAGTTGGTTTGGTGAAACCAACTGATCCAACAAGAAAAATTTAAAATAGTCAAGCAAGCTGTAGGTGGAAAGCACAAGAAAGCAACCTGAAACAACATGCCCATCACCACCCCTTGCAGCTTTAAAGTGTGCTGGGTAAAGAGGTCCCCAACTGCAATTGGGAGATTCAAATCAGGATTGAGAATACAGCATGCATTTGAAAGTGATTGTTTACTGATTAGCTAAGTCCTAAGGCTCAGTAGTGGTTATGGGTCTCTAAGACTAGAAATGCATTTACGGTCTCAGCTTAGAGATGGCAGGAATATGCACTCCACTGACACTTGCTCAGCATGTAAAGGTCGGCTGCTGGTTGCTCCTGGATAATGACACAGAATTCAAATCATCCAGCTACCAGGAATACCTGGGGGCAGTCTCCTGTCATCACAAGACAGACTTGTGCTCCAGCCAGCACAACCTTTTTGCAATGTACCCTGCAGACTTGGGATGCAGAACAGCAGCTCTGCCAATTTTTTGTATATGGGAACTTCAAACAACACCTTGTAACATGTTACTGCATAAGCAGCTTTTGGCATTTATTTCTCTGTCTCGATTGTGAAAAAAGGAACATTACTAACATTTCTCGGCAAAAAGAACTGTGCATTTAAAAGAATGCTTTAGGTGTGCATGTCTATACATATATTCATGCACATATAAAAATAATCTCAAATGGGGAGAGAAATATCCAGGAATATGAAGAAACTGTGTGACAGAAAACAACTGCAGATATGTCCAAATAAAGCCTACCTCTTGTGTAATGCCTTGATGCTCTTTTGCTTTCCAGGGAATACAGCAGCACTGTAAGCCAAAATTTTTCTTCTCTTCTCCATTGCCTTTAGAACTGCAGTTTCTGGCTTCTCAGTCAAGCTTGCATGTAGATTTGAAATGATTATTCAGTGTCAAGCACTGTGTTACATAGGCTTTGTAGTACATAGAAGTTCTGCCAACTCTTGTCCATCTTAGTTGCTCAGTCACTGCCCTGATTCTTGGCAAAGATGATATTTCAGTTGCAAGGGACCTACAACAATCACCTACTCCAAGTGCCTGACCAATTCAGTGCTGGACAAAAGCTAAAGCATGTTGGTCAAAGGCACTGTCCTTTGCCTTTAATGCCTCTTAAACACTGACAGGCTTGGGGATCTTCAGACGGCCCCTCCACTCCCCAGCATGGCAGGGGCAGAGCCCACAGGGGCAGGATCTGGCATCTGCAGGACTGAGCCTGCCACTGCTGCAGCGAGTCTGTGCCTGCTGCACAAGCAGATGGGGCAAGGGCTGTCCATGCCCGGGAGTGCTGAGCAGCTGCACAGACCACTCTGGGGCTGCATTCCCCTCCATCCATCCTGCTGGCATGGGCTGTTTCCCAGTGACTCAGAGAGAGGGCAGCCAGCCATTCCCATGGCCCTGGCAGGACCCCCTTCTTTGTGGTGTATCAAAGCAGCTTGAAGTTCAAGAGCATGGGGAATCCAGGAGGGATTCCAGGGAAAAGGAAGTGGCCAATGCCATGTGGGGAGTGCACTTGGCTGCCTTACACACAAGAGATTCCATTAACACTGGGGGTTGGTAGTTGTTTGGACTTTTGTTTGTTTGTTCATTTTTACCAATCACTGACCTTTGCATTTGTCCTGGGTCTGGCTGGGACAGGGTTAAGTTTTGCAGCAGCTGTGAGCAACTGGATATGAATTGTACCCTCTGCTGTTCCTATGTTGTTACTGTTCCTTATTTCACTCCTGTTTCTAGTAAATTGTTCTTATCTCAACCTGTGATCTTTAGCTCTGTCTGCCTCCAGTTGTCATTTCCAGCCCTCCACAGGGGAAGAGAGGGAGCTGGAGGAGGGGTGAGAAAACTTGGTAGTCTGGGGTATTTCAGTGGGAATACAAAATTGGGGAATACCATTCCTAAACCATGACAACATTGCAGAGCAGAGCTGTAGATGTATCCATCTAGGATAGCATGGATAGGATCCATGTCTCTGCAAGGCTTTGTCCCTCAAGAGTGAACATCTCCCAGTTTGGCATCATCAGCAAAGTTGCAAATGGTGGATTCGGCGCCTGCATCCAGCCCACTGATAAATATACTGAACAGAACTGGCCCTGGAATTGAGCCTTGGGGAGCACCACTGGTGCTGGGTACATCACCAGCAGAAGTCCCTTTCACCACAACCCTTTGAGCCCTGACCTTCAGCCACTTCTAGGCTGAGCAGCTCATGCTGCTGCTTGCTATTATTAGAGCACATAACCAGGAAGCATCATCAGAGGTGGGGAATGTAAGATTAGAGACCAGCAAGGTAGGAAGGTGAATTAAAAAGAGAGGGCAGGGAAAGGTTGGATAAAAGACACAACCAAGAAGAACACAAGGTGCACAGGCACTCAAGTGGGACAGAAACACCAGTGGGGGTTTGAATAACTTAAGGCAAGGGAAAGGAGGAAAAGCAGCAAGGGACTGTTTAGGAAACACATTGCACAGGAGTGGCCACCCCTGCCAGGCAGAAGACCCTGACAAACCCTTGCTGTGCCCAACAGTGAAGGCTCTGAAGTTCTGAGTGCACACAGCACATGGGACATCTACCCAGAAAACCCTGCTGAGCTGGGTCTGTGCTCAGCTCACCACTGGTACGAGAGCTCAGCTGGCAACCAGTGGGAGCATACACACACTTCCCACCACAACAGTGCAGGGCTGCAGGTCCTCCAACTGCATGACATAACTCCAGGCACAGTGTTCTGTACAGAGAAAGTGCCTGCTCCTGGAAACAGTGATTCTGTTCTTTACATACTGAAGCCAGCTGCTCCAAGACAGAAAAATCCATCCACCAAGAACAAGACCACCCTAGTAAGAGTGCATTACAGTAAGATGGACACAGGAGAAACAATGCCAGCTCAGAAAAGTTTTTGCAACAGATCTAAACATTTGGCATACATAGGACACACCATCCTTCTGTTGGCTTGCACTGGCAGAGTCACTCACTGCAGCAGCGAGGATGCAGTGAGACACAGGTGTGAAAGGTGGGCAGTGAGCAGACTGTGGTGGGAGGAACAAGTGCCACGTGTCAGCAGAGTCATTCATGGGCAAAACCTGGCAGGAACACAGGAGGTGATAAAACACCAGCAGTAATGCCAATGACACCACAGAAGGAGCAAAAGGCACAGCATCACTGACCTTCGCATGCAGATCCATCACAATGTGACTGAACAGTCAGGTTTTCTATGTAGGCTGCTAGTTGGTTGCATTTACCAAGAGCAGCAAGAGACCAGGAAAATCAATTTCTACTGAAAGCTTGAGGCCCCTTTTCCAAGACAGCCTCATGATACTTGCTTCAAACCATTTATCAACTGCTGTGGAAGACAATACTCTTTGCCTTGAAAGGGAAAAGTTAACTTTGAAATAGGATAAAACTCCAAATTAGGGCAGATTTACAAGAGCTCAAACTGCAGTTACAACATTTTCTTCAAGGCAGCTTGTACATTCCCAAGTTGTGCCTCTGTTACCTGATATTTTTTATTACCCAGTGCATGTTTTTTTTTCATTATAGTTGTAACCCAGTATTGGTACTGGCACAGAAGTTAAGCTTGATGACAGCAATTTTTTATCAGCTGTATAAATACTCTGAAAAAAAGTAAATCAAGCCTGATAGAAAGCAAATGTACTGTATCCTGACAAGATCAACTTGAATTTGATGTTAAACATAAACACAAATTTAATAGCCCTACATTTAGTCATTCAGCAGAATAATAAAGGAATTACCAAATACAAAGTAAAGAAATTTCACTTTAAGTCTGTTTTTATTGTGATAACATTGTTCCGAACACCAATAAACATTGCACTGAAGTGTGGGTTGCTGTACCCAAGACAGTCCAGTCTTAACAAAAACCACTGTATTGGTATGATCACAGATTTGACATTTTAAACACACTACCTTATTAGTGATTGGGTTGCTTAACAATCAAGTATTCCACATCTTCAAGATAAAAATGAAACAAATGACTGAAGAGAGTTTTCCCACCCTCAAAATAAACCAACATTTTAACTTTCATCTGGAAGTAATTAACACTGTAAAACGTCCCAAACAATTCCTTTCTATTTAGTAAATTTTAACTCTGGAAATTAAAATTTCTTCAGGCAAAAGTGACACTTTAAAGGCATCTCAAATTCTCTATCTGTGATGTTTCACTAGGAATTTGCATTACAGTCATTTAAACAACTCATCCATATGACAACATTTTCTAGAAGACTTGCATGAAATATTAACATGAAATCTCATCTCTTTCACATTTTCCATAAACAGATTCAGAGTTTGCTTCAGAAGTTCCATAATGGAGTTGACACAAGTGTTAAAATTTTTCCAGTTGAAAAGAAAAAAAAGGGTTTTGGAAGGCATATACTGATGACAGAAAGTTAAGAAGACATGAGCCAGGATTGCACATGCAATTGTATACTGTTGGGAATGAAAGCCCAAACTTTTGAAGTACAAACATGCTTGGTACAGTAAATAAATTAAAAAAAAAAAATGAAATCCAGAAATGCATACCCTTTAAACTGCTGATCTTGAAATCATTATAGAAACGGGTAATGTCCAAGTCACTAACAGTTCTGAATTGCAATGTTCCTTATTTATTCCCAGACAGGTGTCATTGACTCAGCCTTTGAGGGGTTCCAACGCTAAGAGGATCTGCATCTTCAACAACACAGTCTTAACAGGGGTGTGCGTGTGCCCACAGCCAGGCACACTTAGAAGTTCCTCTTTCACAGAAAGAATGATGTAGCTTGCGCTAATTTTACATCAGTATAGCACAACTTGTTCTCAAATATTTGTTTCAGACCACTTCTCTCCACTAAGGTAACAAAGGACAGGCTAATACATAATTCTTATTTACCCCCTCCACATGAATATTGTGGCACAAGCCCAAAGCTTGATAGCAAGGAGACGTCTGCTCTAGAGTCAGTAAAGTGCCCAGCAAGAACGCAGGTATGCAATGACAGGCCCCACGTTCTGTCCCTAAATGGGGTTAACAAACAATCTGAAAAGCTTCAAATACAAGCCAGAGTTAGAAAAACCAAACCCCCTGCCCTACTCATATCCGAAAGACTCAACAACATTTACATTTTATCAAAAAACAAATATCTAACTGTAGCTGTTACAGAGAAAAACAAATCTATTTTTTTAATTAAGCAACCTTTCGGACACTCCTACAATGCAAAGTGACATGCTAGCAGAATGAGGAGCTCTCAACAAAACTCACACAACCCCCATTTCCAAACCAGCTGAAAGTACATGTTTTTGGAGATTATATACCTGATTCTATTTTTCCACGCTTCTCATTTACTCAAGTCCCCACCTTGAAATCCACAGCTTATCTTTATGACAGTCTGAAAAGTTGAAGGGAATTGAAGGGAAAAAAAAGTGAAAAAAGAATATTAACAAAAAAAGACACAGCCAAACCATGGTAACAATCTGCCCCATCTGGGAACTCATCACGGTTTCATGAAGTGCTTTTATCTTTAGAAAAGCTGTGTAACACCAGGGCTACCAAGAGTAGACTTAAGCATGGTAAAGCAAATTTTGACATCCACAACAAGACTGTTTTAGGAAAGGCTGCTTCACTCCCTTTATGCAAAATAGAATCTTTAGATAGAATATTTAATCTTGTAATTAAAATACTTTATTACGTTGGATTCTTATTTATTAATTTTAAAGTATTTAAGTGACTTAAAAGCTCACACTGATATTCAAAGCACTTGGTGATCATGAAAATTTTAGTTTCTAATGAAATCAATGGAATAAAAGGTAAAAAAGGGGGAAAAATACATGGAATGATGTTTGCAAGCTTTTGACACTGAAAAAAAACCACAAGAAAAAAGCAGTAAAATATCCTTTGAGTTGAATCCTGTGAAATCTACTTAAAGACTAGGTAGATTGGTGACCAAGAACCACAGAAATTATTGTTGTCACAGTACAAAAATGAGGATGCCTTTCAATTCCCTGACATGCACGACACACCGTGATAGGTAAGTTCTTTTATCCCACTCTCCCTCTCCTGCTCTGAAAGAGATTCCAGGTTGATTTTACTTGACTCCACTCCTTATCCAGTGTTTTATAAATATAGGAATACACTAGAATTTTATAATGGGGGGGAAAAAAGTAATTTCATTTATACAGTGATTTAAAAATGCTCCCCCCCGAGCAGTTCACCAATTGTCCAGAGTTAGCTGGTGTTACATCAGAACTGTGGGTTACAGCCATTACACTGACAGCCTGACAATGGAGAAAAAAGTACTCCTGGAGGGGCATAAAATCCTCTAAATGTATGCTTCTGCAGGTAGTGAAACCGAGTGATCTGGTGTTTAAATGATGTTTAAATTAAATGACTGTAGTCCTTAAGCCCTTTGGACTGGTGGAATGATATATTCTCACCATAGTTTTGTCCAAAAGAAGTTAAATGCACTAATTCAACTTAAAAAGCAGCCACCTTTGCCTTCAAGTACTTTTGGAGAAAGAACAATTAGCTGCTTTTATAGCTGATAAACACCAGAATTGGAATGCAATTTGTTCACAGGCTCTGACTGGAACCTGAGGAATGACCAGCATGATGTTTGTGAATAATCCAAAACTTTAAAAAAAAAGAAAGAAAAAAAAAAAGGAAAAAAAGGTTTTATTCTGCTCTGCAGCATGTAACCATTCGCACAGCTGGAACCTCACTACTGAGTTGCATTTTCTTCCAGCTACTGAAAACCTGCACTACAGAACTCTGGAAAGACCTGCAGCAGACAATTAAAAAATTAAATACATAATTTTTTTAGTATTGCAATTCCCTGAATATAATCTATACATACATTTTACTGGCCTACACAGCATACACACACATACGCATTATCTCTGTGCTGAAAAAGGAAATAAAAATGCCAGTTCCCCAACTCTTACAGAAATGTTCCAAGATTTTTCTTGATGAAAATTTAACACGACACAGCACAGCCTGAAAACAACAAAAGCCATACAAGTGTCTGAAGACAACTTTCATTTTAACAAGCTCATGAAATAGTTTAAACATTGTATGTAAAAAAAAAAGCAATAAGCAGAGTTAGTTCGAGCGTGATTTGTACAAGCCCAGTCTTGTACATGTAACAAAAGGCATATTTACATCTAAAGAGGAATTTTATGTCTTCAGAATCTGCCAGGCTAGTAAGGTCTGTACATTTTCTGTATTCTAGCTGAGAAAGAGCACAGTGGTCTTAGGCTCTGGCTCCTTTCCAAATTGGCCTAAATGCCCATCTGAACATTAAACCATGTTTTTCATTAAAAGGTCTGACATTCTATTTGGCAGTTTCCATACACTTTTTGGCTTCATTTTAGAAAATATACTTAAGACAACTTAAAAAGAATAACCTATGTTTACAATAAGGTCTGTATTGATGAAAATGCAAAGTCTTATTTTACCTCAGCATTTAGTTGCTCTGAAGCACCCGGGTACCATGACCATCAATGACAGGCCAATCTCAAGTGCCTTAGAACAGGTGTATAATAACAAGGAATAAACAAACAAACACAAAAATCCACACACCCTCCCACGAAAAAATAGACAGTAGATTTGCATTTTCTTTGCTTTAAACCAATGAAATTAAAGTGATTTCTTTAGTAAGACTTACGGTACCAATATATAAATTAGAATCCTCATTAAGAAAGTTCTTCACATTTAAACTGAAGTTGAGTAGCTCAATATGAAATTCCATCTCCTGGTGAGAAGCACTTTTCAGGCCAGATCATCCATGTTAAGATCAGGAAGAGGCTCTCTCCAGTAGCAAAAAGAGCTGAATTCTGGGCACGGAAACGCAGAATTCTGTTCTTTATTAATCAATGGGAACACATATTCCACAAGCTCACTTAGTCTGTAATACCTGTATTAAAGGAGAATAAAGACCATTATTTAACAGTCTAGTTACTGTTCAGTTGTAGCCAAAAGCAGCTTTAGAAGTCCAGACCAGAAAGTTCTAGTCAAATAAGGCCCCACTACCACAAAAGCAATTTTCAACTCTATCTTTCCAATTTTCATTTTGAAAAGTTTCATTCAGGTATCGGAAGCTGTTAAGTCCCTGGCAAATAAGGTTTTGCACATGTCACGTGTAAAAGGAGATCACAGTCATAAATGCAATTATTTTATAATCCCATTTCTAAGCACTTTCTTTAGCTGAAATAACAAAAATGGTCTTACGAAGATTTGTTTCCCTTAGTCTGTTCTTGGATCAGTTCACCCTTTGGATTCACAGTAAATATTCTGCAGTCTGGAACTCCCACTTGCATGTAGGCATATACATCCTGCAAAAGCACCAGTACAAGTACATGCTTCAACATTGCCTTATTGAATGTGATAACAAGCAATTTATTGAAGGAATGAGCAAAGCTGATCCAAAAAGGCTAGAGTAAAACTGCCCCTTAAAAAAAAGTCCCCGAACAACAGTAAAAAAACCCCACCCCCAAAACATACATACACACACACACTGCAACAAAATATTCCCCCTGCCCCCAAACACTTAATTCCTGTGCCCAAGTCTAGGACCACAAACATGCATCAAGTCTACACCACACAACACCACTCCCTCTGACAATATTCTTCTTACAATACCCCTCTTTCTCTCACTCAATTAAAGAAGCACTGAGCTGCAGAGAAAGTACAGGAACCATACAACTGGAAAAGGGATTCAAGACTGTAAAGCACTGAATTAATGCCCTTAGGTCACAAAGCAGTCAAAAATACTTTAAAAGAATTTGGAAAGGTGGCACATGTTTAATGAACTGAGAATACAAATGCAACCTTTCTCATATGAGCAGTTGTAGCAACTTTTATTTAAGGTCTCTGCATGTGGCTTTTCTTGATCAAACCCATAAAAGCAGCAGTGTCCCGTTTTCATATTCAAATTTTCATAAACACAAAAAGAAAAGCCTGTTTGTTTTGCTTCTCAATACATGCATTTTAACCCTTCAGTTAGAAAGAGGCACTTACATTGGGCCTGTTTCCAAAAGCAGCATAGAAAGGCTGTTTACTGGGAGCAAACAAATTCTTGATATCATTCAAACACTCGATTTTGAACTTTTCAGGCTTCTTTTCTATGACTTCCCTAAAATAAAATTTCAACAGTCAAATTCTAAATCATGATTTGATAGAAAGTATCTTCCTTTCCCCATTTATCTGGTATTTATATTCTCATTGCTTCCTGTTGCTAGCACTGGTAGTTACAGAGACAGTGCTAAGTAGCTCCCCAAAAACAATACAAGAAACAATTAAACACTCCCTCTTTTCTAAAACCTACAGTAAGAAAACACAGGTGAATACTGTGCATAGGCTAAGTATAAATGGAAATGGAATTCTCAGCTGTGAATGCAGCTGTGGACTGCTTCTTTTGTAGCTGACTATCTGAAT
>WBNO01009286.1:1056-13573 GCA_013400575.1 Peucedramus taeniatus
CCGCAGTCATATTCCTGCCTCACCCACGAAGGCGAGAGCCTTAGCCGCCCCGCCTGCCCCTCGGAGATCGGGAGAGGGTTCCCCCACAGCTGTATGTGTCACAGCCAGCCGGGACCCCCTGAAGGGACTTGCGCGGAGGCGCCTTTACAAATCAGAGCTGTTAAAAGCACGCAAAAACAAGTCATGGTTACCTTAGCTTTATCTATAACCCAAATAAAAAGAAAAAAGGGGGACATGTAAGGAAACAGCAAAGCCTGACACTGCAGAAAATTCCTGGGAAGCACGAAAGAAAGATTGCACAATGAGAATAGGAAAGGCATCCTGTTTCTTCTAAAGCCTGCAGACTTTGAGGAAACTAACAAACTCTTGGGCTGACAGATTTATTACAGTCCTGCAACCAGGTTGCACGTGTAAAGGACTGAAAAAAGATTCTCACACTAAGTGTATAAGTACTGTCTTGACTCTGCAATAAACAGATTCATTTTGCTCTCAGCTTGTGAGCCTCACATTCATATGCCAACAGCTCTGAAGCGGTACATGAGATGCATCAGAAACTTGGCAACTGTAGCTGGAGTTGCAGAGCGTCAGGGCAGAGCTGGAACAGCAGGCCGTCCTGGCAGGGCAGGGCGTGCAGAGCTTCAGTGTAATGAAAACTCAGAATAGTGGCAGAAGAACTGTGGGGGTGGGGCTGCGGTAGCCCAGCTCCCAAGCAGATGCTTAAAGTTCGTTTTTTTAGTGATGAAAGGAATGAAAGGAATTTGTCTTTACAGACAAACTGTATGTCCACTGGTAGGTAAAGCTAGATACTGAGAGATAAAAGAAACAATGAGAAGGATTTCACTAATTGAGGAAAGAACTGAGAGATTTGTCTTTACAAACTGTTGGTTTCCTGATAAATAAAGTTAGATACTGAGAGATGAAAGAAACAATGGGAAGAGCCATAAATTCCATAAAAATTCCACTGACTGACACAAGGAAAAGAAAAGGGAGGGATATACATTAGAAGGGGGTCTTAAGTATTAGGCGTTTCAGGAAGCCTGTACCTCTCAAGTACCTCCGGCAATGGGGAAAGAGAAGAAAATGCGGCCGGGAAATTAGGATAAAAAGGAGGCTGCGTCTTATAACATTTTGAGAGACCCCAGGGGAATGCCCTATGGCCTCTCCCTTTATTCAAATAAAGTTACAGGACTCCTCTGTCTCCTTTTTGGACATAAACCTCTGATGTTTGTCCATTAATTTTCTTGACAGTGTGGGGTCTCTGGTTCGGGATATTTCCACTGTCCGAGGGTGGCGGGCAGCAAGCAGAGCTGAAGGCACACCTCACACAGTTTTGGGGATCAGTTCCCCTTGGTGGCAGCCAACACCTGGTGATTGATTGGGTTCCCGAGACTGTCCAAGACACAGATGAGTGGCAGACCAGGAGGGTCTGTGAAGAGTCCACAGGGAACGACCACTGAAAATCTCACCAGTGAGTAAAAGGGGATCTTTGTGGAGTAAACCTGAGAGAGCACCCATGGAGGGTAGCACAGGTAAAAACAGGGCACCAATGGGGCTAGCAAAGGTAAGGCCAGGAAGGGGCCCTGGCAAAAGGGATGATGATTGCAAAATATCTCCGAAGAATCCCTTGGAAGAATGCGGAGTTGGTTTACACATTCTCCCAGAAGTAATTAAAGACATAGATGCTCAAAGGGGGCAATAAAGGAAAGTCAAGAAAGGGTCTCAACAATCTATGCCCGGGGGGGGCAAAAAGGGTCGTCGAGAAGGGGGTCTCAACAGGGGATGAAGGGATAGTGTTGGTGTGTTGGAAAAGGATTGGTTGAAGGGGAGTATGGAGAGATATGGCTGAGACAAGAAGCAGCAGGACCGGGCGCAGACGTGCGGGACTGGGAGCACGGGCTGGGGGCCTGTGAGGGCTGTGGGGCAGCCAGGGCTCAGCACCGGGCAGTACCTGACCCCGCGATCCCTGGGGCAGGGGCAGCAGTGGCTGCCGGCCCTCATGAGGCTGTGGGATGCCCTGACCACCTGTGATGCTGCTGGCTGTGCCTGCTGGGAGTGCCGGGGGGGGAGCCATGTTTGGACACTGGAGAAGGACAGGAACCAGCTCTGGTATATGGTATGTAGTGAGGAGAGTAAGCACAGGGAGGAGGAGGAAGGAATATTTGGAAAATGCAAATTATACATGGAAGGATTACGATTTTCTTTTAAAGATTTTTTTTTTGCTTAACTGGAAAAACAAATTGTTTTGAAATGTGGGAAAATGAGTACCCACAGGCAGTAGCAGGGGGGACTAGAGGAAAGACATTAAGCCCCTTGGAGGAACTGGTTAGAAAGATACAGCAAGTGTATGTAAAAAGGGATGACGAAAAGGCAAAGGCAAAGATGGTGGCAGAGTTTTTACAACCCTGGAGGAATAAACCACAGGGTCCAAGGGGTCCCCTGGGACAGAGGGGATGGGGTCGGCCACAAGGAAGTGGCAGAAGCATTCCCTTTTGTGAGAGACGACTGCTCACTTTTAAATTTTTAAATGTTTATTAAACCTTAATTAAAAAAATACAACAAAATTACTAAATAAGGGAAAATTACAGTGCTGGGAGCCCCTGTGACTATCAGCCACGTGCTCCTCTACAAAATGGATGCTCTGCTTTTTATACCCTTAGCCCCTACTAAAGTTTTGTCAGTCAACTCCTTCTCTGCCGTCCATTCGATATGTGGAAAAAAAACTCTACAACTGGTAAAAGTCCTAAAGTGGGTATGTATTAAATTCAGCCCCAAGGGCATGTGGGATAGCCCCTCGAGGAACATGCAACTCTTTCAGAGTTCAGACTCTCCCTTTGTCTCCTATCCTATTGCATACCCATTAAGTTTCGAAATAGGTCCATGCATACTAATTTACTAGCCCCCCCCCCCCTTCACGTTAAAATTAGTCCTTATCAGTCCTTCTGATCCTGGGCAGGGAGCTCTCTGGTCATCTTATCTTGGCAGCTTCAATTTTGGTCTGTTTCAAGGTCCAAGGTCCAAGGGCCCCCTCTTATCTCCCTCCAGCTTGGAAGCTCACATTCCTTCCACTTTGTTTGGGAAAAATGTTCTTATCAGTCTTGCATTCTTTTGTCTATCTCTGCAGACCTCTTCAAGTGCAACAAGTTACAGATTAAACAAAAACTGAACACTTCATCTAAATCCGAAAATTAATTTCTACTCTAAGTTAATTTTCTGAACCCCCCATATCTCAATTGGTGGAGATTACTTTCTTATATCTTGATTGGAGGTCAGGTGTTGTTACACCGCGCCTCCTGGTAACAAGCTGGCCTTCTTGGAATGTCCAGACTACTAAGGCTATTACAAGGGGGAGGGGAAAGAGGACTATGAGAAGGCATATTATGATAACATTACCATACATTTTAACATCCACATAATATCTCTCTCTTAATTATGAGAGCCAATTATTATATTACTCGCCTATAACACTCCTCAGCAGGGGAGAGCCAACCCAAAAAGTGCTTGGGAAAGAATCAGTATGCTATCTGCAGGGCAGAGGGACACTGGAAGTGGGAATGTCTGCAAAAACAGCTGGATCCTCAAGAGGAGGAAGTCCAGAGGATAATGGAGATGGATTGTTAGAGATGTCAGGGACTCCTATTATACCAGGGACCCACGACACTGGAGCCCTTGTAAACTTTTAAGGTGGGTCGGGATTAAGAGGATGCACATTTCCTGGTGGACACATTCTGAATTTCATCCCTAAAGGGAGAATATTGACAAAGAGATATTTTGATTGTTCAAAGGTTGTGGAAATTGTGGTTTCTTCTGTAGGCTTAGAAGTTTGAATGTATCTTTCTCTGAGAGAATTGTGGTAAATGGATTTGGGTTTTTAATTCCTTTTTCTACATGAGGTTTTGTGCGGAGCCGAAAGGGTCCTGTTTGGAGCAGACCCACACCCCTGTGCTTTTGTGTGTTTTGTTGTGAAAAGCCAGAACTGTCAGGTTTCAGTCCTGAAGCCAATTCTGCCACTCCTATCTTGTGGGGAACCCCCCCACCAGTCTGGGGTTTGTTGTGGAGAACTAGAACTGGCAGGTACTAATCCTGAGGCCAATTCTGCAGCTGCTGCCTTCTGGGGATGGTGTTGTCCTTATGCAGGCCTAGGTATTTATCATGCAGCGTCCTCTCTGGGGGCTATAGGAAAACTTAAGGGGAAAATATTTTGCTATCCTTCCTTGGTTAATTTTTTAGTCACCTCCCTACCCCTGGGGTGGACTTGATGCAAAAAAAATGGGGTTAGGGAGCAGTTGGTTACTAAAAGATGACTGATTACTGAAAAAGTGATTGGTTATTAGAAAAGGCTTTAGGCAGTGGCACTGTTTGCAGTTGAACTTGATCATCTCCAAAAGGAAAATCACTGGAACAAAAGGAGCAAACTGATAAGGTGAACTGCTCCAGGACGAAAAGCAGAAGCCTGATAAAACTGACCAAAAAAAGCAACTCATATGCCTAATTCACAGACTGCAACTCTTGCAAAACTTTTTAAAAGCAGTCTCACTCCCTCCACTGAACAACCTGTTAGAGGAGACCCCACTGAAAACCTGTGAAAAACAACAGAAGTGTAGTAACAAGCACTTCATAGTGAAGCCCAAAAAACTGATGTTGTGGTTTGACATTGGCCCAGTGCCAGGCACCCATGAGAGTCGCTCGCTTACCTTCCCCTGCCACAGCGGGGCAAAGGAGGGAAATGGAAAAAAAAAAGTTAACAAAGACTTCATGAGTGAGATAAGAACCAGGAGAAATATTTCAAGGGCAAAACAGGCTCAGCTTCAGTTGCAAAGTGAAATTTATTACTAACAAAATCAGAGGAGGATAATGAGAAGTAAAATAAGCCCTTAAAACACCTTTTTCCCCCAGCTCCTCCCTCTTTCCCACCAACAGCACAGGGAGACAGCATGGGGGTTTTGGTTAGTTCATCACTGAGATTTTCTTCTGCTGCTCTGAGAGAGGAGTCCTTCCCTTGTGAGGCCGTGGGGTCCTTCCCACAAGAGACAGTTTTCCATGAACTTCCCTGGAGTGGGTCCACTCTCATGAGCAGCAGCCATACCACATCTGATGCAAACATGAGTCCCTCCCATGAGCAGAAAGTCCTCCCAAAACTGCTGCTGTGTGAGTCTCTCTTTCCACGGGGTCCTCCAAGGACAGGCTGCTCCAGCCTGGAAGCAAGGGCTCTCTCTCCACTGGGGCTTCCACTGGATTGCAGCCTCCTCCAGGCATCCACCCACTCTGGCATGGGCACCTCCTCCACGGGCTGCGGGTGGATCTCTGCATACCCCATGGACCCATGGGCTGCAGGGGAACAACCTGCTTCACCATGGTCTTCACCACGGCCTGCAGAGGAATCTCGGTTCTGGCGCCTGGAGCACCTCCTCCCCCTTTATCTCCACTGACCTTGGTGTCGCCATGTTGTTTTCCCTCACATGTTCTCACCTCCTCTTCTCTGACTAGAAGCAAAACCCCTGACTTTGTTTTGATTTTCTTCTTAAATATGTCATCGCAGAGGCATTACCAATCTCTCTCACTGGCCCAGTTTTGGCCATCAGCATGCCCATCTTCAGAGCCATCAGCCATTGGCTCTGCTGGACATGGTGGGAAGCTTCCAGCAGCTCCTCACAGGAGCCATCTTTGTGGACCTCCCGCTATCTAAAACCAGGCCATGCCAAACCAATACACTGGGCAAGAAAATAAAACTCTATAGTCAGACAGCTACAGAGCAGGTATTTGTTTATTCAGCACTGGGAGTGAGGGGGATCTGTCTGCTAAAAATTCACTCAATCTTCTTTAGCCTTCAGTTACATTTTAAGTCCTTCCACACCAAGTCCCGATTACAACATATCATTAGCATACTCATATTTGTATAAAGCTGTGTAATGGATTTTATAACAGTCTGTTGCTTTCCCACATACGTCAGTTCCTTCTGTGGTGGTCATCAGTCTTCTGCTGGGCTTTTGGTGAAGGCTTCTGTAATCTTCCTCACTTTTGAACTTTTTGCCTCTTTCTTCAGCGCATGTCTGGTGCTTCTTGTTTTTCAGTCTAACTTGTTTTTAGCTAATTTTGCAGTTTGCAAGTTCCATTAAAACTTGCTATCTTGCTCTTGATGGTGGTTATCTCACTTGCCCTATCTCGCTTTCTTTGCTATCTTGCTTTACCTGCACATCTTGCTACAATGTTACTTGTGGTTAACCTTTTGTTACATACCACTCCGGATTCAATAGAATAAAAGCTAGAACTCCACCTGAATAAGTTAATACAATTAACACCTTGTTTCACTCAGGCATATTTTGCCAGGGAAGTTTGTTTCTTTTCTCTTTTCTAGGAATGCCAAACATCCCTACACTGAAGATAAGGAAAACAGTATGAGAGCAGAGAAACTGCAAGCAGCAAACTCTACCTAAATATGATAACCATTTCTTCACATGGACTCTGTCATTTTGTATAAGCCAAAAGCTTTTACTTCTTTTTAATAATCAGTTTAGTCGGCCAAATTTTCATTTTCCTTTTATAGGAGCCTACCAATACATGAGATGGAGCTGTGTGAAAACCAATGAAATTCAAAGTGCCACCCTAATTTCTTGCATTGTCGGTTTGTTAATGTTTGTAATTTGTCTGTGTTTTCATTGCAAGTGGCTTGGTGGGATATCAAATATTAGTTAAAGAATTCTACATAATCTTGAGTTTGATTTTCATCTAACTTGTTTTGTCTTTTTACAAAAAATGGTGTGGCTAAAGGTCTTCTGAAAAACACATTCACTTTCCTGTGAAAATTTAAAAAGTTTAATAAAGGACAATAGGAGAAAAGGACCATAGAGCAAAGGTTATCATGGCTGGGTGCATCTTGGCAGTCAGCCAAGAACACACCCTCACCTTTGGGGATACCCCTTAAATACTTTTCCCTTACATCAGCTGGTTGCTTATTCATAGATCCTTATGCATAGCCATAAAGTAGTTTACATATTCCAGCAACTATTTTACATGGCCCCGCCTTGGGTCTGCCTTTTTAGAGCATGCGTGTTTCTTGGCTGCAGTTTTGGCTCCTTCTCTTTATCACTTCCAGTTTGGGCCGTGGTCCTTACTTTCTTTAGATGGTGAGTGCTGATAGCTGGCATATCTGTAGCAGGTGTCCTCATCCTATGTTCATTGGATGTTATCCCATCCAAGCAGGCATTTTAACACAGGCATAGCTATTTCACTACCATGTCTAAGCTTAATTAAAACTACATAACAAATGTGAAAAATGCATATTATATGATTGGCTCTTGTCAAATGTTAAAATGAATGCTATATGTGTTATGTTGGAAAGTTATACTGTATTAATCTCTTTTAAGTAGTGTGGTAAATGTGAAAAATACATATTATATGTATTGGCTCTTCGCAGATATCTACTATATGTATTATGTTGTATTAATTAGTAGTACTGTATTAATATTTTTAGTAGTATGGTAAATGTAGTGTTAAAATAGAAACTATGTATGTGGGATATGTTTTTAACTAGCGAGAGAGGGATGAGGTATTCACACAGAGATAACAGCCACAGATTTTCCAGAGAGAAAATAATTTATTGCTTCCTTATCAGAAGAGACCAATTTCTTCCTGCCTCGCTCCGTCCTGGAGATGCCATAAGGATTAAAAGAAACTGACACTAACCAGAGAACACCCTTTGTTTGAATGGAATTTATGCATCATGTATGAGATGTATGAATATGCAACAGGCTATTGCTTTTAAGAGGTAATCCTCTGTTAACGTGTGTCGTTTTTCAGGGCTTATTAGCCCGGGAAAAGCACCCAGACGTCTGTAACTTTGGTTTTATTGTCTCATATTGTCCTAACCCTAATTGTCCAAATTTTATTACCCTAATTTTATTACTATTAAACTTTCAAAATTTTAAAACCAAGTGATTGGCGTTTTTCACAATTATGGTAGCAGAGGATGGTTAAAACACCTTGCTGCCGGTGCCTTAGGGGAGTCAGGGTGAGGACGGCACACCCTGCCCGATTTGGCAGCCTCGCTGTGTTTCTCCTAGTGTGACCGACAGACGCAGGTTATGATCAATGGACAAAAGGAGGCAATAAAACAAAGAAAAGGGAAAAGATTCCCTAAAACCCTGGCAATTGGCCCCTAAAACTAATGTGTACACAAAGACAAAGACCCAAGGACAAAGGATAGGTAAGTACTGGTTTGGATAGGGTGGATAAGGGGGAGGATGAATGTGTGTGAATGAGAGGCAGCTGGTTATCCCAGACCTGCTACATGAGTGCAGAGTCTCCCATGCTGCGTTTTCGTCTTTTCGCAAGAAAAGCGGCCAGTAAAGAGATGAAGCGAGTGATAAAAAGTGAGAGAATCCCCCCCAGGGAAACTGGGACTGGATCTCAGGGAAGGGGTGGGACCCCTTGGAGAGAGGGAACCGAGGGTTTTCCTGGCATAATCCACTGGAAAAGTGAAGTAAAATAAAAGAAAAGTGTGGAAAGGGCCCCATAAAAATTCTGCTGGATTGAGGGATGAGTGCCCGTGAGCATACAAAATTAAAACCTGCTGGGATTAGGGATTAATATTCCAAGAGCATCCAGGGTTAAGCAAATCTCTGCTGGATTGAGGTTATGCCCAAGAGAATCTGGGGTTGGACAATACAGCTGGATTGAGGGATATCCAAGAGTACAGGGACTGGCCAATAACACCTAAAGTTGTTATAGATGATTTGAAAATAAAAGGTACCTTATTGTTGACTTGTTGTGTGTGACTGAGTCACACACAAAATCAGCCTCAGCTTCCCTCGTGGGTGGGACTGTGGCAGGAGGTGTATGAGACCCGAAGAAGGCCATTGTTTCCCCGGGCAGGTGGGGGCTGTGGAAAAAACGTGTATGTTACCCGCAAACAAGCCATTTTCCTTCCGGGCGTGTGGAAGGGGGCCGTGCTAAAAGACTGCAAGTGACACGCAAATCAGCCTCATATGTGAATGGGCACCAGAGGCAACCAGATTCTGAGCCCTCCCCGGAGGCCCAGAGATACTGAAACCCAGAGGCCAACCCCAAAGAGAAGGGGGGGGCACACAGACCCACAATTCTCTGGCGACAGGGATCCGCTTCGTGTCCTGAGGGGGTGAAAGAATGTGTGAAAGTGAATGAATGTCCTAGGGTGACGTTATGATGCTTGTATCCCCTTATCTGTTCTGTTTATTCTGGATATTATGTTCTGTGCCTTCAAGACTGGCTCTGAAAAACAAAGTTTTGTTTTGTTATCAGCCTGCTCACTCCCCCACAGTCAGCGGGACACAGATGGTGCAGTACATAGTGCTGCTTTTGCTTTATTGCGCTTGCTTTCGCTCTTGCTCCTGCTTTTGCTTTTGCTTGTTAGTTTAGCTAGGCAGTCTGAATTTTCCCTGGACTGCTTTTCTTTCCCTTTTCTTGGAACCATTCAAACCTGCTCTGGACTGGGACCTGGGAAACACCGAGAGTCTGCACTTTGTGGCCTGCAGCAGCCATTCCCAGCGCCGGAGAGACCGATAACAGAGCGACCACTCCCAGAAGAGATTTTCTGAATTTGTAATCTCTTCAGAGCAGTGAAAAAGTTTTGTCATCCAGTATTGATCATTTTGTGTGCTGAGGGGTGCTTTGCCTGTTAAATAAACAGGTTCTTTCCACCTCTCTCTGAGAAATCCTTCCGGAACTGGTTGGGGGGAGGGGCTGAGTGGGTTGGCTTTCCTGAAGGGGCCCCTTTGGGGGTTTTCTCCCAAATTCGCCCTAAGCCAGGACAATGAAAAATAAAAGGGAGTGAATGTAGATGAATAAAAGTATATAAAATGTAGATTTTTTTAAAAAATTCACTATATCTCCTTGGATGGAAGTGTATTGTATTGAATAGTATTGTGATATAAAGGGTTTTTATTTTTGTGTGTGTGTAGTCAGAAGAAGGTGGTATTTAGGTTGCCGGAGAAAGTGAAAAACGGAAGGCAGGTGTCACCGTGATTTTCCCAAGTTTTACTAAGCCTTCTGCTTTTTGCATTCTTTGCACAAACTTTCTCATGCACTTTATGTAAATAACTTATTGTTTTGCATTCCTTTATGGAGGACGAGCAACCTGATGGACAGTTGGGTTGCCCAGTGACATTGAGGAGGTGGCACTGTAACCCTCCAATGACACTGGCATTTCAAAAAGATATATATATGGNTCAGATCTTTTAATAAAGAGTTTTTTAGTTTGCTTTGACCAGAGCTGCTCTGTGTCCTTCTTGTGTACCCCAGGGTGACATCTGGTGACCCGACGTGGGAATTGCACATCTTGGGACCGCAGAGGAAATTTTCTGGGTGCTGAGCCCCAGCAGGAGAAGGTGAGACTGTTGTGAATTGAGATCTACCTTTTCCCTTTTGCGACGTGGTTGGCTTTGTGCTATTTGGCACTTTGCCAGCAGTTCCGGTGGGATGGAGACCCCTGAGCTTTGTGGGGAGGATCTCCTCCTTTTGGACCTCTGGAAAAGTCTCCTGGACAGAAAAAATATATCCGTGTCCTGGTGTGACTCTGAGGACTTGTTTCTCTGGGCCAGGAAACAGGGATTCTTTTCGGATCCTGCGGAGGCCTTTACCTGGGTCTCATGGTCTCTCCTCGGAGAACGTCTCATGGACGCTCTCGTGGATGACTGCTCTGTTGAAGCGGTCCCCATGCTTCTTCAGTGGAAGAAGGTGGAAGCCCTTTGGGATTCCTCTGGCAGTTCTGGGTGTTCCCAGGGGGAGCCCTCTTTCTTGGATATGGACAAGGAGGAGCTCGCTTTTCCATGCGAAGAGGAGGCTCCCCTCCCCCCCCAGGACGCTGAGCTGAAAGCTCTCCCTGTCTCAGGTGTTGAGAACTTGCTCCCCGGGGGGGATGAGGCTCCCAGCCAGCCAGAGAGCGTTGCTCCGCGGGTTCCTCTGCGGGTTCCCCTACGGGTTGCGCCACAGGCCGCTCCCCCCCGCTGCCCTGCAGACAGCGGCAGCCCTGCGGGCCGCTCCTTCCACCACCCCACAGAAAGCGGCGGCCCTGTCCCTCCCTGCACCATGGCAGCGGCGGGGTGGGGTGGCGCAGCCTTCCCTTTGTGCCTTCCCAGCGTTTGAGGATGGCCAGGAGCCGTCCCCACCCCCCTCTGGGTCGGGGTCGGTCACCACCCTCTGTTCCCATTGCAGTGTCAGTACAACTTTTCCGCTGGGGGGGGCGGGGATCCGGCCCTCCAACTCTGGCTCGGAGGGGGGGGCGAGTTCCCCCGCCTCTGAGTCTGTGCAGTCGGCAGAGCAGGAGGAGGACAGCGCTGGAGGGAAGGCGTTGCCTGAGCGTCCCTCCCGCGCTGACGGGGCGGCCGGGGAGCCCGCTCAGCCCTGCTCAGCAGGGATGGTGCCTGCCATGGGGGTGCGCGCCGGGGGCAGAACTTTGATCGAGGCGGTCCCGGCAGCGCTTGTGCCACCCCGCGGGGACACGGCTCTCGGCGCCGTGTCCCACCCTGCGGGCCGGTTTTCCCCCCCCCCACACGGGAGGGAGTGGCTCCGCGCGGGTCTCGCACCGCTCTGCAGCAGCATCCGGCGCGGTGCCCTCTGCCCGGGCTGAGGAAGGCAGCTCTGCCGAGACTGCAGAGCGCCGAAACGAGGGTGTGTTCACATTCCGTGCCTCTCTGCCCGGGACCAGCGGGAAGTCACTAAGTTCTCAGAATCTGAGATCTTCGCCTTCAGCTTTGTGGACTCTCCCCCCCGCCAGGTCACCGTGCGTCCCTGCGGACGCATGCAGTTCTGGCGGGAGGTACAAAACAAGACTGAGGAACTGGTCGGCTCAGCTCTTTTGAAGCAGCTGCCGGGGAGCGGAGGAGGTTCCTCTGCTGCTCCCCCTGCCTCTGAGGAGTCCACTAGGCAGGACTTGGCAGGTGCCGTGGCTTTGCCGGGAGGTCCTTTGACTTTCCCTGTGATCGGGGGTGTTGCTCATAACACCCATCAGCCAGTTTCGCTCAAGTCTGTCAAGGAACTTCATGACACAGTTGCGAAGCATGGTATGGGGTCCCCTGAAGTGATGCAGATGCTTCGAGTCCTTGCAGCTGACGCCCTGACACCATTTGATATTCGTGCCATAGCACGTGTCATTTTTCCACCTCTAGTGTTTTATGTTTTCGAATGTCAAAGTGGCCTCGATTGGCGGCCAGGGCAGTGGAGCAGAATGCTGCCCTGGGGCCACATGATCCCAGGTGTGTGGTGGTTGTGGACATGTTGCTTGGCACGGGAAATTATGTTGATCCACAGGGACAAGGTGGATATGATACCCTCGAGTTGGATCAATGTCACACTTTGGGCGTTGCAGCGATGGTTCAGACCCTGGAGATGGCTTCACCAAAGCAGCCCTTTGCAACTGTTGTCCAGAGAGCTGATGAGTCTTTCCTGTCCTTTGCAGGAAGGCTGACAGCCTCTGTGGAGAGGCAGGTGGCAGATCCTGAGACAAGGAGACATGTGATTGATAACCTTGCAAGGTGCAACTGCAATG
>WBNO01009287.1:5374-15997 GCA_013400575.1 Peucedramus taeniatus
TTCTGGGTGGTAGGCGTGACAATTTTGGGGGAGTGGGATGTGGGGAACATGAGGTTTGGAGGAAATGGGGGGTTTTGGTGGAGGGGACTAGATTTTGTGGCGAGTGATGGTTTGGGGTACCCCGAATTTCGAGGGTGGTGGGGAAGCAACAATACTTGAAGCGGGTAGCAATTTTGGGACAGACTCTTGGATTGGGGTGTTCTGGGTGTGGACTGATGGGGGAGGATCCCTGAATTGGGAGGGATGTGTGGGGGGGGTTCCAGTTTGAGAGGGAAATTGGGGGGTAACCCCGAATTGAGGGGGATCATGGGTTGGGTAACTCTAAATTTGGGTGCTTGTAGGTGGAGATACCCCAGTTTTTGGGTCGGGGGACACCCTTTAATTGGGGGGATCTGGGGGGAGCTCCTCATTTTTTGGGGATCAATGTGGGACTGGCAATGGGGTGACCCCAATTTTGAGTTAACCACTGGGGGAACCCCCCATTTTACCCCACCCCATATTGGGTCTGAGGGATTGGGTGTCACTCTGGGGTTCCCCCTGACCCCCCTCTTCCCCAGATGATTCTGGGAGTGCGCCGGGCTGGGGGCTTCACCCGCCGGTTGGGGGTCGAGTGCTCGAGTGTGGAGGAGGCGCTGACGGCTGCAGGGGCTGGGGCTGACATTGTCCTGCTGGACAACCTGGCCCCACAGGTGAGCCCCAAAATCAGAGTGGGGCCAATAATCATAGGACCCCAAAAATGGGGGGTTGGACTTTCAAAATAAGGATAAACCCCAAAAAATGGGGCACAGATCTCCCAAAAAAGGGGGATAACTCTATAGATTTGGCCTCTTCCCCTACCGGGTGAGTTCTCAAAATTTGGCAAGGGCCCCCAAGAACAGGAGGATGACTCCCAGGTGTGAAGCTGGATCCCAAAAATCGGGGTCTGGACCCTTTACATTGGGAGGCAGACCAGTGAAATGGGTTGAAGACCCCAAAAAGTGGGGGGTAACCACGTAGATCCAGGTTCTCTCTTCCCAGCTGAGCCCCCAAAATCGAGGGGAGCAGCAAAAATGGGGGATACTCAGAGGTGAGGCTGCACCAGTAAAATGGGTATCTGCTATAAATGTGAGGCAGCCCCAAAGATACAAGGGGGAATCCCAGTTTGGGGAGGGTCAGAGGGTTGGGTAATCCCAATCTGGGGAGTTTCTGGGTGGAGGGACCCTTGACTTGGGCAGTTTAGGTGGGGGGAACTACAATTTGGGGTTCAGTGGGTGGGCAAATATGTGGATTGGAGGAGTTGGTTAGGGGGCCAAAATTTTGGGGGGTTCTAGGTGGGGGGACCCCAATTTGGGTGGTCACTGGATTGGAGAGCCCAAATTTAGGGTTTTTCTGGGGGTCAGTGGTGGGTGGGGCTCCCAGTTGGGCAGATGTTGTGTGGGAAACCCCTGTTTTTATTTGGTTTCTGGTTTTAGGGAGATAACCCTTGAATTGGAGGATTTGGGGATGGGCACCTCAATTTTGGAGCTCCATGGGTGGAGTAATCCCTGAATTGGTGGTTTCTTGTGGGGGGGGGACCCAAATTGGCAGATTTGGGCAGAGAGACCCCCATTTTAGGGTAGAATTTTGCACAGCTCAGATGCATTGTACATCCTTATGTCCAGTGTGCCCCAAATTTTGGGGAGGGTGTGCTTCCTGCTAACAGGGTGTCCCCCCCCAGGAGCTGCACATGGTGGCGGCGCAGGTCAAGGCTGCACACCCTGGGGTGATGGTGGAGGCCAGCGGGGGCATCGTTTTGGAGACCCTCCCCCAGTTCTTGGGGCCCCACATCGACGTGGTGTCCATGGGGTGTCTGACCCATAGTGCCCCCGCCCTGGACTTCGCACTGCGGGTGCTGGAACCCTAAAATCCATCTCGGGACCCTGAAAACCCACCCTAGAACCCCCAAAATCCAACCTGGGACTCCAGAAACCTACTCCAGAAGCCCAAAACCCAATGTGAGATGCCTAGATCCATCCTGGGGAGAGCAAAACTCACTGTGAAAATCCAGAATCCACCCTGGGAATCCTCAAACCCAAAGGCCTCCGACTGAGTGGACTGTAAAATCTGACACTGAGTCCTCCCATCTGCTGGGGGTGCTAATGCCTGAGACCTCGCCCTCCTGGGACTCCAAAATCCATTTTGGGACCCACAAAATCCATTTTGAACCCCAAAATCTACCTTGGAATCCCCTAAATCAACTCTGGGACCCCAAAAATCCACCCTGGGACTCTCCAAAACCCACCCTGGGACCTCCAAATCTCCCCTGAGACCCCACAAAGCTCACCCTGAGGATCCCAGATCTCTATCCTGGGGTCCTCCCACTCACCTCCCCACTCTAAGGTGAACCTAAAATTCCATCCTGAAGTTTCCCCTTCTCCCTTTTCTCTTTGTACCCCCAAATAAACCCCTACCTCACCTCCCTCACATGTCCCTCTAGTTTTTTTCAGTGTTACCCTCAAAACCCTCAAGTTTTGCACTCGATGCAAAACCAGCCACTTTCTAACCAACAAAAGGGGGGGGGGGGGTGTGACCTTTGACCCCCCACTCCAAACCAGTGTCCTGCTGGTCAGACTGGGATTGGCCTTTTTGCAAGGAATCCCCATCTCCTCCCTGAGAAACTGGAATGAAAAATAGAAATCCTTGGCTTGGTGAGGGAATTGGCACTTGGGGAATGAGCCTATAGTTGGGACAAGAGTTTAAAGGGCCCAGACCCAATTTAGGGGTTCCAGATTTCAGTTCAAGGGTCCCACACCTGGTTGGAGGATCCCAAACCCCACTTTGAGGAGCCCAAACTCCAGATTTGGGAGGGTCCAGACCCAGTTTGAGGCTTCCGGGTCCCAGTTTGGAGAGCTGACACCCCAGTGTGAGGATCCCAGATCCTGCTGGAGGATCTGGCATCCCCTTGATACCCCCATCCATGGGGGTATCAGATCTCAGTTTGAGAATCCCAGACCCAGTTTAAAGAACCCAGAATACAGTTTGAGGGTCCCTGACCCCAGTTTAGGAATCCAGGACCTGAACCCCCAATTTGAGGGATCCAAACCTCAGTCTAGGGGTCCCAGATCCCAGTTTGAGGGTCCCAGACCCACCACCAGCACACCCGGCACCACCACAACCCTGGGAATTGGGATCAGAGGAGAAATCCCACTGTAAATTACAAAATCAGTATTTAATTCTAGCCCCATCACACCTGTGTGTGGCCATCTGCCTGCAGGTACTTTTGGGATTGCTCCAGGTGCAGTTGGTGTTTTCCGAAATAATCCACGATTTTACACCTGAATCACCTCTGGGGCCTTTCTTTTGGGTACTTTTAGGGATTAAACAGGAACATCACTCTGCAGCTCTCTAGGATGTGGGAATTCATCAGCCTGAATTGTCAGGCCCTTTGAATGAGCAGCATGAGATACTGAAACAGGGAAAATCCCAAAAATCACCTCAAATTTTACAAAGGTGAAGGAAAAGATCCATTTATCACATTGGAATTACCTGTCTGGTCTCACTGTACTGCACAGCACTGGGAATTATCTCTTCCAGAGTGAATTTCCAGGTGCTGGCTTCAAATTCTTTGGCAAAGATTTGGGAGTAGGAATTACAGTCCTTTACTAGGAATATTAGACAAAGCAAAGAAAAATACAAATGTAATAGCACTAAGAGACAAGCAATACAAAAAAAAAACAAACAACAAAACCTCAAAAAATACCCTGACAGTCAGGGATGTGACCTGACACCCTGGGTATCATGGTGTTGAAAGCAGTCCAGATGAAATCCTCCTTGAGTAGTAGATGCAGTTCTGTGGAGATAGTCCTGTAGGAAAGTCCAGTGGGGATGAGATGAGTCCAGTCTTCCTCTGGAGAAAAATCCAGTGGCAAGAAAAACAAGCAGGGTCCCCTGGTACTCCCATTGTCCTTTCGGAGCAGTGTCCTCAGACTGAACTGTCCTGTTCACTGCTGTTCCCCAGGAAAAACCTGCTGCCCCCTTTTGTTTCAGTAAGTACCCATAAGTACCCAGCAATTAGTTACCTAGCAAAACCACCAGGAAAAAATTCCACAAACACAAAAGAAACAGATCCAACCCCCAACACCCAGGAGCTCTCTCTGTACTTTCTGATAAAAAAACTAGCTGCAAGTGTAATGCAAAATCAGTAAAATGAATATGCATGAGACTATATGCATATGTATAAGCAAGGGGGGATAAAAAGGGTTCAGGAATTCTCAGGGGTGCACATGTCCTTTAGGGGGGACAATGATCCCTACATGTGTCCAGTGCTGTAATAAACATACCGGCTTTACAACTTTTTTACAGAAGCTGTGGGATTTCTTTTGCTTTCCGCAAATCATCAGGCAGCAGCACCTTCTTTTTTCTTGTCTGCATGAAAGACAGTGTCCATTTTGTGAGAAGGCCTATGCCTGGAACACTCCCCAGGTAGCCACCAGGCCCTGCCAGTCAGGGAGGGTATTCAGAACAGTGACCTGACTCCCAGCCCAGGCCAAGCCTCTGCCTTGCCCAGGGCCTCAGAGCCCGGCTTCCATGTGTGTGCCTCTGACACCACTCTGCTCACCCTGTCATCTCTCTCTGACAGTGTGATGAGGGCCCTGAGCACCAAGGAGAGCATCTGTCTGTCTGTGCTGTTGACTGAATACACCAGAAGCCTGCAGATATTGTACAATAGAGTGAATTCCTCCTCTTGCACATCTTCGGAGGCCAGCACCTGAAAGAAACACTGTAGTGAGCAATCTTAGCCCCTTGGCAAAGCCAGCAGGGCTCCTCTGGCACAGCTTCTGCTTCCCTCTGCAGCTGAGGACAAGGGCACCAGGGCTTTTCCTGCTCACTCACAGCCACGTAAGTGAGGCAGTCGTTCTCATCAGAGGTCTGGAAAATGCCATTCTTCAAGTCCTGGAGTTGGACGTGTAGCTCCTTCAAGACCTTCTCTACCATCTGGGGTACCGAGAACATCACCTCCCACAAACTGAGGGCGTTCCTGCAAGGCAGAGCACTGTCAGCAGGGCCTGGGCCAGCCCTGCAGGATGTGGGGTGCCTGACCATCCTGCCCAGGCAGGCAGGAGATGGCTGAGGAGCAGCATGCTGCCTCTGGGCTGGCTCTGGCTGGCCCAGCCAGCTTTGGCTGTTGCAGGCTTGGAAAACGTGGTGGGACCCCTCCTAGGTGGGGTCCTGCAGTGTTCCTTGGGTTTGGCCACTGGAGGGCCTCAGGGTCTCTCTCCCCACAGGGGCTCTTGGGGCCAGTACCTCTCTCCTCGTGGAGCGATCTGCAGCAGTGCTGTGACCACATGTAGCGTTCCTCTGAGACCACGAGGCAGTGTTTGGACACTGGCTAGCGTGCCTCTGTTGTGGTCCCTAAGGAACCTCAAACATGTTATATTGTGTTAAAACAGTCTGCTTCTGAGTCTTTCATAGACTTTGTAGAATGGATCAGAGCGGCTGTAGAGAGGACGGTTGAGACCCCAGAGCTTCAAGAACAGCTCATCTTGGAGATTGTAACCACCAATGCAAATGATGCATGCTGGTGCGTCCTCCTGGCGCTTCCATTGTCTCCACCTCTGACACTCGGTCAATTGATCAAGGAATGCACCCGGAAGGCCATGCTGATGATCGAAGAACCACAGAAGAAGAAAACTGTTGCTGCAGCCTCTGTCCTGCCGAGGAGACCTCTACCTAGAACTCCTCAACTGGGGCAGAAATGTTTTCACTGTGGGAGGGAGGGACACTTTATCACCCGCTGCCCCTTTGCAGGGACAGCACCCCCCGGGAGGAGAGGAGCAGGGGAGGGGGAAGCTCCCTAGGAACAAAAAAACTAGATGTGGAGCGCAGACGTACCCCACGCAGTGATACGAATGAGGTAGGCCACAGGGCAGTTGCGGACCCTGATGTCCGCAACCATGTTCAGACAACGGACAGAAAACAATCTTACTAGCTCAGACTCACGAAACCTCTGTTTCTCTCCAATCAGGACAGGCATGAGGTTGGCACGGGATATGGACTTCTCTCCAGAATCATGCTGATGGAGACGTATGAGCAGGATTCTGGATTGCAGATACCTTGTCGTTAGGGACACAAAATACCCTCCCCTCGAGGTGGAAGTTGCTCCAGGAATTCTAGCACCTAAGCTGGAGCACTTCACCCTCATGGTGCACTGTGTCCACCCCTCCCTCCTCTTCCTGCCAGAAGGCCAGATCATTGCACAAGCCATTCCAATACTTCGTGTGCTGTGTGGTGATCTGGACCTCTCAGTTTTTTACACTGAAGTGCTGAGAGAGGAGAAGTCCCTCGTATGGTGTGGCCTTAAGAGTGGGGGGCACTCAATACAGCTGCAGGGGATGATGGACACAGGGGCAGACGTGATGGTCATTCCACCACACAAGTGGCCATCACACTGGGAGCTGCAAAACGTGCCCCGCTCAGTTACAGGTGTAGGGGGTTCACAATTGGCTATGAGATTGAAGAGCATGGTACATATTACAGGGCCAAATGGGCAATTGGCAGCTGTGCACCCATTTGTCTTGAATTCAAAGTTTACTCTCTGGGGAAGAGATGTCATGTCCCAGTGGGGGGCCAAATTGGAGCTGCCAGCCCCTCAGGAATTTTAGGAGCGGCCACTGAGGAGCGTCCTACCCAAAGACTCACTTGGCTCACAGATACACCAGTCTGGGGAGAGCAGTGGCCACCGAGCAAAGAAAAATTGAGAGCGCTCACTCAAATCGTGGAGGAGGAATTGGTCAAGGACCATATTGGAGAGACCAATAGCCCCTGGAATTCTCCGATATTTGTTATCAAAAAGCCAGGGAAGGACAGGTGGTGCCTCCTCCACGATTTGAGAAAAATAAACAATATTATTGAAGACATGGGATCTCTCCAGCCAGGAATTCCATCCCCTTCCATGCTTCCCCAAAATTGGAAATTGGCTGTAATTGACATCAAGGATTGCTTTTTTCAAATTCCCCTACACCTGGCTGATGCGCTACTGTTTGCCTTCTCGGTTCCTTCCATCAACCAAGAAGCTCTCAGGAAGCTGGCATGTTCTCCCACAAGAGGTGAAGAACAGCCCTACCGTCTGCTAGTGGTATGTTGTGAAAGTTCTGTCCCCAGTGCACGCCAGGGTGGGAGATTGTCTCATATACCATTACATGGATGATTTACTTGTTTGTGCCCCCGACCACGATGTGCTTGCCTGCCCCCTGGAGGACACTATCACAGACTTGTCAGTGGCAGGATTTGAGCTACAAAAAGAGAATGTACAGCAGCTGCCTCCTTGGAAGTATCAGGGCCTTGAAATTTCCAACAAAACCATCATACCCCAGAGACTGTTAATAAAGGACAACCCAAGAACGCTGAGGGACCTCCATCAACTGTGTGGGTCCTTGAACTGGATCAAGCCCTGGCTGGGGCTCACCACGGGGGATTTGTCTCGTCTCTTCAACTTGTTAAAGGGAAAGGAGGAGCTGGATTCCCTGGGGGTCCTGACCCAGGAGGCCAAGGCTGCACTCAAGAAGGTACAGTCCACCCTGGCAGGCTGGCAAGCCCATTGATGCTGAGAGGGCCTACCATTCCATTTATCATCTTGGGTAAGTTGCCACACCTCCACAGGGTGATTTTTCAATGGGTCATGGACCAATGTGATCCCCTCTTAATCATAGAGTGGATATTCCTTGGTCATCAGTTGTCCAAAAGTATCACTAGGCCACAGGAGTTGATGGCCCAGCTGATCAGGCAGGCTAGGGCTCGTTTGCACCTGCTGGCAGAGTGTGACTTCACGTGCATTCACCTCCCCATCAAAACATCCACTGGGAGGTTGACAAAAGAGACCTTGGAGCATTTGCTCCGCAAAAATGAAAATCTGCAGTTCGCACCGGACAGTTACCAGGCCAAATTGTCATAAACCATCCGGGCCACAAATTGTTTAACACAGAATTTAATTTGATCCCAAAAGATATCCAAACCAAACATCCACTGAAGGCCTTGACAGTGTTTACAGACACATCCAGAGGATCCCACAAATCAGTGATGACTTGGAAGGACCCTCAAACTCAGCAGTGGGAAGCTGATGTTAAGGTTGTGGAGGGCTCTCTACAGGTTGCTGAGTTGGATGCAGTCGGCAGGACCTTTGAAAAATTTAAAGGACGTTTCAATTTGGTAATCGATTCGGCGTTTATAGCTGGAGTAGTGTCCAGGGCGGAACACAGAGTTCTCAAAGAGGTCTCCAATCCTGTCATTTTTGGCTTGCTCTTGCGACTCATTTATTTGGTTTCCCACCGAGAGCAATCCTTTTTTGTAATGCATGTGAGGTCGCATACCAACCTCCCAGGATTTATCTCAGAAGGGAACAGCAGGGCAGACACCTTAGCTGCTCCAGTACAACTGGCTGGCCAACCTAACACTTTCCACCAGGCCAAACTTAGCCATCAACAATTCCATCAGAATGCCCCTGCACTGGTCCGCCAATTTCATCTGCAGTGGGACCAAGCCAGGGCAATTGTGGCCACATGCCCCAATTGCCAGGAGTCTGCCTTTCCATCTTTGGGTTCAGGGGTAAATCCCAGAGGGCTCTGCAGTTGTGAGGTATGGCAAACGGACGTGACACATGTGAGCGAATTTGGTAAGCTGAAATATGTGCGTGTGTCGGAGGACACCTTCTCGGGTGCAGTCTTCGCCTCGGCCCACACAGGTGAAAAGGCCATGGATGCAAAGAAACACCTCATGCAGGTGTTCGCGACCTTGGGGGTCCCTTCCATCATTAAGACCAACAATGGCCCTGCCTTCCAAGGCGTTCAGTGAGTTTTTACTGGAATGAGGAATCCAACACTGATCGGGAATACCACACTCCCCCACTGGCCAGGCTGTGGTAGAGGTAACACATAAGACCTTGAAGCAAGTCCTCCTCCATCAGCGGGGAGATGTCCATGCCCTGACCTCTCAGCTCCGGCTGTGCAAAGCACTTTTTACCATCAACTGTCTAAATTGTGCCTTTGACAGACCGGAGCCTCCAGTCCTGCACCACTTCCAGCAACCCCACTAGGAAGAGCGCCCACCTGTCCTCGTACGGGATCCGGACTCACAGTCCATCCAGGGTCCATTCAAGCTTATAACCTGAGGACATGGGTACGTGTACATACCCACACCCTCTGGGGTTAAGGGGATCCCGAGGAGGTGGGTGAAGCCATACACCGCCGAGCAGAGAGTGAGTCAGCTGAAGGTGGTCCATGTTAAAATATCTACTGACCCCGCAGGTTGTGCAGTCATGTCCAGCCAGAGGCACCGGAGAAGAAGAGACAAGTCTTAACCCCCCCTTTTTTGTTTTTCCCTTATCTGATCCTATCTGTTTCCCTGAGTAGTGTTTCCTTTTTTGCCATCTCTCATTTTATTTTCGTTCTCCCTGCAGTCATCCACCATGGGGATCGCCACCCTTTTCATCTTTGTGTGGCTCCTGTTCAAGATTCTGGACCAGTCCTCATTGGACGTGTGGATCGTCCCACAGCCCCAAAAGAATGTTTTGGTAACCCTGGCCCATGCCCTCAATCAGGACCATGTGTGCTTTTTGACATTGGCAGCAGAAGATCCATTGTCAACCTGTCTGGTGGGAATTCCAATGAAATTAGAAGAGTTCCCAAATGACATCAGGAAGGTACAGACAGAAATCAATACTAGAAACCCACCTGATAAATGGGTAGAGATCTTTAGGTACTGGTGGGGGGGAGGGGGGGGGTGTGAACAATGTAAGAACACTCGTGATCAACCCCCTGGAGCTATGAAGGAAGTGGGTGCACAATCTGCCCTATGCTGAGGCAGAACCCCAAGAATTCGAACTGCTGGGATCAACCAAGGCAGAATTTTGCATTCATTTCGATTACCAACCCAAAGCCTGTGCTGATCTTTACGAAAACATCAAACAGCACATGGCAAAGTTCTGGGCAAGAAACTGGTGCACCCACTTGGCGAGGATCAAGGCCCCCTCCACAAATGATGGGTATGCTCAGAAGTTGGAAAAGGGCATGTTCCTTGTTTGCGGGGACCGGCTTTACCCTGGAATCCCCTCTTGCCTTTTTGGAGGTTTGTGTACCCTGGGCGTCTGTCCCTGGCTTTCCCCAACATGATGCAAATTTTGATTCATCAGGCCAAGGAAAAAAATTGTTAAATGGGGTGCACCTCAATTCAACGAACATTGTAATAGCAAAATTTATCTTTGGGCAAAATCCAAAAAGGTTGCTGTCTTCGTCTTTCTTCCCTGGGTGGTGGCAGCCAAATCATTGAGCGAATTGGGAAATTTAGAGTGTTGGGTGGCAAAGCAGGCGAATTTGACATCGCCAGCCTTAAGTAACCTCCTCGAAAATGAGGAAATCACCAGAAAGGCAACTCTACAAAATTGAGCAGCGATCAATTTTCTGCTGCTAGCACACAGGCATGGATGCCAGGAGTTCGAGGGGCTGTGTTGCTTCAACCTGTCATCGAAAAGTCAAAGCATCCATGAGGCCCTCCAAGAAATGAAGAGGCTAATAGGATCAGTACAGCAAGAGAATGAGGACTGGTTCCAGGATCTGTTTAAGAACTGGGGCATTACCCTGCATTCCCCATTTTGTTTTTGAAGAACTCACTTCA
>WBNO01009289.1:0-56410 GCA_013400575.1 Peucedramus taeniatus
CTTAGTTTTTTTTAACTTGATCAGTTAACTGAAAGTTTGAAATCAAATGTCATGTTTGACACCTTTTAGAAATTAATGAAAATCCAAATATGTAGTTAAAAGTCCCCAAATAAATTATAATATTTAGCTGAAAAACAGCTAAACAATTACAGCAGAAGAGGATGAAGTCTGTGTATATTGTTAATATCCCAGAGGAAATGACCACCACATTGACAAAATTCCATTACAGAGATTTTTCAGTGCTTTGCGCTGGTGGGTGTCTCTGAATGGCTCCTTGTCAGTCTGTGGGGGACTGGCTGTGCTTCTCCTGCTGAACTTTTAGATTTTCCTTTTGATCAATGGCTCAGATTAGCTGGAAAAAAAGTTATTTTCACCCTTCTTTTCTATGCAACTGATGTGTTTAACTTTTATTAACTGTTGTGTCCCAACCTGTTCATAGCCACCACCAAATTTTGCAATCATGTCTGGTCAGCTGACATCACCAATTTTAGAATTAAAAACGCAAGAAGAGACAAGAAATCATTATTAATCAGGATTAATCTGATAGCAAGAGTGAGGTGGTATGGGGCCATATGAAACAAATCATGCATTTCTCTCAAGTTAGACATGAGGTGGATTTATAAATAATTATTGAAATATACTTCTTCTGGTCTGTGGTCTTTTAAGAGGTTGTTTAGAAGGTCCAGTGATAAATGCTGATTTGTACTCATGGGAACACTACACACTAAGCTCAGAATTTTCAATATCAAGCCATTTAATCATTAGCAGCTCTGAGTTCTGATCCTGATGAGACTTTTTAAATTAATTTGGTAGATGTGTGATGGTGCAGTTTGGGGACAGTGAGTGGAAGGTCTACANTAGTGGCTAATTTCCATTACAGTCATGGAAATCAGAAACAAATCAGTGCTTGGCTAAGTAATTGTTAATACATCAGGGAAAAAAAAAAACAACTAGTAATCAACTTTATAGCTCCACAATCCTCCACTATTGTGATTTAATACTTATGCAGCACTTCTCCATAGAGTTTGTTGGGTGCTTTGTTTTCAGGTTTTGTTTGTTGGTTTGTTTTTTAAGTAGAAATGTGCAATATATGAAGCAAAGTTGCCAGGAAAATCTATTCTGAGTTCAGGCTGTTTTACGCTATGGATCTGACACACACAGATGGATTATTGTGGCATTTTTAAACTTAGTAATAACTTTGTGTTGTATTTAAATCTAAAAATGCCATAACACAAACTCTTCTGAGTACAGAAACCTTGCTTAAACTGAGTTCCTCGTTGAAGGGAGGATGTGGCCCAACTAAACAAGAATAAATTTTACAGCACCTCACTCATGCTCGAGGTAGCTGTTGCAGCAGAAGTAATGACAATATAAACATAAAAATCTGCAAGTAATTTTCAGATTGCTCTCTGTGGACATATTTTGTTGTTTTAAAAATACAGGTCATGCTATTCACCATAGCCTATGGAGAGAAGTAGTCTTTTTTTAAAACTGTAAAGTAAAAATGTGAGCAAGCTGTCCATGGATAAAATGATATAATTTCATAAAATACATTGCTGAGTCTAATGAGCCCAAACTAACCTAATAATTCTAAAAGGCAGCCTTGAGATTGCTCTTATCCCACAAGCCTTGAATTGGAATAAATTTCTGTGTGGCAGTATTGTAAGAGAAAAAGATCCACAGATGAAATACTGTTTGATATCTTACCACTCCTGTACCAGTGCCTAAGTCCTCTTACATTGTCAACATACTTTTTAAACATTTTCCAGTCTTTTCACCTCTTTTTACCAATGCTGAAATGTCCAAGCAAGGATCCTAAATGTGGTACTGACTCTTTTGCAGGTACCTAGGAACTATTGCATTGTAAATGTCTTTGGAAAGCTGCGATTTTGTGATTAGAAAGAAGTATTTTATCCACAATGTGAAAGTTCTTATTTCAAAATTCTCAAATTTTCGAAGGGTTTTTTTGGTTATTGTTGTTTGTGAGTTGTGGTTGGTTGGTTTTGGTCTATTTTTTTCCCTGAAGCAGTATCCAGTCTTCTTAGCAATAAAAGTAACATAATTTGTAAGAAATAACAAGCAATGGTGGAATCTACTGGGCAGTAATATTTACAGTTAATTAGAAAAGGAATTGTATAATAAAAGATTTTCCTTCAAGAGAAACCTGTAAAACTTATCTTTGCTTCTGATTTATGGACTTTGCTACACTTCAGGAATAAATTAGGTAAACCTGAAAGAACTGAAGGCTCAGTGGCTATAAAACAACCTATTGATTTTTGACTAAATCTCTGTCTTCAGTAGTTTTTACAGTTGCCTGCATCCAAAAAAGCCCACAGTGTAGCTACTACGGAAGCAATTTAAGTAATTGGTATTTGATTGGCTCTTTATACCTACACCTTATCCCTCTTTACCTAAGTGTTAATAGTAGCAGCAGAGCAATTTAGCCTGAAAATCAAGGACAAGGGCACAAAGAAACTCTTCTGCTACTGTAGAAGTGAGAGGTAGTAACAGTAAAGGTACTCAAGTAGTGTTTATTTTTTTGCTTTAACTTTGAGAGCATCAGCACTTTTACTTTTCCACATAGATTCTGCTGGGTCTTTCTGCAGCTACTTTGTTTTCCCTTTCTGAAGGGACAGAGATTGTGCATTCTTGTTGGCTTTTAGGGGGCTTATTTGTTTGTTGGGGGGTTATTTTGTTTATCAAGACTTCAGCAGAGATACAAACCATGGGCATTTTGAGGAACAATCAAATGGTTACAATGGCTTTCATTCCTGAGAAAAATCCATGATAAAGCTTTTGCAATAATAATACATAGTTCTTTTTCTCAAAAAGGACTTGTGCCTGAGAGAATTGCATGATCTCAGTTCTACTGTGAGCAATCAGCTGTGGCAGGTATCTTTAAAAAGGGTTAATTTGAAAGAAACCTTCAAGTATTTTTCTTCATTAGGCTTCTGTGCTAGTGACAGTGGGAAAATGCAGTGAATCCTTAAAAATATTTAAAAATCAGTACACTGTGCAATTTGAATACATTCATTCATGATGTATTCATCATGAATATATCATGAATATACATCATGTATACCCTCCTGAGTATACAGGAGGTCGGTGGTGTTGTTTTGAGCTTTACCATCTTAATAATCTTGCTTAATATCCTGTTAAAATCATCAGCTTAAAAATATTACTGTTTAAGCCTTGCTACACATCTTAAAGTAGTTTTTCTTTGGTCTGAAATGTAACTACACTGCTGTACTCTGTCTTGGAGCATTCATTCTGCATCCAGACTGTGATGTAGCAGTGTGGAAAGGGGGCAAAACTGGTTTTTCACATGTGGAAAACAGGTTGTGAGTGCATTTGAAAACTGTTTTGGCTTCCCTACAGAATTACAGCAGGCATTTTTGTGGGATTTAAAAATAGGGACAAATAAATGAATGTATTTTATTTATTAACAGCATCCCTGAGATATTTCATTCTTTACATTTAAATATTGTCAGGACATTACATTTGAAAACATAATAATTCCCCTGGGAGAGTGTTGTGGCAGAGCTTGCTGTAGTCAGTGCACTCAATGCATTTGCCAAGGAGTGTTTGTCTCTGTCTTCTCCCTCAGGTTGTGATGCTCCTCTTCTGAGGGGATGTCTGCTGGTCAGTAAATTTCCCATTCCTTCAGAACAATCATTTGCATATCAAAGGCCCGATAGGAGTAAACACACTTTATACTTCCATCTGTCATTCTCTTCCCATTGAGACACAAAATAAGAACAGTGTAGTAAGCAAAAGGTTTCATTTTTTGTTCTTTAATTCTATACCGTTCTGCTTTGAAATATGAAGGATGCCTGGATACACATTTCCATAGTTGTGTTTCTTTCTATTAAGGTCTTCTGACTGCAGCTACCCTAAAAATGAAATCAGTACTCTTTGGAAAAGTGGCACTTGTGAGACAAAAAAAACGAGAACCACCACATTTGTTCTTCATTTCTTAACTCTGTATTTTCTAACGTTTTAAAAAAACCAAAAGAAATAATCTCAGAACATCTTCAGTCTTTGTCCAATAATAGAACTTGAACTCCCCATATCTTTATCTTCTTGTAAATTAAATATTATTAATACTGTTTTCTAAAGCAGGCATAATTTTTCAGTGTCTATGGGAAATGAGATCAGGTTTTGTTTTCATTTCTCACTTCTCTTGCACTGGTTCCCAGTAGAAATTTTTCTTTGTAATATCATTAAGGAATGAACTTATTCATAAGCCAGGATTAGGGCTGTGGTAGGGGCTACCAGCAGTGATCAAAGTGCCATTATTCTGAGTGTGTGCATTCAAGTTTATTTTGAAACCTGAACTCATTCATTTTGGGTGGAGTTTAGGTGAGCATCCAGTTCACATCTCTGCCCAGCCCAAGCAAGTCTGGTGTACAGCGTGTCACTGGAGTGAGGAGCAGCTGCCTGAAGATCCCAAGGGAACAGCAATTCCTCTTCTTATTAACCCCTTCTGGGATGGCCTCCTCAGGCTTAGCAGGGAAAACTCTTTTGGGACTCTGCTCTCTCCCATCCCAGCATGTGTCAATTCAAGCAACAGATCTCCCCCTTCAGTTTGCATCATGGAGTTTTCAGAGTGAAAAATCCAGATTCAGTGCTGAGTTTTTCTAGTCTCTTTTCCCTTTTCATCATTTCTGAAGTTCTGCTGTTCATCACTTGACAGGAGTTCATTGTGGGAGACCAAAGAGAAAATAATCTGAAGTTTCTATTTATTGTAGCTTGAAACCAAATCTGGATTTGCTGCCAAAGAATTTTACTGTCTTTGATGGAGAGGATGAGTTGACAAACTCTTTGGAGCGTGGATCTCATATTTTCACTTAAACTTGTACAGTACTGAGCCCAGTAGGGTCACAACCTCTCCTGGGTTCTTTGAGCAGTATTTTAAAGCTATAGACTTCTAAGGCATCTGCTTGGCAGTTCAGAATGCTGGATGCAGCCAAAGGCCTCACTTTCTGTTGTCCTTAGAAATCATCTTTTTGACAGAGGTTAGTGTAGGAAAAAAAATACTCAACTGAATGTCATCAATCAACTCTTGTGTCCAGTAAAAAAAAAAAAATTGCTGTGAGAGACCTCTAAATGAAGCTGGAGGTTTTCCTTTTCCCCTCAGTAAAAGTTTCACAGGGTAAATTAACCTGGCAAGAACCACTCTGCAACTGCATGGGCTCAGTCAGTGAGCAGGTGTAGCTGCTGAACTAAATTATCTTCTGTCATGTGGGGATGCAACACAGCAAACTTTATTTTTAAGTGCCAGGACAAATATGTCAAAAATAAGGCTCTATTATGACAGAATGCACACAAGGAGAATATCTTAGAACATTTTACTGGTTTCCTTCATCATTTTACTTGTGCTTCTCATTTCTCAGCAACAGCAGCACTGAAATTATTAGAAGAATATGTTCAATTTTTGGCATTTCTTTTCCCAGGCTTTGGTTTGTAGAGCTTTCTTCTGATGGACCTGTTCATGGTAGGATTTTGAAATACAGGGGCTTATAAGGGGATTGTTGTTAAAAAAGCAGATGCCTGTATTTCCTAAGGAGAGGGACTTGTTTCATAACTGGAGTTTTTGATCTTGGATACCATAACTTGAAATTTGTCCTCTGCTTTGCTTGAAGGGGACACAAGTGACCCAATATGAAGATTGTTTCATACAAATTGTGTTGTAAATTAGGACAGTGATGTAAAGTGGCATCCAGTTCTTACAAGGCTGCTTGAAAAACTGAGTTATTATTCAAGTTGAGTTAAAAAAGAGAATTTTATAAGACCCTGAGCTTTTTTATCATGAGCAGGAAGTCCAGATTCTCTTTTCATAAAAGAGAGAGAAATTTTGGGAAGCTCTTCAAGGCTGTTGTCCCTTTCAGTGATAACTTGATACATCACTTTTCTTTCACTTAAGCAGATTGCTTTCCACTTTGAAAGCCACAAATGATGGTCTTTGAGGAGGAAACAAATCTTACTGTCTGATTGATGCCAGTGAAAACCACCCTAATGCTTGCACAATATTTTTGATTTATAGTGGTCATAATTTTTATTCCAATTGGCCTTAAGATATAAAGCCCTCTGTTATTATAAAGATTTTACCTGTGACTTTGTGGTTAAAAAGACACACTTGCATTGTTGGTGTTTTTCAGAAGTGCATATCTGGCAGTTGGATTAGGTGATTGTTGTAGTTCCCATCTGTTCTAATTAGCAATATTTGAATAGGTCATCCAGCTAAGCATTTATTTTTAGTTTGGAACTGGATATTCTAAGAGAGTGATGGCAAGTTTATATTTGTCATTGTAAAAAAGAGAACAAAAACCACCACACACACAAACACCCAAGCAAGAAAGAAAGTCTTGAGCATTTCTTTTGTTTTCTACCTTAAAAGAAACTTAAGCATGTAGCACAACTCCTTCCTATTCTATTTATTAGTATTTAGAAATGTGAAAGGGGAAATTATGCCTTGAAAAGTCTAAATTTGTAGGTTTAGATGTTTCAATTTTACGTTATTTCAAGTGTTTCTTTGGTCTAATGGAATAAATGAGCATATCAATCTCCCTATACATTTTTTTTTCTTATTCACAAACCATTTTAACATTTTGGCTGGATTAGTTTAGAAGTCACCCTTTGCTATTACTTTGTCATAAACTTTGAGTAATGAGGAGGGCCTGGAAACGAATGATGCAAATTAGGACAGAAATATCTTTACTGGGCCTTCATTCTGTGTTTTGCTGCAGGTGGCAGCAAAGCCAAGAAACATTATGCAAACAGAGACACATTGTCTGAACAACTTCAGAGCTGTGAAAAACAGAACAAATTCTGGTAAAAATTAATGGCACATAAATAACTTCCGGCATGATTGATAAATTTAAAATGCTTTGCTGAGGCAGAAGAATAAGTGGTTGTTTGTACATTTGCTAAACTTTGGGGGTGTTTTATCAAATACCTTGTTGGTAATAGAAAAGTCAAAATATATTTTTTCTTCTCAGTTTCACATGGATTAGATTAAAATGCAGTCAGTGTTGCTACTTTTAAGTTATAAGGTAAGATTTTTCAAAAATATTTCTGTACATCTCTCCATATATCAGCAGGATAGCCCACAGAGTCTCTGGCAAGGCTGGAACCTTAATTAAAGAAGTTCCATATTTTCCATTAAAAAGTCTTTAAGCAGTCTTAGCCCCTCAGAAGACACTGAAATGGTATTGTAGCAGTAAGTAAAAAAGATCTGCCTGGATTTTTCAAACAATAAAACAGTTCAAACTGATCTTATCCATTGTGGCTGAACTCAGCTTTACATTAATTGATAGCCAGGAGGTTAATGAGGGAAGATCATAAAATAGCTCCAGGAGTCTTGGGCTTTACAAGGTCAGCAGTGTTGTGGAACTGGGCTAGACAAAGAAGGAACCTAAATTGCCTTAAGCTGCCTGCATTTGTTTGGCCAATTGTCGTGTCAAAAGTGGAAAGCTTTTTTTTGACAAGAGTACATCTGTTACAGTATTGATTCAGCCAGCAGCTGAAGGGGGAAAAAAAGATTGAAAATTTCATATTTAGGAGGGGATTTCTTTGAGAAGATGCTCAGATCATACAAACTGATCAGTGCTGGAGGAATGAGGGCTTGTGTTAACATGGCGTGTTAACATTGTGTTAACATGGAATTATCATAACAAAAGTGAGAAGTCAGATGCTTTGTGTTTGTCAGGGAAAAAAAACAAACAGTGATACTCTTTAGAGATATGTCAATATTAGGGAAATAGATTATAAAGTTATACCCTTGACATATTTTGTCATTGTGTTACTTCTATTAGCTAAATGCTCTAAATGGTAGAACAGAAACCTTTTATATCTAAATGCTGTTTAAAAGGTGCTATAAGAACTTTCCTAAAAACACATTTTCAGCCTGTTTTGGCTCCCACAAGTGAATGCAAATTAAATGAGTTGTTGCTGGGCAGTGCAGTGTCTACAGTCTTAGCTCAGAATTGGCTTTTTAAAATCATTTGTGCAGGCTTGATGGCAGGTGAGGGAGCTTTTCAGTAGGAATAATGAAATTATTTTTCAGATGTTTATGAAGCAGGGAAGCACAAAAATGCCCGACTGGAAAGGTGGTAATGAGAGTTGGTGTTTGAAGCCAGCCAGGGAGAGGGGAGCTGGTAGAATGCCAAGGGAAGTGAGCTTGGTTAGACCAAAAGCAGCTCTCAGGAGGACAAGGGGCTTGTATTTGACAGTATAAAGAAGGAAAAATGAGGGAAAAAATGGGATGCAAAAACCTGTAGAGGTGATCTTTGCAGTAATATTCCAGACAGGGATGAGCAGAGCAAAATGTGTTGTCAAGGCAAGAGAGAGGGTGTTATAGTAATTCAGTGTTAATAAATGAACTTGAATGTCTTGGGGATGTAATAAAAAAACTACAGCCAACATCTGTCTCCATGGAGGAGAAGGCAGCATTTTGATAGGAGTCTGGTCATTTAATCTACTGCACAAGGGGCTAAGAACAATATTTATGAAGCTTTGCTTGAATTATGTTGATCAAAGTCCATTTGCAAAGAAGCTCTTAATTGCCTGGTGTGCTTATCAATAATTGCTTCCTTGGATCATCCAAAAGATGGTGATTGTTTATTTTTAATTAGTAGAATTAAGTAGCAAATAGAAAACTATGAATATATTAAATATATTATTACATTAAGTATAAGAGCAGGAGTTTCCAGAAAGAGTGACTTCCAATCTTAGACCTGTTGTATATAATTGAAATAGATTTTAATTTGTTTGACTATGACTCCAAAGAAAGATGAGTTTTTAAGCTTTGTTACTTTGTACTCCTTTACCTTACTATTTTACAACACATGATAGAAACCCATAACAATATATAATTATTTAATATTTCCTCTTATTTAGACTCACATTTGTGGGTATTTTGATCCTCTTAAAATATATTAAAAATGCATTTCCCATACACAGCTAGAAAAGCACACATTTACTCTCTCCCACATACTGAGGCTATTCTTTATTTTTTCCAGAATTACTTTATGTGATGCAGCACTGAATTCCTTCACAGATGGACTGTTCTTGTTCTTCCAGTGTCTGAGGATTATTATCACAGCAATTAGATGAAGAGATTTGGTTCCATTTCACATGGGATGCTGGGTGATTTAGATTGATCAAGTAACCACTGACATGATTTTGAGTCTGAGGCTTGTGTTTTGGGGGCTTTTTTTTTGCATAATTCTGTTTTCAAATATTTGTGAAACCTCTGCCAAAGCATTCTCACTGTTTAATGCTCTCAGAACATATGCTTATAGTCTCCAGTGCTTTCCAAATACCTCCAGCATTGTCATTTTGTCTTAAGCCCAGACTGTTCATTTTGAAAAATGTCTAATAAATTTTAGAGGCTGTTAAGCATTGTTGTAGTTCCAGTTATTTTTCAACTGAACTTGTCACTTTTTGTGCAGCTAAAACTTCCTTTTGCTTTCTTACTGCTTTGAATAAAGGTAAAAAGGAAATATTTTCAATTATTCTACTAGGAGTTATTGCAGTATAGAATACTGCATTTAATATATGTATTTGTTATTTTTATTAGGATTTTATGTAACTTTACCTAGGAGGATTAATTTCCTTCCAAAACGTTATTTTTTTAATCTCTTTTGCAGACTAAGGTAGAGCTGTTCCACACAAATATGATTTGGATAGAGAGAGCATTTAATATTATTATTTTAAAAATACATAATACATAAGAAAATATTCTTTCCTATTTTAGTTTTGCTGTATAAAACTTGGCATTTTACTTGAATAAACACTTGTGTGTTTTTCCAGGAATAAGCTACACACTTTCAGGGATCTTAATGTTATTTGTCATCTGCTTCTATGTCCATCTCCAAAAATGTCTTATTATTTGATGAATTTAAATCTCAGTATTAGAGCTGTTCCTAAAATGCTCCATTCTGTGGCAGAGTTTCCTTTTTTGACCTAAGACATTAATTTTTCATCCTGCCTGTGTGCAGCAATGACCTGTGCTGCAGTGACATTCATGCCCTGTATTCTGAGGCTGGGTAACCCTTGTGGGGTGTTTTATGGGTGTGCAGTCTGTGTCCTGCTGAAAGAAATGAGTGAAGCCTTTGCTCTCACATCACCAGTGATGATTCTGGCACCTAACAAGGCACACACAGAGTCCCTTTTAACAGAAGATTTCTGTGTGCTGTCCTTTGTTTTTCTCAGGACAGGCTGTAACTACAGGAACTTAATCCCTTGAGGGAACATGGGCAAACCACATTAAGAGTTTGTAGGGCATTATTTACCTCTAGCTATAAATAAGGCCATTGACTGCAGACTATTTTAGTCCCCCAGCATTTGTTTTGTAACAAGAAATCTTAAGCTTTGTTGGGTTTTTTAAAAGAGAAGGGTGATGACTGATGCCATACATAAATAACTCTGAGCCACAGAGGTGTCAGCCTTAGCATTTGTACTGTTACCAATCACCTGGTACCTCAGCACCTTTCATTTGAAAATCATTACACAGAAACATTGCTGATGATTTTCATGGAAATGGAATAAGGCTGCTTGATTGGGAAAGCTTTGAGTTTGAGTGTAATCTTCACCAGAATTACTTATTGGCAGTCAGGTGTGAAGGGGAGAGCAGATCACACACAGCCTTCCCTTGGGTTTAGGGCAATATTTGTTTAACTGCAATGTTTAGTCCTGCTGAGGTTACTCAAACTACTGCTTTTATTGGTACCAATTCAAAGGATTCAGAACATACAGATTATGGCACCAAGCTACTGGAACCTCTTCCATTTTTCCACTGACTATCAAAGTTAATCCAGTTCATCCTCCAAAGGCAGCATTTTCAGTATCCCCAAAGGAAGGCACAGCTGCTGCTCCACTTTGTGTTCTTCAGTGCAGCCTGGAAAAATTTTAACTGAGTCTACCAGAGTCTTGCTTTGCTTCTTGCCTTCTTCTCAGGTGCATCCATGCAGTCTGTAACATGCCTATAAATATGAAAGCTTCCAAAGCAGTGTGCTGGGCATTTAATTTCATGCGTGAAAAGTAAGAGTAGGGCTCATCTTGCCTCTATTATTGAACAATCTCAAATGGTTTGATTTCAAAGTCCTACTAACCATGAATCTTCACAATATAGAAAGATATTTATATAAAACCTATAAAGTTATTTGCTTACCTTGTTAAGTATTTTTCACAGTGTTCTGTTCTAAACAAACACTTGAGATCCAAAGCAAAATAGAAAATCAAAGCAGTAATGCCCTAAAGTGTCATAAACTAAATTATTTAAAGAAGACCTCAGTGTTCCCAGAAAACTGAAGGTGTTTGCTCTAAAAATGCCTCACATCATCAAATCCTTCAATACTTGGAAGCTTTAAGTGACACTTTCTGCAGAACTGCATCCCACATACTTAAAGCCCTGCAGAAACAGAGATTACCTTGACCAAAGGTTATCTTTGTGCACCTGGAGTGAAGAAGGGAAGCTACATGCTGGCTATAGCCAGCCCCAAGCCTAAGAATTTTTGCATGTTGCCATTTTGAATTATTTTACTGGGGAAATCATCTGCAGCTAACCAAGGGGATCATGAGAAAAAGGGAAGGCAGAGGAAAGGAAAAGGGACTCTGGGTTATAGACCTCATTGTCACTGGGATGAGAGATTCGTGCTCTTCCAACTTCTGCATGGTTGGAGGCTCAATATTTCCATGTTTTCCATGTGATAACCTGACTCAGAATTCACCCCAGTACAGAATAAGATGTTAGAGTGTTTAGGGGTTTCTTGTAAAACCATCAAATGTCTGATGAATGGAGCTTGCTGCAAAGTACCAGCTGGAATGGTACTAATATTTCAAGCAGAGCACAAAATCTATAACTAATTTGAACCTTAATTTGAGTAACACTTTTGAAAAATAGTCATCTATAGATGCATTAATTAAAGCATCGTGTGGAACATCCTGACCAGTACATAATTTGACATATAAAAGTCAATATAGTGAAGTCAAAGAGTGAACTAATGAGGTACTTAATGATTTGAATTCCTAGGATCAGAGGGGCTTGACAGAATATTCTGGATATTGGAATCTCGTACTTACTGCGGTTTTCTTCTTTGCTAACTTTGGAAATTATATTATCACTTATCAATTCTAATTGATTTTAACCAATTTGTAGTGACCCAGATACACACAGTTCTTTCTGCCAGGCTGGCACTGGAGTGCGAATAATTTAATCCTAATTGTATTTGTCAGATCCTGCAGTGACAATATCATATTTTTTCACCTTATTCTAGAAGAAGGAGGCATTTCTTTACCATGAAGAACAAGAAAGTCTAATTGAATTAACTGCTGATGAGCATCTTGAAAATGTTTTGGTTTTCACTTCTGTTACACTTTCCAACATTGCCATCTGTATTCCATTAGGCTAAATGAGAGATATTGAGGATTAAAATAGGGGAAATAATAAATAAAACTTGTGCTAACCAGATTCACCCAGATTCCAGATATGCTGTGCTCTTTTGAATCTGTTTTTACTCTCTTTTATATAAAGCTGAGAATATAATATATTTATAATTTTGCTCATGACCTTCCCTTATCCACTGCCTCGTAACAGTTTAACTGTTGAACCAGTCACATACATTGTTCTGGGTTTCAATCATTAAACAGCTTTACTGGTTAAAATTTTATCAGCTGGCATGGCTTTTGTTCCTAAACTGCCAGTATTATATGAAAAAACATAAAATGCAAGTTTTGGTTGAGGTTGACTGGCTTTGACTTGCGTTTTTAGCAGCAAAGTCGGATATTGAAGCTCAGGAATAAAGATCTGTTGTCCTGATTTCTGCCCTTACTTCTACTCCAAAATAGCTGAATTATATAGACCAATTAGATGATTATAAATGAAGTGCTGTATATATTAATATGCTTAAGTGGTTTAGCATCCCACTGGTGACAGAGAGCAGCTGTGAGCCCCCCTTACTGAGTTATTGTACTGTGGTTACTGCTTGTGAGTACTGATGCTGCCTCTAAATTATTTCCCAGGTGTTTTTGTTCCTCTTTTTGAGATTTTTAGCTTTCCTATGTAAATTAATTAGTAGTTAAAAATTAAAGGAAAAGAAGAAAAAAAAATGCAAACCAAACAAACAAAAACAACAAACCCCACACCAAAAAACAGGAGCAGGGAAGTAGCTTACACAGTAATTTAGAGAGTTTTTTAAGTGTCCAGTTCCACATTCTGTTTCTTGTAGGAATGAACTAAAAGATGAATTCAGGAGATATCACCCATCTCATTTAAAGCATGACAGAATTATACCATGAGTGAGCATATGGGAGCAAAAATTAGAGAATACTCATTAATTACACACATTAATGTTACTTTCACAAAATACAGAAATTATGTTAATTTTGTTAAAAAGTAATTGCAAAATATATATTAAAACTGTATTAAAAAAAAGTTTAAAAGTACAGACTGGTAATTTTATGGAGAAATTCAAAAGTAATAGTATTTAAACCATAAAAATTGCTTAGAGACTTAGAGTCATGATAATGCCTACAAAAAATGTAAAGGACATTGGAAAAATTTTATATTTTCATTGTCTTGTCCTCATCCCCAGGAGGGAGGAACTACCCCCCTGCTGCCAGAAAATGTTCATTTTTGCTTAGGATTTCCTATTCTATGTGTATCCTACAGGAAAGAGCCTGTGACACCCAGGGCACTGTGTGTTTATGGCTCCAGCATCATCCTGATTTATGAACTTTCAGGATTTGCTGGGACAACAGCGTGATCATTATTGTGCTAAGAACATGCACAGTGTAGTAGATAATGATGTGCCAAAGCTTTTCCATTAGTCCTCACTTGCTCATGGTGACTTCATTGCTTATTTTCAGTATGGGCTTTCTAAGGATGGCTGAAATTAATCTAATTAAGAACACCAGTATGTATTTAAATGTGTGTCCATATATGTCTGATTGTCTATGTTTATATACCTATATGAACAGGTACTTTTGTGTGTACACCTCACATTGCTCTATTCTTCTTGGGAAGAAATATTTAATACAACCAGAGAGCAATTTAAAAGATTTATACTTTATGGGGTAGTCATTATCTCTGTCCTAGGCTTGAAGTATTTTTATTGTACTGGAATCAAAAGTTTTACATCAGTGGGATTTTATCAGATGTATTCCAGAGGTTTTATTAATCTCAAATTTTATGACATGTGCAATGATTTTTTTTATCATTATTTTTACTGATTTGGTTGTCTTCTGACTCTTAATACTGCTCTCTTTAAAGAAAGGGAAGGATGCTTTTGACGATTTTGCTTGTTATTTACTTAATTTTTGCAAACTTATTCCACTAAAAACTTTATTTCATTATAATGCCCACTAGGGAGCATTTATTTCTGTAGCATTAGGATAATATTACTGTACTTTGTAAACTCATGGAATGGTTTGGGTTGAAGGGACCTTAAAGATCCCACAGTGCCACCCCTTGCCTTGGGCAGGGACACCTCCCCACTATCCCAGGTTGCTCCAAACCCTCTCCACTCTGTCCTTGGGCACTTCCAGGGATCCAGGGGCAGCTGCAGCTTCTCTGGGCACCCTGTGCCAGGGCCTCCCCACCCTCACAGGGAAGAATTTCTTCCTAATATCCAATTTATCCCCACCCTATTTCAGTTTAAAGCCATTCCCCCTTGTCCTATAACTACATGTCCTGTTAAAAATCCATCTTCAGCTTTCTTGTAGGATAGATGGGAATGAATTTTCAGAACTGTGACAAATATTTTTAAAAAAGAATTTCTCATTTTTTCTGATGCATCCTGAACATAACCTACTCCTGCACGTTTCAAATCCATACTTCATTGAATGGTTGAAATCTACCTGTGTAAAAATATTCTGGAGTTAAAATGCTGCTTTTGCTTGTTAAATAAAAAAGGGTTTGATTTCCTAAAGGAAAGGAATTTTTTAGCTTGAAAAGAAACAAAAAAAGGAAAACAAGAAATCCTGATTTCACTTTGCTGTTTCACAGCATGTGAATGAGCTGATTGTGTCACTTCATTTCCCACTGTATTATGGAAAAGAGGACAGGGTTTTCATGGGTAAAGCTCCAAATTGAGTCCCCTTTGCTGAGCAACATCCAAACACAGTCTGGTCACCACATTCTTCTTCTTGGCTCCATTTGGCTGTTTTCACCTCAAAATTCATTTAAAACCTTCAAATTACTTCTATTCAGAATGGCTCCGAGTGGCTCAAAAGAAAACCAAAAGAAAATCCAGGAGCAGGGAAGTAGCTTACACAGTAATTTAGAGGGTTTTTTTGAAGTGTCTACTTCCACATTTTATTTCCTCTAGGAATGAACTAAAAGGTGAATTCAGCAGACACCACATATCTAATTTAAAGCATGACAATTATACCATGTGTGGGCATATGGGAGCAAAAGTTAGAGAATACTCATTAATAACACACATTAGTGTTACTTTCACAAAATATAGGAATTATGACAGTAATTTTGTTAGGGTGCCTTCTTAATGAAGAAATTATGTCTAAAATAATGCAGATTCTGGATTTTCCATGCTTTTACAGCTCCTAAATTTCCAGATGACAGAAAACAATTGAGAAAATACTTTGGAATATCAAACCCTATGCCTCAAAATTGAGTTTCTTTTCAAAAAATCCAAGATGTATGTCTGAAACCTTAATGTCTGAAAACTGTTAATTAATTCTGAAGCGTATTCTTTGAGATAGGGTACAAAATCCTACCTTGAGCATGTTTTTTATCAAAATCTTGTTAGAAGGATGTTTCAGTGAACATTTCAGTACAAACCTGCTGCCTTAGATACAGAAAAATTACCATCAGGATTGCATTGATTATTCACCACTTTATTTCAGTTTCAAAGTTCTATTTCAGAGTTAGACTACAGCAGAGGAGAGCATAGTTTTTATTCTATCTCCTGTTTAATTTTTATATTGCCTAGGAATAACAGTATTATAATCCTTCTGGGGAACAAGTTATAAAATCTTACTACTTTACAATAGTGGGAAAGGTATACAAGTCTCTTGTGATGCTGAGAGCTGGGTGTCTTTTTTCAGTTAAATGCTTTTTTATACCTAGTTATTTCATAGGAGCCATTTATGTTAAATTCTCTTCCTGTAGCTATATAATAATTAAAAAAGCAAGCAAATCTTGCCAGTTCTTATAATAAAGATGTTTTTTCCATACCTTTGCCAAATTTTGTCTGTTTTTGAAAGGTACACCTGTACAAATTCAATGATCCTCTCAACAGGGAAGGACAGGAAGAGTGTTTGCTAAATCTTTTTGCCTTTCTGCATCAAATTTTTAAAAATCTACTTTATGACATTTTTCAATATATTAAATTTAGCATTACTAGTTCTCCTGCACCAGTACTTAGCCACTATTTCATTTTTTGATCCCTTCATGTGTTTATCATTATTCTTCTCATCATTCTGGTCAACATCCTAATCTTTGGCACTGTTTGCACACACCTTTTTTTTTTTTTTCCCTATTATTCTTTGAAGAGAAGAACTTAGTGGCATGAGTGCCCTTTTGCAGAGGGGCAAATTTTGGCCTGAGGCTGGCACACCTGGGCACTGTGAAAGTACAGCTTGTAATATAGAAAAGGAGAAGATCTGCTCTGAATAAGCAGGCTGCCACAAAATTAAGCATCTGTAGGAGAAGAATTGAAAAGGAAAAATTTTTGAGATGAAATCAACTGTGAGGACAGTGAATTTAGGGTCAGAGAAGTATTCTTTCTCTCTGATTAGGTGATGGAGTCCTATCTGAAAGTCAAAGGAAATCTTTTTGTTTGTTCTCTTTATATAGCCCGCACTCTGAGCACTTCAGAATTTAAAAAGACCAAAATTAGTAAGCAGGATTTGTAGTTCATGAAACTGCCATTTATTCTGTGTAAATGCTTGGAGGAGTACTGAAATTCTCTGAAGCTGAATGAGACAGCAGGCTTGACTTCTCCTACATCCTTGTGAAATTAATCTCTCTCAACTTACTGTAGGAATTTACTTGTTGACTTGCCCAGAAATAGCAGTGAAAGAAGGATGGATACTGTCATTTACACAGTTGAATACAATTAGTTTGAATGCAAAACTTTCATTTTTTAGTTCTTTCCAACTTCCAAAGAGTAAAGATCAGCATTAAAAACTCTTCAATAAAATCTAGCTAGGCTGAGAAACTATTTCTTTCAAGTTTTGCTAGCAATTTCCCAGTATAGCTAATGCTGCAGACCTTATAGACACATCAACAATTACTGATTTTACAGAAGATGCACAGAGGATGCTTTTAGAAACAGCTAATGCATTTGATAGTCTACATCAATTAATATCCACAAGCTCAAGTATCTTGTTTATAGAAAGACTTTTTGACTGGGTCATTAGGTTTTGGAAAGATTTGTAATCTTCCAGGAATTTGACTCCACTGTCAAATCACTGGGGGACTGCTCACTTTTAGTTGAATATACTTGAATTATGATGGCAGGAAACGGAGATAAGCTGATTGTATTTTTGGCTCAGATGTTGAGGCAGATATTACTTGGGAATTTCTGCTCTCAAGAACTGAAACATCCTCATGAGAACAGCAGTGGTCACTGATTCTGATCTCTTATCTGTTTATACTCTGATTGTTGTGTATCAGAATTCCAGGTAGCAGCTTCCCACCTTCACTCCCCCTCTTCATCCTGAGGTTTGTGCAGAGAGAAAAGAAGAATAAATAAAAGCTGGTGCTACTTGGAGCCCTAAATTAAACTGCAAAGGAGCCTAAAGTTAGCCCAGTTTCTGAATAACACTTTTAAGATATCGAGAAAGTTGTATCACTTAGAGAATTCCTTGTGCTCTCATCAAGGAATGAAACAACAGCAGAAATGCACTTTTGCAGTGCTTTACCTCTGTTATACTCTTAACTTGGGAAGTGTCTGCTTAGCTAAGAGCTAGAATGGAAAGAGTGTTTTATAAACTTAAATTCCAGCTACTGCTAGAATCTGTTCATTACTCCCATTGAAATACAATTTTGTTGCTGTACTAGTATTTCATACTAAACCCAAACTATCCCACTGTTTATTCTATTGCACAGCCAGTGCTTGCCAAGTCGAGTCACACCAGGTTTTCCAAGATATATGGTGACTGGACCTGTCTTTGTTCATAATATGCCAGTCTTCTCTTTTGTCAGTGGTAATGCACTTAAACTGAATATTCTTGTGGTCTGGAAGTAGTGGATCTAATCTGGAGTGTTGGAAGGAGTTCTTTTAAGAAAGGAATTATTTTAAAGTGATTCTTAAAAAAACCCCAAACATTCAAATTTTTTTTCATAGCTATATTTAAAAATAAATTGAGACATAATTAAAAAGTACTATAAATAAATAAATGAGATTATTGCTGTGTAAGAGAAAAAGAATGACAAAAGTCTTATTTTGTGTTGCAACTGGGTATCTTACCCTCGAAATTTGCTGACAGCTGCACAGATTTTGTTTTTCTTATGCTTTTTTCTCACCTCTCTTTCACTCCTAAGTACATAACACCAACAGGGGAGCTTAAAAACTGCAAGCACAGGCACCTGCAATGCTGTACCCAGCAAATTAGCCCGAAGTTAGGAAAGCCCAGTAGTGCAGAGCCAGAAACTGTTCAGTAAATGCTAACTTGTTCCTTCCTGTGTTTTTTATGTAAAATGTGGAGGCACACCCACACCACTTTACTCACAGTCCTTGGAACCTGGTGTCTGAAGCCTTTTCATTATTTTCCACAACGTTTCATTTTATAGCAGAACAATCTGTTGGAGCAGATTGGCAGAGCTGTGACCGGGCTTAGAAACGAGCGAGGCAGTGGAGGAGTCGTAAAGTTGAGCAGCCATTTAGATGATGTTCAGGAGATGTTAGCAGATGTTGAACAGTTTAGCAAATTCCTGCAGAAGGGCTCTTTGATTGTTAGAAAATGGAGCTAAATCTCGCTCAGGAGTGATTCAGATGCCTTAGGGAGGTAATCCTATCAGCCAGAAAAGAAGTATTAATTTTACACAAATGATTGTTATTTTCATTTCTTCCTTTTCAGAAGTGTTTTATGAAATAGTTCTGTGAGGATCTGAACTACATTTCTTGGCATTAATTACTATTTTCCTTACCAAATTTCAAAAGTCTTTTCATAGGGGGAAAAAAAGTTTGGATGACTGTATGTGTTTTTCTTCCCAAATGTTAGAGATCATTTACACAGTGGTAGCTGTAAGTAGAATATGACAGAGTCTGAGTGAACCATGCTGTGCCTGCATAATCCCCACCTCATCTTTTCTCCTTAAGTGTAACAGGCAGGGAAGAGTGCTCTGACACTTCTGAAGAGTGTAACTAGTAACTGAGCTTGTAAAAGAAACCAGAGGTGATACTTGATAAGCTCAGCTTTGTCCTGAATGCTTGACAGGTTTCTGAAGGGAAGTTTGAGTGCCTGGAAGACTTTACAGAAGAGCAGCAATTTTTATTCCTATCCCTGCTACAGAGAATGCCTCATCCTCCCAGTTCATACTCTTTTGAGGGAAATACTTTTATCTTTTGCCATAAATTCATTAACATTTTAGGTGTTACACATGGTAAAAGACACAATCCTCTTTGAGAGGTACTTAATTGGACATGATTCTTAGAGGCTTGAGCTGTCTTGGGTGGGACATTTTGCAGGTGTTCCCTCTTCTTGAGGCACAGCTGCTTCAAGGTGAAATTTCTATTTCCTTTGTTCAGTTACCTCCTGCTAAGGACCCTTCTGTGTCCTGGTCTGCATGCATTTTGGGAGATAAAAGATTTTCCTTCATCACTCCTTATTACTGAATTTACAAGGAATAACTGAAGCCAGGCACATTTCTGATGTCTCTTCAAAAGCTCAAGTGATCCATATTCGTATCACCAGTCCTGCTTTGAGGCTGTTGAAGATGGACCCACTTCATAGTTAAGTTGAGCAAACCTGACTTTTATGAAGGAAGGGGCCTCAATTATTGTAGAGGTACAGCTTTGCTCCCTTCTTACCTCACACACAGGGGATTAAATGTATAAATGCTTTGAGAACACAGAATAGCTTCAAATATTGCAAGGTACTCTGCCACAACTAACATTTTACAAAAGAAGCATACAGTGCTCTGAGCTGTAATACTCCTCACACAGCTGCTGTCTTTGATGGTCAAGTGGGAATGTGAGGCTGAGCTCATGTGGATTTGTCAGGCTTTTGGTTTGGTGGTTTTTTTTCTTGGTGTCATCAGAAACTAGCACTGATTATGCCAACTGTGCACTCTCCAGATGATGTCTGTCCTTCCACATATATCAGGCTATATGGTTAAATTTATGATTTCTAACTAGAAGTCATTAGCACCAGCTCTTTGGATTCCAGTTTAAATCTTCTCTCTCATTTCAACATATTTCTTCATCAATGCCATATTTTCCAGTGATTGATGACATTTACGGAGTAGCAAAGTTGGAATAGTAAAAATGTTTTGTACCAACTAGTCTTGCATAATGCTGAGTGTACAAAACAGACCACTGGAAAAATAGCTTGTAATACAAGTCTGGAATGAACTGCAAGTCTTATTAATCATACATAATTGTGCTCAGAAAGGAAAAGGGCAGTGTTTAATACTGATGCTGCATATGGCAGAATCTTGATTAAATATGAATGGAAATGAATCAGCTGAGCACTGTATCAGGAAAAAGATATTTTGAGTCTGCTGCTACTTGTTCATGAAGTGGAAAGAAAATAGCTCAAGAAGGACAGGAATATTTGAAGGGAAGGGGAGAAGATGAACAGAGTAGTTGGAGCTGCATTTATCAAATGTGCTTCTATATAACTACATTTTCATTTAAAAGTTTGCATGAGATGTGTCCATAATAGAAAAGAATCTGTGTCATAAACACAGTTTACTAAATATGATTCTGTGGTTCTCTAACAAGAGAAATTTATTTGAACCACCTGAAGTTTGTGGTTTAAGGTTTTTTGGGGGGAACCTTTATTATTGAAGTATAACTATATTTAAATACTGGTGGATTTGTGTTTCCAGAGTTTTACTTATTATTCTTTAATCAAATACTTTTTTGTTAACTACTGAGATGGAGCTTCCAGCATTTTTATCAATTTGGTCACTGCTTCTCCTGTAAAGGAGCATATGTTCTCTTCTTGTTTCAAAAGCATGTTTGTGTGCAGCCAGGTCATTTTTTATTTGGTGTCTGTTTAAAATAGCTGATCATTTGCACAGAGTAAGGAAAACCTGTTCCACATGAAGAATATCTTACTTTATGGAATTCTTCGTTTCATCAGTACAGCAGTCACAGCTTTTTGCTTGGTGTTGGTCTTTTCTAGCCATAAATCTTATTTAAAATCAGATCTAAGGGCAAGTGCTCATGCATTCAATATCTGTAAAATAAAATCTTCTCTAATGTTTAGTAGATCATCAGTACCATTTGAGGTTTTTCAGCCTGTGACAAAACCTCTGCCATATTAATTTTATTTAACATCCCCATGCCACCTGTTCAGGGTAATTGGTCACACAGACTTAAAAATCCATTAGAAGTTCACCTGGAAAGGAAAGCTTTGTGCCTGTTCTGTGCTTTAAGGGCTTCCAGCCATTCTTCATCTTGCAGGTGTCTGGAGTGTTCCACAGTAGATAGATTCCTCCCATATGATAAAGTCTGTGTTTTCCTCAAAGAGCTCGCTCCCCTGTGTGGTGCTGGTGTGCACACAGAAATGTGATGTCCTGTGTTAGACCTAAATATCCCCTGGCTTTCAGAGAGATAAAACCCTGTAAATTTACATGTGGTGAGGAATTGATATCCAGTGATAAACAGAAACATAAATGAGGTAAAAGACACATGTAAAAGCTTTTGTAACAGTCTAATATTCTGAATATTCTCATGATCAGGTGCTTGCTATGAACTGTAGGGTGAACTTTCTTTCCAGTTCTGTAGGGAATCTGTCTTGACATCAGCCTGTGTAGTGATTATGGCACTGGTGCACTGGGAAAGGCTGCCAGAGTCTGTAGGTATGTATGGATTTATTTTCTGCCTCCCTCTGGCAGGGAGAACTGGGAATGCAGCACTTCAGTAGCACTGGGCCAGCACCAGAAGTGATTCCTGTTTCTGCAACAGCTGACTCGTGAAGTGATGTGGCAGAAAGGATGCACACTTGTCATTTAGCATTATCTCAAACCCTAGCTGCTGTGATGCACTGCCTTTAGATGTGCCTTGAGAAGTGACTTCCCAAGGAAGGTCACAGAGTGTTCTGTGCACGCTGCTCCAGTAAATCCTTAACTAAACCAGCTGGGGGGCTCCATCCTTTGGAGACAAACCACACCAAAACAGCAGCAGAGACCCTTCAGTCTTCTTGCTGTGCGTAGGCTTTGCTTTATTCTGTCAGAAAGTGGCCTGACTGATAGGGCTGTAGATATGTGACAGAGTGCCTAAGTGATTAGAACCTTCTGGGTTATAAAATTTACATCAGAGTCGGAGTAATGCTGCTATAAACGCGAAGTGACACAGCACACAGCCAATGCTCATGCAGAAGGAATCTCTGATGCAGTGACAGAGTGTGACCTTCCTTGAGGCAAGCTGCTTCCTGAGTGAGAGCTGAAAAATACTATCTGCAGCTCATGGTACATGGCTGGCCTTAGAGGAACGTGACATCAGCTTGTCAGCAGCTTGACTTGCAAAAAATCCAGAGGTTTGGCTTTGGAAGATGACAGTTTAAAAAATAGAGAAAGGGATTCTGGATGGTTTCAGAAGGAAAATAGCAGGCATGATGTAATACTTTATAAATATAATATAAAATATTTAACATGTATCAATGTAGACATTCCATAATACTTTGTAATGCAAACAGATGATAATAGCACTAACTCAAGAGGATAACATGAATTCATTCCTCTGTGTGTGTTATGCTTATTTTCTCTGGCATACACTTGCATTTCTATTAGCACACATTTGTTTGTGTGAAACTCCAAAGTGTGAATAAAGCCCAAAAGATCATTTGAATATTTGCTGTATGGCCATATGTGCCTGTTACCATATACACACAATGTTTAGATGCAGAAAAATGTCAGTTTTACTTGTTTTCCCCTCCACTCACAAAAGCACAGTTTGAAGAGGGCAGAGTGTTGGAGATCTGAGAAGCCACTGCTCTCCTCATGATGATTTTGAACATGAAACAGGTGGTGATACATTTGCCTGTTTTTTATCTTAAACATTATTTCCTAATCTATCTATAAAAAGAGCTCTTATATATTTAAGAGAAAGTAAGTGTATGGATTCACTTACCAGACAAAGTAAGGTCAAACTAACATTTATTTAGGTCACTTCCTTCTTATCTTAGAGCAGGCACAGTTCGGCAGTGAATGGAAACTCTCCATACCAAGTTCCACAGCTTGTGCTTCTTAATACAGAGTTAATTTTAATGTATTGCCTAAACAATTGAAGTTTTGAAACCACATTCACAGTTAAGTTTAAAAAGGAATTTTTTTTGTCAAATGAAGATTAAAGGCTACTCCATTTTTTTGTTTCTTGCTCACTTGAGAGTTTTGCTGAAGATTTTGCTCTGTTGTAATGTATAAGATGATACTGTAATTACAAATATGGCATTGGGCCTAAGGAGTAGATGTTAAGTTAATATGTAGGACAGTGATATATTATCCTGGAATCAATAAAATGGTCATGTATTTGCTCAAGTGCAGTAGATTCTTAAGCTTTTAACTAGAAAAAGGTTAAGAAAAGTTAGTTCCAGATGATTAATATCTTCTTTCTTTTTTGCTTGTTACATTCAATTAGTTCCAAAATTTTTGGCTTGCACTTGCAGATACCAGAATGGAATTACATGAATCTTAATTTACTGGGCTAAAATGTCTTTGACAATAAAGAATAAAAACATATGAAATGAACACAAAACATTTTAAACCATATTTTTTGGTTTAGTTCAGTTACAAAATAGCAAATCTTTGCCATGAGAGAAAAATGTACTTCTCAGACTGAAATGAATCTTTTTTTATCTTTTCTTTTGAATTTTTAAAAACTCCTTTGAAATGTACTGTTGTCCTCAGAATTTCATCAAGTCATTCCCCTATTTCTGTCATTTGGAAATTTAATAAATAGAGTTTATCACCATCACAGATTTTTAATGGAGAGGGATTCTTGGACTGGTGTTAGCACTGACTTCCCTGCAGGCTGGCAGGGGTAGCAGACAACCTAAGTGGCATGTTCTCATGGATATATAGTCAGCTAAATTCAAATCTCAGAGCTAAATATGTTCACTTGCACTTTTAGGTTGCAAGAATGGCAATAATATGATTTTCTTTAGGATGAAATAGCTCCCTGAAGGGTATCATCTATGAACAAGACAATATTTGGAAACCTTGTCTTGGTTAATGTGATTTCTAGTTTATTTTTTAATAAATATGGTGTTAGTGAGGCTTACTACTATGCAAGTTTTAATAAAAAAAGAAATGTGAGTCCTGAGCTATGAAACTCGCAGCTTTCATTCAGTGTAAGAGGTGTGATTTCAGTTTTATTTCAGTGAGTACAGTTAAGCTGAATGAATCGTGTCATGGGCTGCCTACAGCAGGTTGAGAGTTTAGTAAATGCTCTTATTTATTCTGTCCCTGTGAAAAATCAAGTTTCAGAAGTAAGCAAGTTCAGTTCTATTCACCTTCACAAACACTGCAGCTCTACAAGATGAAATTTCAGAGGTTTTCCCTTCTCTTTGCAGAGCTGTTCTTTAAAGGCTCTTGTGGCCCAGGCTATTACTGTAAACTCTTCAGTCTCCTTTATCTGCAGTAAATGGGCCTTTTGCATCAATTATTTTTTCCTGATTGAAAAAAGGGACATTATAATCACTCCTTGTAACAAATGTGCAACAGAGCTGTCGATTTCTGAAAGAGCAGCTATTGCTGCTGCAGGAAGAAGGCTTGGGAAATACATGCAGCTATGCATGAAAACTCCCTGCTCGTTCAGCAGCACACTCTGATACATTCCTGATGGTTTGTGCATGGCCTGCAGCCATCTCAGGCTGCAGCTTATTTCTATTTCTTCCCACTTGAAGCCCAGCCCCACAAAATATCTGTATATTACTCTGCACACCCAGTGTCAGTAGCACTGATGATTTCAGCCTTAAGTCTGTGTTACTTTGCTGCAGGTGTGGGTTACAGGGTTAACACTTCTTTGGCTATTTTTTTTCACACTTCTCACTCTCTTCAAGAATGTTATAGTTGTTGGCTGTCACTGTAATCCAAGATTTACTTTTTCCCTGCCCTGCAGGCAGTGTTGTAAGTGGAACATGAAGTGGGATTAATAACATATTTTAATGTGCTACCTGCAGTGATCAGAGCACTCATGGAAATGTGAGCCTTGCAGGGACCTCCAGAGCTTATTTAATTCAGCTGCTGGCAGTAATGCAGGGTGTACTGTACTGTATGCACACCCTGGAAGATGTGTTTAAAATTTCAAGTTTTTAAAAATTTCACTAAAGGAGACAACCAGCTTCCTGTTATTGTCTTTCATCACTGCATGACTGGGAGAGCTTTCCCTGTTATTTACTTTGATTCCCTCTGTTGCAGTTTAAGCTGTGTTTTGTTTTATACATCATCTATAGGATAGCATTCTCTTTATCACACAGCAGGATGGAGAGGTTTATTCCTCTCCTGTTCCTCTTCTTTTCTATCCTGCTAAACCCCATTCCTTCAGTTTCACATTATATTTTCTGAATTTCACCTCATGTTCTTACCGCCTTTCAGGCTGGGGTTTTGTGGGAGGTTATTTGGGTTAGTTTTTGGTTGTGTTTGTTGTTTTGTGGGGTTTTGTTGGGGGTTTTTTGTTTGGGGTTTTTTTCCATAATTTCAGAATTATACATTTAATCATTCTGAATTCTTTTTAATGTAGTTCATTCACCTTATATTTTGTTCCAGTTACTGCACAGGCAAATGAAGAAGTTGAGTTAAAAATGTGCAATAAATGCTGTTGTCAAACAGCATTACCCAACAGTAACATTCTAGAAAAATGTTCCCCTCTTTTTTTTAAATGAACTTGGATTTGAAAAATACACACATATATATAAGATATTAAAGATGGCTTGATTTATTTTGGAGAGCAATATAAAGGCTTTGATTAATGGCACAGCCTGAAAGTATATGATTCATAAGTACCTATAGACAGGGACATGGAAAAACATGTCTTGGCAAACAAATCATGCCTGATTGACTTTGTTTATTTTAATTCACATCTGTGTTTAATATCACATGTGTGTATATATGTCTGTATGAAATGATTTAAATTCCCTCTGTGCCCTGTTATGCCAATCAGTCAGAATTCCCTTGGATGTCTCTAAAGACTGTGGTTGTGAAGGGCAGAAGTTGAACGTGATGCACGGAAGAAACAACAGATAAAAGTTTAATATTCCTTAAAATGCCTTTAAGTACTGCAACCCTTAAAAGCACAGGTCTGTAAGTACTCCATTAGAAATGGAGTATGAACTGTAAATCATCTTGAAACAGTCCTGTGGTTAATTCTGCTGGAGTTTTTAAAGAAGATGCAGAGTGGGACCAGGTGATGCTTTGGCCTCAGAAGATCTTTCTGAAGTGGAGAGAATGGGAGTGCCAAGTGTGGGAATGGTTGTTTGTATGGCACAAGCTTGTGAGTAACACAGGTGTTTAGCCATTATTTAGAGTGGATTTTCTTAACACATTGGATTCCTACTTGCCTCACTAGACCAGCAGGTATTAATCATTAATGAGTAGATTTCAAATGACTTGTAGAATTCATGATGTTGATAGTAAATACATCATGAAGTAGCCAGCAAAACAACTTCCCTTCTAACTTCTGCATTTCTGTCAATGTAGCCATCTCAGCAGTGATGGCTAAAACTTTTTTTCCCCACATTGTTTTTAATTTATTCAATTTAGTCCAATCATATCTGAATCAGAAATGCTGCATAAATATATTGTTTTCCTTGTATTTACCCAGTCAAATCAGTCCAATGTTTCTATGTGGACCTGGCAAGATTGTTGTCATTTCTTATAAAATTATTTGAGAGAAGACTCTACTTGAATTTTGAGCAGATTATTACCTGCATTTGGAGCACTGGTAACTGGCAAGTAAATAATTTGTTTTGCCTGTTATCTACATCTTGGCCTGGTCAGTTGATAGACAGGAAAAACCAAAGGTTAATCTCTTTTCAAAGTCGAATTGTATTCAGTAGTCTAAGATTTTTATGCAAGGAAAGAGGGATTTGCTCCAAAAATATAGGAGGGGGAGAGGTGACTTTCCATGAGCAAATCTGGAGAAACCATCTGTCACTGAGGTGGCTTTGACAATTACTTCGAGCCAAGTATGTAAAAGGTCTCTCCTCTCTCCCAGCTCTGAGCTCTTGAAGCCACACTCACTTGCTCAGAGACTCTCTTAGGAACCCCTCATGATCTCTGTCATCTGTCAGTAGAATTGCACAGATCTGGAAAAATAATGTTGAGCTTGTTTAGGTTTATACCAAATGGCTACACTTTATAAGTGCTGAAGTGTGCTTTCCTTTTAGATATGTGCAAACAGCCCAAGTGAATTCTCACAAAATGCTGGCACCCTGAAGGATTTTTAATGCTGCAGCCCATCAGTGATAAAACCTATTCAAAAGTTTGTTTACTCAGTTTGATTCTATCAGCCATTTTAATTGTGCTCAAATATCTCTAATGAGGAGAGATCTATTAAAGTGAGATGGCTGATCCCTTTCATTCATGGTCTCATAAGTATATGTATTAAAGGAAGTTACTTGAGTCTTTTGGGAAAAAGTCCAAATTGTAATGTTTTGGCAATTATGTCACCTCTGGTAGTACTTATTCTACTTAGATGATGATAGTGCCCATTAAAATGAGAGCACAGCACACATGAAAAGAAAATATTCCCTACCATTTACTGTTTTGAATGAAGAGGAGAGTAATAAAAATTATGCTGAAATTTGGCCTGCTTTTAATTGCCGTGCAGTGCACAGCAATTGATAGCTAAAGTGCTAATTATTTTTAATGTAATTACATTTAATTATCATAATTGCTACTCATATCTCCTGTCCTAATAGAAAGATGTTAAGGGTCTTATTCACAGAACTGTTATGTTCCCATCATGCAGGGGAGAAATGAATAGGGAATGTTCTGTGGATTGTGAGGCAAACAGTCCCAGTGATTGCTTCTTTTGGGGACTACAATTTGCAATAGGTGTCCATTGCAGTGTGAAACTGAGATTTTTCAGAAAAAAAAAAAAAAAAGCCCATGGCTTTTCCTTTTGGCCTGTGCAAATGGAAGTCCAGAAATTGGGAACAGACACCAGATAGTCCTATTTCTGGTCTTAAATTTTATCCAAAAATAGTATCCTCCCCCCACCCACCACCACTTCAAAAAAGAATCAGCAATTACACTCATGATTGCAATTATAGCAGTGATTAAATATGATCTGTGCTGATTGACTTGTAACATTCACCAAGATTTTTGCTAAATCAGTATCCAGAGCAGGCAGTTAAGATATAATGTTCACTATTTCTGGAGTTAGAGCAGATGTTTTGTGTTTCATCATAAAACCTACAAAGTGGGACATATGTCAATGATGTTCATTCCACACTCTATATAAGGAAATTTGTTTTCTCTTTAAAAAGCACTAACTAAATATTCAGAAGTGGTCAGTGGATTTTTGCTTGCTATAGGCATAACAGCATTATTTTCTTCCTAGAAAGTTAAAACTCTTAGAAGGACGTGGTGCTTGATGTGACTGAAATTCAGCACTGGATCAATATTCACAGACTTTTGCACTTTGATGTTCATGATAACGAAATAGTAGGTGCAGCATCCTTTGGGAGGGATCAAGGTCTTTTGTGGAAAGAGTGAAAACTATGAAATCAAGTGGATATTGACACAGCATTAAAGCTTCCAAAAGCTTTAAAATCCAGCAGCAAAAAGAGTGTGCATAGCTGAATGACAGAGGGAAATAAGCTGTGCTAAAGCAAGGCAGCACGTACACAGCTGCCTTCTGGTGCTGGACAGAAGTAGTGCTTGTGCTTCTGATGGATCTTAGATGTAAGAAAGTGCACAAGTGCATTAACTTTCTTTTCAACTCTTTCTTCAAGTGAGCCAAATCCCCATGAAACAGAGCATCATTGCAAACCTTGTGATGGTTTGCTGTTAGTACTTCATCAGTAATTAGAATGAGGGAGATTGATTTCCTTTGCTCAAACCTTGTACCAATTAAACTATTAGGAACTGAGGAACCATGAGAAAAGAACAGTTGTGTTTTAAAACCAGAGCACCAAATGCTGTGTGATGGGAACGTGGCCAGTTTGCAGTGAGGGAACCAGCCACAACAGATACAGAAAGTGTCATTTTGTATTTCTTGGCAGCGAGGGGATGTGCTTAGCAGTGTGAGTCTAGACATGGTTTCTGGATTTTATAATTGTGCTTGGAATATTTTAATTGAGTTCAAAACTGTACAAACGGAGTTTATGTGCAGGACCAAAATCTAATTTATGTTTGCAGGCATAAATTGGGTGTAACACTCAACAGTAACTTAACTTCTTCAGTATAGGCACTGTGAGATTATGCTTCTTTGTAAAGACATAATTGCTCCAAATTGGATACCTGGAGCTCTAATTGCTCTCTGTGGCTTTATATTTATCTGTCTTTGTTATATAGTGTAATTCCTGAAGTTTTAAAACAAGGTTATATTTAGGAAGCTGATTTTATTTTAATAAGATGCTTTTTTAATTTTTTTTTTTGTGGTAAAATGCATATAGGCTGATAATGTATTTCTTTTATAGTCTTGAGATTATTGGAAAGGAAAGAACTGAGGAAAAGAGGGAAAGAAAATAATAAGGAATGTGACTGGGAGCAGGATGTAATGGAAAAATGGGTGACACAGCTTTGAAGAAAATAAGGAGGGTTATAGGAAACACTTGTCTTTTCCAGGATGGGAATTTTGAAATGCAGGACTCCCAAAAAGAAGGACACTAACTGCAGATAGGCTGAGAAGGGCTTTTAATGTCTATTTCTTTAGGTGTTATACCAATCTCATAAAAAATGATAATTAATTTTTTTCTCTGTATTCTCTTAATTACAGACTAGAAGGAGCACAAGCTATCAGTTTCTGATTATAGCATTACAGTGAACTGTCTCCTCAGCAAGTTGTATAAACACAGACATCACATTATACTTTGCCAGATGTTTTCCTTTTATCCTGAAACATTTGCCCCAGTCTTTTATTACCTTGCCTTTGTTTTCCAGTATAAGGTCTTTGTCCAGGCAAAGAGACAATTCAGTTTTGAATTGTGTTCCAGTTGTCTGTCACCAAAATAAACTCTGAAAGTGTCAGTCCTGTGAGCTTTCATCTGACTGCAAGTGCATCTCTTGGAGTTCTTGTATGATTTTTGAAGTACCTTTTCTACTCAGCAGTGTCTCTTCCAGTTCAAATTACTTACAATTCAGTTATTTTCTTTTTTCTGATTCTACAAGAGACCTGAGAGTCCCTGATTATACAAGATAATACAAGAGATATGGAAGTTTTTCATACCACTTATGAAACAGCTATGGATTTTCATAGTTCTTCTACTTATTTCTTGTCTATTTTCTAACCTTTTAGCAGAAGTTACCTGCACATTGACATCCAAGAATTGCCTAGACTGTAGAAATGTCTATAACAGTCCTCTGCACAGTGTAGGGTTGATCTTTCAGAATGTATCCAGTGGCTCTGCCAGCCCAGCTTGCCTCCATCATTGGGTTCTTAGAATAAAATCTGCAATTTTATTGCAGACACCTAGGACTTGTAGTCCTCCCAAGGAGAGAAGGTGCTGAGACTTGCATTTCAGCAGTTACAGATCTTCCATCTCCTGAAAATGGGTTCTTTGTAGGTGATATTTCAGCTGTGGCACTGCAAAGCTGTTTCTGCCAAAGGAAAATCTGTAACAGGAAAGAGAAGAACAAATTAAAACTGAGGAGGTTGGTAGCAAGTTTTACTTTCTGGGCATTCAGTAGTTATTGGAGATGGATATGAGTCTGTTTCAGAGATCTTTGCTGCTTTGAAGGTGTGATTATGAAAGTTCTTGGGCTGAAATAGGAAAGATTTTTCCTTTTTTCTAATCAGAGTTAATCTTCATCCATGTATTCCTGCACAAGTACAGATCAAGAGTGAGGGAGCAGCAGATGAGCTGGGAGAGGGCATAATTAAAACACCCCAAGCAGTGCTGGTGCCTGGGCCTATATGCCATAAATGCTGTAGCTGCATCCCAATCCTGGTGTTATATCCCAAATAAGAAAACTTAGTAAATGTTTTTACTATTCCTTGTTCACCTTGTTGCACCACGCTGTTATATTGCACTTGTTTTAATTAAATTAACTTCTCACTGAAATGAGTTTTCTAAATCCTAATGAGCATTCCTGATTCACTTTTTTTTTTTCATGTGACAGATTTAACATTTGGTCCAAAAAAACCCCCTCACGGATAAAAAGATAAAAGGCTAATTTTTTTAATAGAAATTAGGCTACTCTAAGTCTCTGGAAATAATTAAAAATCTAGTTGACCTATGAATATTCATAAAAGTGTTAATTAAGGGATGTGTGAGTGAATCCACCTTGCTGTGTCACACAGTCATTAACCCTAGCAACTCCCAGATGTTCATTGTGTCAGTGCTTAGGACAAGCCACAATTCCACTGTATTTGACCAGTCTGAGGAGGGCTTCCCAAGGTGGTGTTAAAATCTCTTTCAATTGCCAAAGGGTGTAGGACAGGCTCAAATGTGCTCCTCCAAGCCAAAGTTTCACGTCTGGGGCTTTCACCAGTGTAGCTGTAGGGTTGATGCTATGAACCTAACCTTGAAGAAACAATGCACTTTTCAAAATTGTATTTCTCAGTTAATTCTGTTTATCAGACTTGATTCAGTATTGTGTCTATTTTTTAAAAAAGCTCAATTACTGATACATGAATGTACCAGGGGAGGGGCTTACTGTGTCGATTTTGTCATATTAATTTTTAAAAAAACTGAGATTTTGTGCATGATTTTTCTGAAATTGCCTTAATTGGACTTATAAGTATCTTAGTGAATTAAGATGCTTTTCTGCAATGTAGCTCTTAATTTGTGTGGGCTGAGGAATTGTCCTCAGTGTGTTGTGCTCCTCTCATTGTGTGTCCCACTATTCTGCCAAAAGACATGTGGTGGGATATTTGCAAGGCAAGAAGGTTTAGAAGAACGGAGAATGGGGAAGAAAAAATGAGTTCTCAAAAATGAGAACTGATTTTTTTTTTTTTTCAGTGCCAAGGCATAACATTGATTGTGTGATTTTTTTGCTTTATTCTGATCTTGGAATACAGCTGGGACATATTATGTGAAAGGTGACAACTGTTCTGTATTATTCAATAAGAGTTAGTAAAGTATATGTGTCTTCCCCATTGCACTACAATTCTGAATTAAAAGAAACTAATATTAGAATACAGCATTTTTTCCTTTTTTTTTATTTTCTTTAGAGTTCACATAACATCATTTTAAGAAAAGTTTTGACTGTAGAAGTATGCAGGACCTCTTAGAACAGTGGCAATCTAAGCCTCAGAGTACATGGAAATAGTGGAAGTCAGAGATGAAAAAAACCATGTTAATCATACCACCTTGCACTGGGAAACCTTGCTGCTTTCTGTGCCTGCAAAACCTGGATTTAAAAGAGCTTAAATGGCACATGGCTGAGTTCTGAGCTGCCAGCATAAAAAACCAACACTAAATGTCACCTCTGAGGATGCAGGAATTTGGCTGCAGTGCCGTGCCAGCTGTGCTGGCTCCAAACGCGTCTCTGCAGGTCAGGTCAGAGCAGCTGCCTCCCTGCCAGCTGCTCAACAGGTCCTGGAGGGTTGGATGAGCTGCTTTCAGAAACACCTGCAGGTACCTGCAGCTTTCACAGAGCAGCTGGACAGGCTAATGAAGGAACTGCATTAATTCAGCAACCTCCTTCCTGTTTTGTGCTTTATGGGGTGGCCAAGTGATGGGGAGTGCTGGGAATCGTCACGGTTGAGGTGTGGGGTGTCCTAAGCTGGGGTGTTTCCTCTCTTCTCCTTTTCCAAGTGTCTCCAAGGCTTTCCAGCAGCAGGAGGAGGAGGTGCAGCTTCCCTTGGTGGGGCTGGCTGGAGGAGGGAGTGCTGCTTGCTGAGGTCAAGACAAGCACGGAGCCATCTGGACCCAGGGGTAGCTGAAAAATTTGTGTCCTTATGTTAAAAACCAGACCTAACAACCTCTCCAGTCACATACCAAAAATAACTTATTTCCCTCCTGAAACTACATATTTCTCAATTTTTGGCTTTTGTCCCCTTTATACTCAGCATTCTGTCACTTCTGCCAATAACCAGCATATCACAGAACTTAAATTCAGGAGGCTTATTTAAATTAAAGTTGTTATATTAAACTGCCTTTCCTTCAGTGTTCACTGATAGAGTCTTCTCTACCATTCCAAGATAAATTGGAAGCAATAAAAAAAGCTTTGTCACAGGAAAAAGATCTACAAGTATGTAAATTTTATTAGGTTTTATTAAAATTAAGTATGGCTGGATCTGTTTTGGTGAGTTACATATTGGAAACCTAGGATTCTGCCCAGACTGATGAAAAATATTTAAGTTCATAATCAGCTGTTTACTCTTAAAGGGCATAAACAATTCAAAATTATTTAAACTGATGTTTAAATGTCAGACTAATTATCCCACTGTGGTCAATACTCCCAGAGGAGAATGAATCTCTGCAAGGCAAAACCCAAAGCTTTTCTTTCCATACTAATAGGTTTTTTTCCCTGAAACTTATCTTGCAATAAACATTATTTTTCAAGTTAACAGATATTCTAAATCAGTATTTAAAAAAATACTTTTTTAGTTGCAGGTATATCTTTGGTAGTAACCAGCTGGGGCCATTTCTTTTCAAGTTATACTTTTGAAACTGGGTGGGTAGGATGTGAAAATCAATCTCAAAATAGTTTGTTTTTTTTTTTGTCAAACCCCATTAACAAGAAAATTAAAAAAGAATTCTCTGAGAGTTCCTATAGTTTGCTTTATTTGCATATATATTTATTTTCTAGATCAGAGAATAGTGAGCTTTCTACATTACAGAAAGGATACTTCTGAGTATAAACACTGGAATGTTAAGCTTGTCCCCAATAAAGGCAATGGGAAGTGGTTTCAGGAAAGGCATATAATGATGATCTGGTAGAGAATAAACATCTCAAACTGAGAGAAACAGATAAACAAAAAGCAAATTAGTAGCTAATAACACTTAGTGCTGGCCAAATACTTTGTGCTTTTAAATGTGTGTGGGTTTTTGTTGTCATTAGGATCAGAGCTGAACACATATTAACAAAATTGCCTTCCTGGGGGTATTTCTGTTTGTTTATTTTAAAGGTGTTGTTGGAAGAGCAGATGACTGCATGGCAAACCAGGTCAGGATTTTTATGTAGTAATAATGTTATGAGCTGTGTGCTTCTTGTTAAGATGGAATTCATTTTTAGTTGTTTCAAAGTAGGTGGCTTTTCAGAGGAACTCTGATTGCTGACTTGTGTTAATGGAGAGAAATTATGCCAGTGAATTGAAGGCAAAAGTCAACAAAGGTGTAATCTTTAATTCAGAATAATCATTGTTAATATTGAGATACCTATTTCTAGAACACCACCACACAGCCTCCTTGTTTGCCAAAATAACAGGTTCATTTTTGAGAATGTTCCTTAAAATAAACATTATTCTATTAACACTAACTTTAGACTCTCAGCTGAAGGCATTTTTCTAAAGTAATAGGGTTTTTTTAAAGCATTTTGAACTGAGATGAAGAATAATGTTAATTAAGAATTTATTTCTGCAAAAGGCTGTGCTTCTATTGCAGTCAATATAATGGGAATAGGTTATAATACTTTAAAATTATATTTATTATTTTATAAACATATTTTATATATTTTAATAATTTTTTAATTAAAATTATAAATAGATTTCATTCTGCTGGGCAGTTCATGAAATATCTTCTCACATCAAAGTCTTTTATGTTTGTTTGTGACAAGTTTTTGTCCAGCTTCATTGTTCAAGATTTGTCATTAAGGAATCCAAAATCAGGGTTGTGCCTGTGAAAAACTGTTACAAATGTATTTTCTCTTCAGAATTTAGCTATTTATGTTAAAGATGCAAATTATCTGAATTGCCATTTACACTTACTAATAAAATTGCATTTATTAATATTTTCAATGATCCCAGGCAGTTTAGAAGCTCAGTTATTAAAATTATCTCTAAAATACAATCATTATCTAAAAGTTTGTTTTGATTCTCCTAAATTTAGCCAGAGAGCTGGATATATTCCTCTAGATAAACCAATTTTGATGGCCAGCCTTGTGGTGTTAATTTTTTTAAAATGTGCAGTATTTTTATACATGGGATGGTGAATTTTCTCTAAATTTAGCACATCTTAGACCATCATAATTATTAGATTTTTTGTTTGGAGTTTTTTTAATCTGCTTTTGAGATAAGCAGCAGATAGAATGAGGGAGAGCCCCCATTTCCAGCATTTTTCATCACCTGGGTAATAACAGGGTCTTCTCCTTTGACTGCAAGCTGAGCTCACCTTGATTAAACAGGGAAATGAAACCACTACAGTTATAAATCAGTGACATGAGCAGAGTCCCTGCCAGCCACAGGAACCCCAGAACTCATTTTCAGCCTGGTTTTGTTGCCCTGATTTCCAGTTGTCCCTCTCAGGGTGTCCACACTGGGAGAGGCTGAAGGAGGTGCAGGTCCCCAGTCAGTTGCTGGAGAGAATAAAGGACTTTGGAGGTATCTTTGCCAGCATTTCCACTATTTTTATGTTTACAAAAAGTAAAGAAATCCTTCCTCAGGGAAACTCTTTGAAATTGAGAGCTCAAGGTTGCACTGGACTGCACCAGCTGCTCGTTTTTTGTGTCACCTGGGGGCTTCTGAGCACGGTGGCAGCAGCTGGAACTGGTGAACTTTAAGCTCCTGCAGTCTTAAATCAAGAACCTGAGCTGTTTCTTGTTTTCTCCCTGGAGTAATAAAGTGGCTTTAAAATTCTGTGGGCTTTTTGTCCCTGAAGATTACATCTCCATTAGTGAAAAATTTGCAAGTTATAGTCCATCTGGGTAACTAATGTTATCTTAGTTATGAATACAAAAACCACATGAACCTTTTGTAAATTGTATGAAACTTCTTTTTCTTGACGCTTAGCATTTCATTTTAAAGGGTAGGAGATTTTTTTTTTTCATTCAACAAAAAGCCATCTTCAGGAAGTTCACCCTTTTCTATCAGTGAGATTCGCAAAAGATTCATCTCTCAGTGCCAATTATATTAGACAAATATTTTATTAGCTATTTATCAGGTGAAACTCTTGGAGTATTAAACCTTTCCCCCGAGTATCCCTGCTTCATACTCTAGCTTTGAGGGGGAGAAAGTAGTTTAGGAATCATTAAAATTTTTAGACTATTTTTTTATTCACATAGCTAAATATTTTTAATTTAAAGTAAGAAATAAAACCCTCAGGCAGAAGTCAGCAGCCATCCCTTCACATGTAGATGCAAAATCAATCTTTCCTACCCTTTTGCTTCTCTAAGTCAGAAAAATCTTCCAAAAGTTTCTCAACCTATGGATCATAACATTACACAGTGGTTTGCAAAAGTGTTGACATGAAAGAAAAAGATTATTAATCTTGCATTTAAGATGAAAATTTAGCTATTGCTTCTTTTACAAGTAAGGAAATGGTTACAGTGAAGCAAAGTTTAGCTCTGTATCTGCTATCGTTTGTTCCTGAGAATTTTAATGCCCTCTGTTTTTTTGTTGCTGTTCTTTTTAATGGTTAGGTGATCTGCTTAAACATTATTTAATTAAATCCCTCTGCAGGTTCCCTTAGGTACAGTTTATCTGATATTCAGTATGAATGCTGCACTGGGATGGCAGGAACTTACTAACTTCTCTCATTCTGTATTTCTGTGGATGAGATGAGGGTTTGTTTCTTAAAAGAAAATAGCAAACTGATTGACAAGGAGACCCTAATTCACTATCTGGAAGGCAGGGAACAGATTGCAAATCAAACAGCATTTTCTCTGTCAGTGGAAAAGAGTAACAGAAGGATTTTCAGTTGGAGAAAATCATATGAGTAATGTAAGCAGGATCTGAAATTGCCTGCTATTTAAAACAGAAAGAAAATTGCAAGTGCAGTTGGCAGAGCCATCCCTGGCAGCATTATTCCAGAAAGAAGGCCTGAAGAGGCAGATGGATAATGGTATATATATCGTGATATATCAGCTGCAAAACGAACCACTGGTTTGGATTTTTTTTTTCTCTGCAGCTGTACTTTTAAATTTCAGAAAACCTTTGTCATTAAAAATTAATTCTGTCATATTCAGCAAATAGGTCAGCATTCCCTGTATAAATAATTTGTTCGTTAACAAAAGGTTTAGCTTTGAAGTGCTTGAAATAGAACCTCAGATAGAACTTCTTAAGTTCTAATGCTTTGATCCAGTAGGTCACCAGGAATTGAGAGATGGAGATCTGCTTTTCCAGTGTTTTTGTGAATCCCAGGTACTCAGGAAAGCCATACCCCAAAATCTCGTTATGAGCAGTGTTGTTTTGGGAGTTTTTCAGGATGGTCCTAAGTACAAATATTTTCCTGTTTCTTCTTGGCTAAGAGGGCTGGTTGATTTCCAGCAGCTGTATAAGTAAAACAATGTGGGATCCCAGCTGTTCCAGTCATGTGAGTGGATGGAAAAATGGAAAATGGGAGAAACGAGTTGTAGAGAAATTGTAACTGAACAATGAAGTGGAAATAAGCAACACTATGAGTTAATTGCCTGTAAAAGTTCATATTTTAAATATTATGTCAGTGATTTGTTTAAGCATGTATGTGAAATTCTAAACATGCACACATAGCTAAAAGCAATAATATTCAAAACAATAAAGAAAAAAGGAAATTGTCTTTTTTCTCTGATGCTGAATTTCAGCCCTGAGAGGATTTTGCTATTAAAATTACAAATTATTGGTGCATTACTGTCATCAAATAAATGTGAGTCATAATTTGACATGTAGCTCCTGAAGGAACTGCATGATCTTGGATTATTAACATATTTTTATGTTCCCAAGCAGAACATTATCTCACGGTATTGACCAACTAATTTTTCAGTATTTAGCTTTTCCTGTTTGTTTTAGCAGTAACTTTGATGCACACAATTTGGCTTCCATCTCCTAAAGAGAGTGTAGTTTGATACAAATGGCCCTTATAATTCAGTGCTTTCCCTAAAGAGGGACAGATCCCTTTACTTGCCCCACAAAGGCAGTTTTCAGAGCCCTTTTATCTGTGATGTTGAGGACTGTTCTCTTCACATCACTGTTACTGGGGTCTGTGAGATGTTAAGACTCTTGAAAAATCAGCTCAACAATGTAGAAGTGTGACATCCAATAACTGCATTTTAAGGGTGGGCCAAATTTTATTTTAAATCTGAATTTGTCTATTTAATTTATTTAAGCATATATAAATAAAATACATTATGAATAGGCTTCTGAAATATTTCTATATATAACAAATCTGAATTAATTTCTCATTTCCTGCTGTGCATGAAGCACCCACCTTACATTAGTTTAGGTTCTTAACTTCTTTTTATGCTAGATGCAGATACTTTGTTAGAGTATGTGTACACCACACCAAGCTCCTGGAACACTTGCTAAATATGCAGATGGATGGCAATAAAAAATTCTATAAGGACTAAATATAAAGTGAATAATAATAAAAATACTTTTGTAGAGGATGAGAACATAAGTGTCCTTTAAAAAAGCTTTTTTTTCCATGAGTGGCAATTTCCATTTTCATTTAGGATATTATTGGCAAAAGAAACAGTCCAGGATAGGCAGGTTCTTATCTTACACAGTAAGAGGAGTTACTTTACCCAAAAATTTGTACTGCACCGTGTCTTGATGTATGAATGTATATTTAGTGTTATTCCAGGATACTCAATCCTGGTTTGGGTGTCAGGGCAAATTGTTTTTAGGTAGTTTTTGATGTCTGCAGTGTGGCTGTGTGTGTACAGACATAACTGGAACAGGGATCTTTGGAAAGCAGGGCAGCTCTTGTCTTGCTGGTTGTTCTGACTCAGGCCAGCAAGTGTTTTTTTAGTTTTTTTTTATACAAAGTAGGTGCATTTAGTGGGCTTTAGAATCACTTCTGAATAATGGTAGCAGTATATTCCAAGTGAAGTGTGCAAGTGAGCATTAGTGGCAGGTTGTTTTTCTTCTGTAGTTGCTAAACAACTGCATCAGATACAAAAACAACTCTGCAGCAGCAGCCCATGGTATTTCCAGGTTTTTGCTGTCGGATGAACCAAAAAGTTTTTCCTCTTTCCATGCTCAGTATTGAAAAGGTGAACACTGAAGGACAGTGAAATAATTGCCAAGGAAAGAATGCAAACCATTTTGAGAGAATAAGTTTTTTAAATAATTAATTAGTTAATTTTGTTGCTGCTCCTGTGTACTTATGGCTAGTGAACCATCAAAAGTGCCTTCACACTTCTGGTAAACTTTGTAGTTGTTTCTGTCACTGGTGTTAGGAGTTAGCTAAAATAATGGGAGTCTCTTGCACAGAATTCCAGCTTTCCTTCAGTCTCAGACCAGTTACTGCAGTAGATCAGCAGTTTGAAACATTCATTTAACCACTTTGTTTATATCTAGTGAATATATGAATGTGTATTTATATAAGGAATAAGTAATGTAGGAGCTCACATTTGAGGGACTATGAGCACATAACAATTACTGCTCTATGCCAGTAGGGCTGGATGAGGATTTTCCAAGAAGTCACATTCTGTTGCCTTCCCTTCTTCTGTCCTGTCCAGGATGGTTATTTTTAAAACCTTTGAAATCCAGTTCAGAAACAGATACTGGGATGTTGCTTTGGTGGAGAGCACCAAGTGCATTTTTGGGTTTTCCAGACATGGCAGCCAAGGGGAGGGCAGTGATCAGCACCAGTGGTTCCAGTAAGAGTGGATTTGGCTGGGGTACAGAAGGATAAAGTTTAAAAAGGGACAGAAAGCCTGTTGGAGCTAATAGGAAGTGATCTAAGGGAAGAAAATATGTAAGTCCTAAACAGAAGTTTTGCTTTGGAAGCATGAAGCCTCTAAGCACTTAGGTCTGCAAGGAGAAGCAAGTTTGAGGTAAAGGAGGATGGAGAATTTTGGGGAAGGAAACCTTTGTGAAATGCACACTTGGGGGTACTGAACAAGTACCAGGGAATTCAGTAGCAGAAAATGCTGTAGGATTTCAGCTGTGAGGTGAAGGACTGGAGGATTAGTGAGGACAGCCTAACTCTGGCATGTTTTGAGGTAAGAATTCAGACAATACCATCAATACCAGATTCTGACACCCCTTAAAAAACAACCAAAAAAAAAAGCAACATAAATGTTGTAACCTTACTAAATGTGTCCTGATTTTGACACAAGGCTGCTGTGAGGTTTTTCCCTGCTTTATGCACCAGTCATTGCTTTTAGGGCAATTCCAACTCTGTGGAGGTGCAAGAACAGGAGGTGGTGCTGCTGCAGAATGATTGTGCCGATAAAGCTGAAACTTTCCTCATTCAGCAAAGTTGCCTTTGTAGCAGCACATGTGGAGGAGAAGGCAGGCAATTTGGATTTCCTTGATGATTCTTGTCAGGTTCTAACCACAAAATCAGTTCTTGTTTCCCTTCTGCTGCCTTAGGTTCTTAGCTAAATCCTCACTCTCTTCAGTGCCTTTTGTGTTGTAAAATTCCTCGCAAAGATGAGTCTTCACTTCCATAGGCTGTTCCAGACTTCACTCACTGAATCTTCACCCACACAGCAAATTTGGCTGTATAGGTCTTATCAAGTAGTTTCCATTAGCTTTATTTTTTAAATTGTTGCTATACTTCTGTTGACACCAGGTTCATCTCTTCCTTTCCACACACAGGCAGCTTTTCTCTCTCCTTTTGAAGATGATGTTCACTCTTTCCTGCTTGACACAACCACAGAAAATGCCTTTTAACTTGATTTGCTGTCTTACTCAGTTACCATTTTTTCTGTTGCCATAGAACACTAAACAGTCTATTTGCCTGTGCTTTCCCTTCTCTCAAAATAAATTTTCTGTATCTACTCCTGTTTTATTACTAATTTTGCAATAGCCATTATAAGATTATAAGCAGCTAAATTTCTGGCCATAAAAAGATAAAAATCAAACTTTCTGAATTTTAATAATAAAGATGGAATTTGTTCTCCATTATGCTTTACAATTTGTCAAAACATGAATATATGTATTGGTTCTAACAGGGTAACATATTTCTGGTCCCTGAAGCAGAAATCTAAACCTGAAGCATTAAAGTCACTTAATGTGCCCTGTATTGCTCCAAAAGCTCTCTAAAATGGGCATTTTATATCTTTATCTTTACAAGCCACTACAACGTGGCTTTCTAAAATAATAATGAATAATAACAAAGTCCTACATTTTCATTTGCAATAAATATTCCAAGGACTCATGGGTGTTTTTCATCCCTGCTTCATTACATTGTCAAAATAGCAGCATATGTTTCTTTTACAGCCTACAAAGCAATACTTCAAAGCGTCAAGATGTTATTTTTCAAGATGCAGAAAATAAACCCCTCAAGTTGCCATTGACTAAATAGCTTGAGTCACAAACATAGTGACAGCCTGGTTTCCACACTGATAAGCAATTGTAAGTTACCATTTGTATTTTTACATTCATAAACAGAAAGCAAGACTCAATTTTGATATTTAGGCAGAACTCTTCACAGTCTTGATTTAAAAAAAAAAAAGATAAAAAGTAGTTTAGTTTATACTTCAATGATAAAGTAAAAAACATTTCCGTTGTTATAAATTCTGGTAGGAACATAAAATATCTGAAGCCAACTGACTGAAGCATTTGTGTTAATTTAGGATGCTGGGGTGTGTAAACTGCCTTAAAGTGCAAACCTAGAAGTAGAAATGTATTAAGCTGAAAGGTCCATGTTTGAATGGATGCTTTATACCACTCAGTTTATCAGGACATAGAAACAAAATTACTTTGACCTTAAGAATAAAATAAATAGCCTTCATGAGATCTACTTACACTCTTTTGATTAGGACAAGAAGTTGTGTTATGAAGTTGCATTCACTGGGTCAGTACAGTCTAAACCTAAACTGAACCTAGTGTTCATTGCCTTTATTGTCTCAAATTTAGTGCATTTTCTGCTATGTTAACACTGTTAGATGTAAAATAATATTCTTGCCCCTCAGCATACTTTTTATAAAATGGTGTTGACTAATAAATGCTAGTTCCAGATAATGATTTAGTCCTGATTCTAGACAGTGTCATTTATTGAATAATCATCACATTCTGCAGAATCAGGTCATCCTTGAATTGCTCTGGCACTGAGCATTAATTATATTTAAAATTAATTATAAAAAGGAAGTAACTTTGGTTTGAGTCTATCTAGCAGAATACATTCTGACTATTTCAGAATTTTTGACTGAATAATCAATGAAGTGACTCCTAGTCGTCCCTCTTTATTTTTATCAGTTTTGATAAAGGCTTAATTCCAGTTATGCTTTATGAAATAAAACCTAAATAGGAAGGTAAATAATCTTTTAAAGATAGGTGATGTAGATTTTCTTTTTGACAAAGATAAAGGCACACACAAGATCATGAAGTTGATTCTAATAATGATTTAGTTCCATGACTTCACTTAGCATGTCAGACTTCCTCTTAAGAACACAAAACTCATCCTGTTCTGTGCTTCTCTGTTTTTGTTCCTGATAGTTTAACTTTGCTGGGAACACATTCACTCATTCTGGTGAGAATTTCCTAATATATTGCAATGTTACAACTGACAGTTTAGCAGAATGAAGTTTGAACATTTCTTGCCAATAATTATACCGGTGTTTGAATCCAAAATTGAATTCATGAATAAAAACATGGCAACAGGAAACCATCTGTGTCTGTTTGCTGCTCAACACTTTGATTCACTTGGAGGTTGATTGCTCCCTCACTAAAATAGGCATGTTTTTTTTTTTTTTTCTCAAACTGTTCTGTGACATGAGATGAAATTAGGCAAATTACACTCAACCTGTGTTTTCTTTTGTCATTTCCCACAAAGGAAACTCACTACAGAGTCAGGCATCTGTAGATGGCTGACACAAGAATGGATCTTTTCTTGTACAGTGAATGTGGCCCAGCAAGAGCAGCACCCACTGCTTTGGGGTTTCCCACAGCACTTTCTGTCATTTCTGCCTTTCTCTGCCCTGGTGTTCAAATCTCTGCACTCTGCTGCATTCAGCTGAGCTTTCAGCTTCAGCTCTCTTGGGAAGACTGGTTTAGTCTTGTAAGAGTTGTTCAGACTTCTGCTTAGTGTAAAAACACAACTCTTTCACCATGCCTGAGCACATCTCTTGAAAACTTCTCATTTATTTCTGGATTCTACCCTCTAGGAGACAAAGATTTATACGTCATTTTAGGTGAAGGAATATGACCTAATGGGTGAAGATTTGATGACAGTGGATTAATCAGATTGTTGTATAATGGCTGTTTTCTCTTCTTGCTTTTTCCTTTCTTACTTATTTGAAGATTTGTTGCACATTCTTTGGATTCCTCTCTATTTACCAGCCTTCCATACCATGATGACTGAACAAAAGGAAGGGCAGAACAATTTATATAATTTGAAATTATACTGGTGCTCAAGGCAGCTTTGTTTTGAATTAACACTGCTTTATCTGAAGACCATTCCTCAGGAACTTCATTGTACTGAAATAGAAAGGGAACCCTGAAATCATTGGAAATGAGAAAATGTCAACTGCATGTAAAAGGGAAATCTGAGCTTTATTATTAGTTACATTCTGCTCTGGTTGCACAACCCTCAACCAAAATAAACTGAGAACAAACAAGGAAGTTCCCATATTCTTCTTGAGCACTTCTAATCAATGATTCTTGTTCATGAGTTGAAAGAAACTCTAAGATAATGCTGGTGTAGCGAAAAGCAACAGGAAATAATGTGGAATTATATTTATGGATAAACAGGCACCTTCTGGGCTATTACATCTGAATATTGAGCAGATGCACCACATGGTAATACTGCAGTAAATGTTCCATTTGTTTTAGGTAACAGCTTTTAAAATCTTCCAAATGTACCCATTACATGGGGAGACAGTGGAATTCTTCTAAAGGATGGAGTATTTTCTTAATTGTGATGTTAAGTATGAAATAAACTATCCCATGTATTAGCTGGGCTACAGAAGAATGCTACTGCAAAATAGAACAGTGCAGGAATAATATACAGTATTTTTTAAAGAATATGTAGGAAACTTTTTGAAATCCATTCACCTGTTGTATTAGGAAAGAAATTTGTTTGAGTTGTTTCTAATCAGGTTGTTCTGAGCTGCTAAATTCAGGCATTTTAGCTGATTTTTCTTACCATTAGATAATTTTGTCAGGACTCTTTATGGCTTTGATCAATATTCTAAGATTGACATTCAGAGATGTGAACATATTAAAGTATAGTTTGTAACATCTGCATTATGGTATTATTAGAATAACATCAACAATTCTATACTCTTGCATACATTATTTTTTCTCACAGATTTTCTTTCAGCTGTATCAATTTCCATCAGCCTAAAATGTGTAGTGTCATTTGATTTTCATCATATTTTAAAATAAAGAGCCTCACGGTCAAAAATGAAATAAATGAAGATCACAAAGCTCATGTATAACCTGCAGACTAAGAATAACTTTTTGATTAAAGCTAGATGATCTTGTAGTCAGGTTGTAAAACATTTTGCTGCTTTTTGTAATTTATGTGACTGAAGCATTCCATATTAGTAGCAGCATTTTTTTTTTTGGTGCTGAAGATTCCTGAGAGTTTTTTTAGTGCTCTAATATTGTTCATGTTAAGCAGATTATATCCATTACATCCATCACTCCTTTTCTAGTTGCATAGCAAGGACTAAACTTCATTTTTTATGTGCAGGTAGTAAATGAAGTGACTTCTGAGTGTTTAGAGTTCCTCTTTGCTCTTGCTGAAGTAAATGTGTGATGCCTGCATGTAATTTATTTTCTGATGGGTTTGCAAACTAGAATTCAGCTAAAGTATAATAAACATGTCCATCTGCATTTTAAAGGCTGTTACTAAATGAAATTGTTATGAAAGGAAAATCAGGGGAAATCCTGATTTCTGGCACAGCCTTTGGGGCTGTTTTGTATAGCATATGGAATTAAAGAAAGCAGTGTATATTACTGTGAGGACTGAAGGCAAGAGGGTTCATCTTCAGAAGCAAAAACATATTTTGATTGTTTATGGTCTTTCTTACCTTGATTTAACAAACTCCTTTTCTTGTTCTATCAAGAGGTAATTACAGTTGATAAATCCCTAAGTGATCACTGTGTTTGATGAAGAGGTTGTTGCTCAGGTTATTGCTCCTGAGTGCAGAGGTCAGTGGCAAATTTCACCTTGTGTGAAGGATGCATTTAAACCTCAGGGATTCTTAGTAGAGATGAAATTTTTTTGTCTTTTCCAAGGCCTCTAACAGGTGTTCCCCTCCCCTGATATCCAACAGCTTTAGGGAGGCTGCAACTCCAACATCTAAACTACGACATCTTCTGAAATTCACAGTAGTTTTCTGAAAAACAAGATTTCTGAGTCTGTTTGCAGTAAGTTCAGTGCCTGCCCACCAGTTAGGTAAAAAGATTTTTAGAAAGCTTTAAAAAACAGTCCACCTTTAAAAAATAGTCAGATGGAACAAAGAGTAACTTTAATCAACAAGGACTTCATCAAACTGATGCTGAAACTATGAAAATCAATACTGAGAATTTTAAGAGAGAGAGGAAGAGGTATTTATCTGGTAAATGCTACTATTAGTGTTTTTTCAGACTTCAAGTGACTAATGAAAAGATGTCATTAAAAAAAACTAATACTTGGAAGGGTCTGTTAAGAAAAAATAGTGAATTTGTTTGCAGAAAGAAACGTAAGGCTTAAATTTCTTCCATTTTTTTTCTAGTGGGTAGAAAAAATAACTCTTTTGGCTGTTATGGAAACATACTTGTGACAGTTCTTAGCACTTTTTTTTTGTGAGAAACAAAATCTTTATTACATATTCATTTTTTAAAAAACTATTTTAATGAAAAACAGTGTTTATCTATATTAATACTTTACTTACTTGATTTTTATATTACAGTGTATGGCTTTTCTTAGTAGATGAATCACATTTCACTTAATAGGAAAATAGATGTTGCCCTCCTGACTCAAACAACTTCCAGCCACTGCAGCCTCCTTTCTTTGATAAAGCCAATACCAAACACTTCAGAGGGAATTTAAGGTTCTCCACAGATGTGGTATCATCAGCCAGAGAGTAGCTGCTATCTGGATATCTAATAAGTAAATTTCTGTGAGCTTGGTGAACATAAAATCATATATCTCAAAATTTTTCTTATAAATCATCCTGAAAATTCTTGATATAAAGATATTATTTTCTTAGAGTGTGACTAATGCACTTATTTTAGCTCTTACAGCAGCAAGCATCATCTACATGCCACGTGATTTTTGGGAAGAAGGCATCTCACTTTTTATATTCACTTCATGTCCAGTATCCACTGACTGTGACTGGGTTACAAAATAGAAAGAAATTAAATCTCTAAGATCTCTCACCCCTTAGTGTTCCTTACCTCATTAATTTTTATCATATCTTTACTGTGGTCTTCTGTGTTGCCTTGAACACTGCACAAAATTTTGGTGGAGTAACTAGAGCAGTGCAGATCACTGTGGCATATATCAAATAGATAAAAGGGTGTCTAACCTGTGCAAGGAGCATTTGTGTTTGGGGACTCAAAGTTGAAGTCTTATAAAGAGGAGGAAAAGGATGCAGAGTTTCCAAGCAGCTCAGTGACTTGTCATAAATGTTGGGCTGCAGTAAATAGGATGTGTTTAAGCAACAGCCAGTCTGGGGTCAGGTATCCCCTGGAAAGGGTTGGAGGCTCTAAATAAAAGTTTGCTTTGTTCTCAGGGAACAAAGACTGATAAGCTTACACTGTGACATTAATGAGGAATTCATTTGATTCCAGTTTAAGTCCAAATTCAGTATAGAATCTATTTGTAATTCATCCAAGACTTAAAGCATTTGCTTTTTGCACTTTTGGCACATCTTTTTGTATATTTTGATAAAGAACAGCAGTGAATCCCATTGTTATTTTATATCTACACAAATGTATATTCTTCCCTTTCACTGCACTGTGGGTGTAAAACTTTTTAGTTTAGTGGTTAACTGTAAAAAGCCAAATATGGGTTAGCAGGTGGTTCAATTTTAGAAGGTAATCAGTTGCTTTGAATTAAACATCCTATAGTATTCAGAATTTCAATTTTCAAATTAAAATAGTTTCTTACAATGTTGTTGCTGGTTTTGCAATTTCACAGCACACATCATGAGAAGTTATTGTCTATAGCATGCAAAAAGAAAAGCAGCAAATCTGTATGAAGCAAGCATATGGATTATGGATTGGCATATGGATTTCATGCAATTTCTGGGGTGTAGAAATTGGGATCAGAGTAAAATTGCCAAAAGCACACCAGTCTCATGTTTTAAGTTGCTTTGATGTGCATATATATCTTTCCAAAAATCTTCAGGAAGCAGTTACTGAGTAGCCAGATTTTCAGAGGTACAGATTGATGCTTGACACAATTTTCAGGAGCACCAGGAGGAGCTGAATTTTCTCTGAAACCTGTAGGTTTATATTTTCAGTACATGCTGCTGGTGCATTTTCCCTGCTCAGAATTTTCAAGGCTAATTATTACAGCAGCCTGTTCTTTCTTCCCATCTGTGTGTTTACCTCTGAGCAGCTGAAAAGATCAGGACTGTGCAGGCACACTCCTGGGCTGATTATTTACAAAAAAACCATGTATCTGTTACAAGGAGCAAATCCCATTATTGAGATAATTACAAGATGATTATGGAACGCTTTGGAGATGTTGTAGTTGAGAGGACAAGGTCATTTGGCTGAAGCAACCTGCAGAAAGGAGACTGAAGCCAGTTGCCCTGGAGCTCAGGGCTGGACATATTGGCCAGAAGATTTTGTAGCAAGAGACAGGTCACAGAAAAATGTTTTTTCTCATAACATCCTTTAAGAGTACACAGACACCAATAAGGATTTGTCTGTTTGATAAATGAGTGGGAATAAACTTGACAGGAACCTGTTCGTTTTTAATCAAGACTCAAATCAGAGGAAAAAAAGTCTTCAGAGAATCTCTTCTGAAAACATTTTTAATATCACCAGGCTTCTCTGCATTTTTTTAAGCCACAGGTTGTGATGGTGAAATTTGCAGCCATACCAAAGTATCAACACAGAGCCTATACTAGCATGAACTTTAAAATAAGTCTCAGCCCCATGGATTTTTGGTGGGGGGGAAAGAGCCAACTGTAAATATACTTTCCTATTGCTTGGTTTTCTTCAGCATTTACTACATTATCTCCTGCAAACAACAGGGCAGGTACAGAGCTTGTTACAGCTATAGTGTCATCACCACTGATCTTATAAATGAGTAAAAGTGAGAAAATGTTTTTCTAAAAAAATTAAGCTATCTTAAGCATTCTGTTGCATCCAAAACTTACACTAAATCCAAAATCTTCTATTTGAAGTCTACATCTAACACATTTTCATGTTCCCTGCTTCTTTTGTCTGGCTTGTGTAGCCAATGAGTTGACTATGGAGACTAAGCCAAAGCTGACAGAAAACCTGTCAATGGAGGGGCTCCCTTTGCCTTCAATAGGCTTGAGATCAGTCCTGTGTTATAAACCTGGTGCTTACAGCCCCAGTGCACTAATTTTGGACAAGTTTCATAGCTGGAGGAAGGTCTTACATTCCACACTCTGACTGTGGAAATTCCTGCTGCTCCATGGGCTGCCCAAGGGGACAGAACATCCCTTTGGCTCACTGGATTCTTTAGGTGTCTGACGATATTGCTGGATTTAAATTTTCAAACAGCCTGGAGATCTTTTCCCATTCCTTTCTGGCCGTGTTTGGGAATGTGTTGATGTGAATTTGTGCTCAATGCATTTGAAATGAGTCTGCTTTTGCACATTATATTGCTGGATAATTGCAATTCTCATTGACAGTTTCATGGGGAGTGAGTGTATGGGGTACAGCAAATTTTCCCCTTTAATATGTACAGAGGAGACCAATAAACCCCTTGGATGTGCTGTTAGGTTTGTGTAACTAGAAATGTTATGTGTACAAAGTGTTCTGGATACTTAGGTTTATTACTTTGGCAGTCACAGTTTGCTTAATGATATTTCAGAGTGTAAAATCAGTGAGAAACCTTCCATTTATGTTGGCTTTCCTATTGATGAGCATAACTCGTAACAAGTTTGGGGTTTTTTTCTGGCTGGCTGTAGCATTTGATTTCATCTTGGAATGAGAGAAACATCTGGCTATATTTTGTATAAAAACTTGATTTTCTTTTTTCTGCTTGCTGAATCTGTAATCTTTAAGTATGCATTTTTTATCACAATGCAGGATCCTATTAATAATGCATTGGCATATTTATTATTAAATGTAAATTTATATCAATATATGAGAGAAAACTTTTATACTTAATAAAGATGTCTAGTTAATTGGAGTTTAATTTATATCAAGCTAAAAGACCCTCTGAGGCTCATTATTTACACTTACAGATATACAGAAGGCAAACTTTGACAGATTATATTGCCACTAATAATTGTTCTTCTTGTAATCAAAAATATAAGTAGGATAAAGGATTTTTTTATTGATCCTATTAAGTCATGTTCCACCAGATCATAGTGCCGTTGCTATTTTAAATTTATTCCTCACTGATTTCCCTGTATACCTTGGAGGAAACTGATTGTAATGGAAAGCAAATTCAGGAGAGCAAAATGCCCATCTGGCTGTTCAGGTTGCTGATGTCACCAAGACCTGCTGTCCCCTCTGTCTCAGCTCTGCTCTGTCCTCCCTCCACCTGCTCTGGGAGTAATGGAGAGCAGTGGGGAATGCTTGGATCTCTTGGGATGCTCGCTTGGATATTCTGCTGAAATGAAAACAAGCAGCTCAGTGGTTTCCATCAGTTTGCTGGAACTAAAAGGGTTTGGATTTCTGAGTGGCATCCTAATGTTTGTAGATAAGGAGGTGCCTATGTAGGTAGCATTTCTTATTCCCTTCCCACCTGCTCTGCTGACTGGATCTCTTTGGACCTGCCTCCATCCTCCCCTTCCAACTGAGACCTTGGCTCTTTTCATTCCCAAACCCTATCTCCATGCAGGAGGTTCCAGTGCCCATCTCAGGATGTGTTATTTGGTCCAGATCCCTCTTTGCACACTCCAGCAGTTTTCCTCCTCTGTCCCCATCAGAGTTCCCTTCCTTACACATAAACCCTCCATTCCTTGTTTCTGTATTGCTTTTCCACTGGCTCCCAGCCACGGGCAAATTGTTATTCAGCCACATTCTCCTCCACTTTCCTGATTTGTTTTTTGTCTTTGTCCTTTGAGCCCTAGCTGTGCCCTCTCTACTTCATCTGTGCATTGGATCTGAGTCCACCCAGCTCCACAAATATCCTGGGTGGGATTTTCTGACCCCTTGCTCTTATTTCAGATATTTGGCACAGCTGTAGCTGGGTGCAGCCAGTACAAGGAGGATCCAGCTTGGGGTTGAACCCCTGGCCTGGCTCATGTTGATGCCTTCCCTGGGGATGATACCTGTGGTGACTCATGCACAGGAACTGTGTAGGTCAGAAAAATTCAAATTGCACTTCACAGTGCCCTTATTCCAGTCCAGCTGTGTGTCTGCCTAAAGCCATGGCCTGTCTCATCAGCCACATGCTCCTGTCCCAGCTTCACAGCCACCCGCAGTGGCAATTTGGCAACCACACAGCAAACGAGATCAGCCCTGCCACTGGCTGACACAAAATGAACCTGTCAAACCCCAGAGCTTTCTCTTAACTCTTCAGGCTGATCCAACTCACTGTGTACTCATAGCTGAATCAAGGAAGGGGGCTGCTCCAAGTGGCCAGGTTCAGAGAGGAAAGGAAAGAAGCACAAGGACTTTCCCTCTTTGGCAGCATCCACCTTGCAAATCTGATCTGCAGACATTTGGAGTGGCTGCAAATGCCCTGAGTAGGATTGTTCTACATCCACATGCAGCATCTTTTTATTCCAGAAAATCCAGAGTTTTCTAGCACTTTGCTTGTGCCATTAGAATCACTTGGCAAGGAAAAAAACCAGCCAAACAGCTTGTGTTTTCAAGCTTTTTTTTTTTTCCTTTTCTGCTTTCGAGTGTTTTAGAAATTATTTGGTTTCTCATCAAAGTGAGCAATCCTTTCTCTGTCTATTTCTGTCTGGGAAGAACCAGGATCTTTTGTTCAAGATGTCTTACAACACATGCTTGCTGTTTCTTCTCCACTTTCCCTTTTTTTTTTTCTTTCTTTTTTTTTTTTTTAATCATAAATTAAGTCAGCAAACATAAGTTCTTGCAATTTTTCATTTTGTGAACTTTTTTTCTCATTCATTAGTTCAATGCCTTGGGCATGGAGATTGTACTCAGAAGAAAACAAATTATCTTCTCTGCAATTGCTTTGCACATGCACAAACACACACAAAACGCTGAAGGGTGTTAAGGGCAGGGTTTTATCTAGGTAATCATAACCTGAAATTGATGCCATGACATGGAAAAGAGACAGATAAGGAAAAATGAAATTAGTACTTATTCAGGGTAGCTCATCCTTATCATCATTTTGCACACTTCATTATGAGCTATAGATCTGAAAAATGCTTTTCAAACTACATTTTCTAATGTTCTAAAATACACTTTATCATCAGTTCCTCTTCTGACTTGCACAGGAGGATAAATGAAAGAAGTGGTTCTGCCAGGTTCCCTTCCCCCCCCCCTCCCTCCCCCATGGGAATAAGAAAAAAATATACACTTCAGAATCTAAATTTCCTGATGAATGTAGTAGAGTCCTCTCAGCTTTATGGTGCTGCAGCTCTGTAATGGATAGCATTGAGCATCAAAGAACATATATTTACTTCAGCAGGTTTTCAAGGATGAGCAAAGAAATTTGGCTGCTGAAAGATTTTCTGCTAGCACGTGTAATGCAGGGAAAGGCAAAAGAGTAAAGTGAGATCTTTAATTATTTTGGCAGCTGCAAATTTTCAACCATCTATACTGGTGTGATTATTGAGATCACAGAATTGTAGAATGGTTTGGGTTGGAAGGGACCATAAAGATCATCCTGTTCCCATGGGCAGAGACACCTTTTACCAGACCAGGTTGCTCAGAGCTCCACCCAGCCTGGCCTTGAGCATCTCCAGAGATGCCCAGGAGAGGCAGTTTTTGAATGAGGGCCCAGTGGTGTGGTAGCCAAGGGCAGAGCCAGCTGTGTAGGAGACAAAGAGCACTGTGGGCTCTACCTGTATTAGAATGGAAGCTGAAAATACAATGCTACTATCAAGAAAAATGGATTTATTGGGTTTTTTTCACTATTAGGATCAGAGACACGTGCAGGCACTGCAGTAAATTATTCTGGCCCTTAAACAATAGCCACGAGCCTATAGCCAGTAATTATTTGGCTCCTGAGTGCTGTATATTTCTGATCCTGGAATAGTCATTTATCAGGGGGTGAACTGAGTGACCAGTTCTTCTTTCTAATCTAGCAGGGTGAGATTCATCATACCTGACTTTAGATGTCTGCATCTGAACCAGCAGCTGAGCCTTTCTAGTTAATAGAAAACATGGGTGATTTTGGTGCAAGGGCAGTATGCTGTATTTTAGAGATTTTCTTTATACTGTATATTTATACATATAAATAAATAAATAAATATATATATATATTCTATTTTTCTACATTATTTGGCTATCTTAGCTTAATTACTGTAGACTGAGCAGAGCAGATATTTTGCCCATGACTTGCTTTGTTTTTCTAATCCTTTAGAAGGACTGAAGTAATTATCATTATTGGAAAACATGTGAAAAATTACCAATTACTTCTGTATGTGGGTGACTGCCAGCTCTCCAGCATGTGTTTCCTCATTCTCTGAGAACAGAATTTAAACTTCTGTAGCATCCTCAGGTGTCAAGTCAGGTGTCAAGACTTACTCCAGGCAAGCCTGGATTCAGTTTAATGAACAGTTCTTATGGCTTTCTTTGGAAAACAAACAGATTGAAAAACAAATACAAATAAGGGTATTCTGGCTTTGTTGGGTTTTTTTTCTTTCCTCCCTCTGTAATTTTGAATCTTGCTAAGGAATTCAGATAGGATGTTTTACTGTAGTTTTGGAGGTGGAGCTGTTTTAGATTCCTTGTGATTCCTTGGTAAGGAAAATGAACCTTTTGTACTTTAATCAACTTTAACATGTGCTGGACACAAGTCAGCAGCATTTCTTACTGGGATTAATATAGTCAAGGAACTTCTCTCTCAGCAATGAACATTCATAATTCTATTTAATACTGACAGGGAGTTGTGTACACATATTCTTAAACTGGAAGTATAATTTCAGTATGAGGAAAGAAGTTGCCACAACCCAAAGCCATGCAGAGGGAATGAAAAATCCCATAAACTGCATTGATCCTAAGGACTTCTCTTATGTCTGTAATTTCAGAAGGGCCTGCTGAGTACAGAAAGTGGTAGCAAAGGTGCTAAAATATTTCCTATCAACAGATCTGCTGGAGGCAGCAGTGATTATTTGGGACAACAAAGCATAGTGTGTTCTACAGTCATTCTAAATCTCTTATGCTTTTTTTCATATCCAATTCATTTTCATATGTTTTAGTATTTCAAGATTAGTATTTGACAAAGATTTACTGTCGTGAAATAGGGAAATGAATTTTGTTTGCTCTGGGATGATACCAGGAACATGCCTTTGCTGCTGCATGTTTTCTGGTTTTAGCACCAAAAAAAGAACTCATAGTGCTTATTTGTACCTTCTTCAAAATTCATCATCACAAGCTCGGTGCCATTTGTGGAACGTTGAATGACAACTGAAGAAATGCTATAGTGAAAGTTATCAGGACTGCCTAAAATCTGTTTCTTTTCTCAGTATCTAGATTTAAGCTTATCAACTTTTGGCATCTAAAAATTAGTTTTATTCTTATCTTCCATAGGAATATGTATGTAGATTAAAAATCACAGACAACAGACAACAATATTTATTTTCTAAGCACTTATCTAATGTAAAAATCTTGCAGTATCAAGGCACAAAAAGAAAAAAACCAAATGTGCTGTAGTAAAAAAGCTGTCCTGGAATAAAACCCCCACTTATGGATTAGCTGAAAATTACTTGATGGCATCTTGGAAGGCAGGGGCACATCATTTCTGAGACAAAAATCTAGTCCTTGTATTGCATGTGGCTATTTAACTACCCCATGCAGTAATATATGTTTATAAGCTACTGTGCCACCTTTAGGGGCAGAAAAAGCTCAATTTCCCCAGATCAAAGATCCTTTTTCTGCCCCTTGGCAGAGGAAAGCATCAGGCTGTTTCCTCCATTATTAACATTTTGCCTCAGGGCAAGTGGCAATATAATCCCTATCATTTTTACTTCCTGCTGCTCCTCTGGGAAAACACAATCCAGCCAGGCGTGTGTTTGTGGCTCTTCCTTTCATTCGTGTTTCCTGCTGTGCCTGTGCTATAACAGGACAGCAGCAGGTGGCATAAATAAAGGAGAAATGTGGCAGAAAGCTCCAGACAGCTCCTGAGATTTCCAATTTGGCTGTGGGTTAGAGTGCCATCCTCTCCAAGAGAAAAGAGAAGACACTTTTTTATTTTATTTTTTTTTTATCAACTCCCCACTCTTTATCAGGAAGCAAAAATAAAAGTAATTCCTTCATTGCTCCTATGAACATAACTTCATCCTTAAATGTTGTTTATTACTGTGTTTTCCACTCCTGGCATGCTTTGAAACTCATTCAAAATTAAATCTAAACTCACCAGGAACAGTGGGAAAGGAAGCAGTTTATTCATGATGCCTGTACATGAATACTCTTCTGTGCAAAGGCTTCAGTGGATCCATGTTAAATCTGTGAAATTTCTTTACAGGATACTAAAAGAAAAAATGTGTTATAATCAAATAACCTCTCATTTTATGTAATATTTGAAATTATTTTAAATTATTTTATGCTACCTTACTTCACACTTGGTTTTTATACATACTTGGTTTTTATACTTGGTTGATTTTCTGAATCAAAGCTTTTCACATGTTATTAATTTAATATTTTATTTAGAGCATCTCATATCTGAATATAAAACACAAAATTTTTGTTAGGCGGTTAACAATTTAGGCACAAAATTTCAATTTGTTTTGCAAAATGTGGGTTAAAGTATTTATAGTTGTTATGGAGTTTTCATCACCAACATTAATGCTTCATGTTTCTTTTTTCCTGATTCTAAGAAGTAGTTATCTAAATTTTAATTGTATCTCTGATTTTAAATTTACACTTTAAATAAAGGGTAGGAGATAATCTGTGTGTATTCAAGACAGTAAATCTGTCTTTGAGTGGCAGGTGTTACTTCTGCTTTACTAGAGGCAATAATTTGACTGGAAATTTATAGGAATTAAATGCACAAGTTGCTAGAAAAAGTGAATCCACTGAAAATAAATCTGAGTAACTCATTAAAAAAAATGAAATTACAAATCCATCTGTATAAATCTGAAGTGTATTGAGTGATTCAGTTACTTCAGGAAGTTGATAACAGAAGGCTGCATATATATATTATATATGTATATATATATATCACTTAGAGGAGCAGAATTGAAGTGACAACTATTGCTCTCACAAAAATACATCTGCAAATAATCAAAGTGAAGAATGAAGTTGTTGCAGTCTCTTGAATCAGCATGAAACTTTGTGGGCATTTAAAAAAATTGGGTAATAAAAAATGTTCTGCTTTGCATCCCACAGAAGATGGCTCACGTTCAATGAACAGTCACTTAAATGTGGGGCATAAACAGATGGAGTTGATTATTTTCTGTAAGATTAGACAAAGAAATTCAACCATAGAAAATCTCACATTCTGCACTTGAAATACAGAGTAGAAAATTACCAGATTGGATAAGGGGATTTCTCTGGCCTCTCTTTTGCTTGTAGTGAAGCAAATTCTTCAAATTTAGCTCAAAGAATCTCAAACTTGGCATGTGTGACATACTTCCAAGTACTCATGAAAGCCATGTGTCCAGAGGGTTCAGAGCATGCAGACAGCTGAGGAAAGGTTGCTGCTGCTGCCAGTGCAGATGGTAGGATGTGCCCAAAATATTTATAGTCCAAACTGGCTTGAAAAACACAAGTTTTCAAGAAAACCAACGAGCTGATTCCTAATGTTAGTCTGTTCTTGCAGTGTTTGGTTAGGTAATAAATAATGGGTCACATAATAGGATAGAAGGGAATTGCTTTTTCCATTCATAGTGAATGAG
>WBNO01009289.1:56426-73903 GCA_013400575.1 Peucedramus taeniatus
GAACTTAACAGTGGTAAAACATTTAAGGTGCCTGGGGAGTGTCAGTGTAAGTCAGAAGGACTTTTGGAAGTCAGATGGGATAGGAAGTTGAAAATATCGTTATTACATAAAGCTGAAAGAAAACAATGCCAGATTTTTATTTTACTGGTCTTAACTGGCACCATCTACTCTTTAGCCTCCCAAGTCCCTGAGCCTCAGTGGGAATGAAACATCATCCAAAGTATTGGAAAATGGAATTTGGGAGCACTTAAACTCACTAGAGACTGGCCCATGAGACAAGACTGGATGCACTCAGGGGAGCTGGGCAAGGTCCTGGTGAAGCTGCTGACACCTTTAAAGGTCACAGTGCTCCATGGAGGTTATTGGTGACTGGAAAAGAGGAAATTTCACACCCATCTTCAAGAGAGACAAGGTTAAGTGCATACAGGCCAGTCAGTATCACTTCAATCATCATGAATACTATGGAGGAAATCCCCCTGAAAACCACATCCAAGCACATCAGAACAAGAAGTTAGCACAACCCTTGTGAATTTATCAAGGGCAGATTGTATCTGATCAGCTTGATTGATGATTGAAAGATTCCTTTCAACTTGAATTATTTGGGGATTCTATGAATCAAGAATATTTTTTTCACAGTTATTGACAGACAATACTGAATTGAACCATCTTCCTCAAACAACAAGATTTATAATGTATTACTAAAACTAAATACACTTAGATTTTTCATGCAAAGGTAAAAGGACAGAAAGTAAGAGAAACTTTTATGCTCCCTGTGACTCTTTTGAAATATCAAATGTTATTTCAGGTAATGAATTTCTGGAGGATGTAGAACTAATAAAAGTTTTAACAGTATTCAACCCTGGGTTTGTGGTGTCTTAGCTTTAGTTCTCCATCTCCTCTGTCTATATAATCACTAATATTTGTGGTCTGGAGCACATCTGCTCCTTTTCAAAGTGCAGCAGAGCAGCCACTCTTTCCTCTGGCCCTATAAACATTCACTGTAAGAGAAAAATGAACATATTGGAAAACTGTAACCTCTAGCAGCTGACTGTGAAAAACAAGGTGAAGATAATGAACTACAGTGCTTCCTGCTATTCAGAAACAGAATTAGGAATGATTCCTGCTTTGGTTTCTGGCATATAGTAAGAAGATATATTGACTTTGGATTTGGGGGTTTTTAATTCTCACTGGGAAGATGCCAGGGCATGGTAAAACAAGATCTAATTTACAGACCTTTCTCAGTATCTCATACAGGTATATTTTATTATAGGAAACATATGCATTGTTTATTTCAGATTTGTTACTAAGAATTATTATTACAGTTGCTTATGCAGAGTGTTTAAAAAGAGGTCTGAACATGATTCTGTTGATTTTTCTACAAGGTCTGATTCTCCAGCAGTATTTGATTGTCAGTGAATGCAGGCAATTGCATTCATGCAGTTTATTTCTTGTTGGCTGTGGCTTTCCCCAGATTCTGTCCCTACTTCAAACCATGAAGAAAACCCTAAGGAAAACCTCTGTGTATAGATCCAAAGGCCTTGGTCATATTTATCAAAAGTTTGTGGGTTTTTTTTTGCTGCTGCTTGCCAGTTGTCATTACTAAGGGTCCATCAGGCTCATAATTTCTTAGCTCCAGTCACCCAGTTGGGCTTGAATCAAAACCTAAAACTGATAATTGCATATTTTTTGATGAGAAAATCACATTATTTTGGTTTATACTCCTTTTTACTTTCATTTCCATAGCACCTGTTCTATTCCATAGCACTTTAACATGCTTAAAAACATTTCATCAACAATGAAATGTCCCTAAGTGGAAAGCCTAAAAAGATACATTGCTTTGTTCTGTGTAAGTGAAGTTCTGGTCTTGAGAACAGATGATTTTCTGTAGACTTCCTCAGCTATGTGGCATTTGCATATTAGTACAGAGAGGTTGGACTTACTGCAGTTATTTTTACATTGTAGAGAAGATTTACTACTTGTGACAGCACTTGAGAGTGTGAAGTATCTGCCTGCTTTATTTTAGAAATTTAATCGTGCTGAAGTGGAAGGAAATCAATTTAAAAGTGTGGGTTGAAAATGAGGAATGTTCATCCAATATTTGTGTGATAAGTAGAGAATAATTCAATTCAGCACAATCATACTTGAAATATAAACCCATTTAAAACCTATTATTGTAATTGCATTAACTATTACAACAGAACTAGCCAGATTGATTCTGAAAAGTATATATTGAAGTTACTAATTTCTATTGGAAGAAAATTTGTTGACAACCTCTACTGCAAATTGTGTATTAAATTTAAATATCTAAAGTTTTTATTCTTTATTATGCTTCAGGTTTAGTTTCTAGACTTTTTTTTTTTTCTGTGCTGAAGAATCAGGTACAAGAATCATCCTGTCCTAATCATCTAGGATGACACCAGAAATCAGTTTTATTATTGGGATAAAGTGTTAGAAGATATAACATTATTTTACTCACCATTATTTAGAAGGTAATCTGATGTTAATCTCCTTCAGACACAAAAGGTAGCAGTGATCAGTGACTCTTTTTTGAGAGAATGGGGTGAGTATTGGAATATTCTCATGTTAATAACCTATCCTGAGTAAATTTAATGTTCCAAGAGCCATAGAAGTGCATGTTAAATGTACAGCATCTACTACTTTATTTCACAGTCACATTGTTTATTTTCTTGTTGATGGCTCCGGGATCAACAAGTTTGAAGGCAGCTTAATAAACTTCTGTCTGATTTAATCACATCAGTGGAATTTACTGAATGTTTCATGGTTGTTCATGGTTTGGGTTGCTAAGGCAGATGTGTGAAAGGCTCAGTCTTGCAAGTTGATGTCATTCAAGATGCTTAAAGATATCTAAAAAGAACAGCTCCTGCAGAGCTTGAAATGTAAACCTTTTTGTCTGGGAGTATTTAGGATTTGGCATGACTATCAGTTTTAGCTATCTTCATGTTAAGGTAGATTTCCACTGAAAAGGACCATATATATACATATTTAAATATATATAACAGGACAAAAATGGGATCAGGACTGGGAAGGGAAAATGACTTTAAGCCCTGTGGAAAGCTGCTTTGATAATGTCACATTACCAACCTGTCGCTGTCCCAGTACAAAATAACAAATAAATTCAGAAGAAAAGTAGCAGATAGCTTTTAAATGTTTTTTTTAATTAGTTCAAAATAATTTCAGATGTTTAATCAATTCTCTATTCACTACTGAAGCCTGTGAATAAGCTATCTACTTTTAGTTTTCTTCATTCTCTTTGATCCATGCAGATTTGTCTGTGGATGCAGTGTGTGCACATCTACAGGAAAAACTGCAACAGCCAGAGTTGATTTTCTATAGTTCTGGTAATCAATGTCTGCACTGTCTGTCTGTGAAGAGCAGGCTCATCCCTCTCTTCCTTGCTGTGCTGATGACCAGTTGCACAGTGTAGCTGAACACACTTGTGGTTCCATAGAATGAAGGATATTTACATTTTTATTGCACAGGCTGCACGCCATTCATAGCTTTGACCTTGGGTTACTTCTGTTGAGACTGAAACTTCATGGCCAGTGAATATTTGTATGTATATGGATTTCCTCAAGACTCACATTGATACTCACCCAGATTTTCTGGGCTTTGGCATTTTCCATAATTCCACATCATGTCCCTCTACAAACATGAAGCTTTCCTTGAATTGGACCTGTCTATTGTGCTCTTTACCCATGTTCATGTTTGCAGTAATAGAGCAAACCTGTGTGGAATGGAAAATAGGTCAGGTTCCTTTATCAAGGTGCTCTTGTTTCAACAGTGATGTATTAAGTCTTTGTAGCTCTTTATTTTCATTAGTGTTCTCAGCTGCTGGCATGGTATGTAAATGTTTTATTTCAAACTGTTCACTTGGTCACCCAGGAGGCAGCTTTTTGAATTCGGGCACCATTAGCATGTTGTAGAATGGGAAGATGTTAATCTTTCCTATATATCTTATACACTTTATACAATACTACATAGATATATTATATGAGTAGTATAAACATTAGGTATAATAAGAATAATCCAAGTCCTAAAGCAGTAGTTAAACCATGAGGAAAGCAAACAACTTTTGTGAGTTGAAGTTGTCTAGAGGCTGTTCCCCCTATTTTTACACTTTCTAGTTTAATTTTTGGAGGAGAAAATTGCTAATTTTCCCCTACAATTATTTGTGCATCTCTTTGTTGCAGTGCAAGAAAGTTCAGAAAAGACTGCAGTAAAGTCATGAAACCCATTTAAACAGAAGCTTGTGTTTCCCATCTAGTGCCTAGGATCCTTCATCACTAATTAAAAACCATAGAAACTGCTTGTTTGGTGTGTTTGGAATACACTTTTCAGCTGTGGTAACTACAGATTTTTGAAGAGTTTGAGCAGCCAAAGCCTGGCAATGTCAAGGCTTCTGTTCACCTTTTCCTCAGAAAGCCTATGATAAAGCTTGAGTCCATCATGCATTGCTATATTTTCTTCCATTTCTTACTCTATTCTATTATATATTTTATTTTATTAGGTTTACTAATGTTACTCTACCCTTGTTCTTAAAGTGTAGATGCAGCTGTCAGTGGCCATCTGTGAGTGTCACTGAAGGCTAAACTGAGCAATTGCTGATGTTGTAGCTAATTCTTTAAGGAAAAAATGCAGGTGGGAGACTGCTTTCCTCAAGAGTAATATTTCCTATTTATCACATACTTTTGTTACTTTAATTTTTATGTTGGTATTATGGGACCTCAATTGCAGTCCACAGAGAATTTTGCCTCTGAACAGTTTTAAGCTGTTGTCAGGTTCCTCTGTCCTGACAGCATTTGGAGCTGAAGTTGTTGATCCCCAGCAAGTTCTTCAGGCCAGCTGGCAGGAAAACAGAGCACATTGATACAGATTTGTTACAACTTCTTCTTGCCCCTTTTCCCCAATACATCAATTTTCTGCAAGTAGCATTTTTCCAGGGCAAGATCTATTTCAGTGGTAAATTGCTGATCTGCTCTAAACACCATGGGCAGGAGAGGTCACTCTGTCACTTTGGCAGTCCCATTACCCGACCATTGCTGTGGCCCTCTGAGTCACCAGCATTCATTTATGGGAATTGAATTAATGAGGAAACGAGGGCACCCTAATGGCAGTAGTACCTCAAGGAGGGAACAAGGCAGCAGATCCCAGTGCCAGGGATACAGACTGTGTGTCTGCTCAGAGCATGGTGTGTTTAGGCTGTGGATTCTCAGCCGAGTTGGAAATGCTCTTGACTGAATAAAAGCTGGGAGCTGCACAGTGAGGGACAGGTGTGGATGGAGCTGTCTCAGGGAGAGCCTGATCCTTGGTTAGAAGTTGTTGTAAATTTCCTTGTAATAAGAATAAAATCTGTTATTTTCTCCTAAAGATAATTTGACTTTTCAAAGCACATAGGAGCATTAAGTGCAGTAAAATGGCTTTAATCACTAGTATTCGTAGATAGAAGACAAATGGAGCAGATCTGCTGTTTTAAGCTTATATAGTTTTAATTATGAGAGCTTTTTTTTACACATTTCTATTTAGAATCATGTTTAAGCAATCTGCCACATTGGAAATCTTTAATATTTTAAATCACGTGTGATTTTTTCATTTGATAGTGTTACCAGCTTAGTCTGGCAGCAGAGCTTATCAAAATCCTGTCTCCTCAGCACTGTGAATTTGTTCCTATTCTAAAACTTCATTTTTTGTTAAATTAAGAAATCAATAGTTAGAAGGATCAATGGATTCGGTAGCAGCTGGCTTAATCTCAGCAGAAATGGATTGCTGCCAAACTCCTTGTTGCTGTTTAAATTGATTCAGCCAAACATCTTTTGCTCAAAAAGTCAATTGTGGTGAGAAAAACACATTTTGTTTAAAAATGGCATATAAAATTTGTAGTCTTTTGTACATGTGTGCACATGGACACACACACACACTCCTCTTTTATTTTCTTTAAGAGACCCTAGGAAACAGAAATTGCTTTACTGAAGACACCCTCTCAACACCTGCTTATGGGTCATTTTGCCCAAAGTTGGCACTGCTGTTTAGAAAAATGAAAGAGCACTGATTTTTTCTTTTTTTCTGTTTATGTGTTGGTTTTCTGCTCTACATCTGTAAGCATTTGATACTGCTCTCTATTTTCCCAGTCATTCAATGTATACATAGAATACAGATAATTTTTTTTGTCTCTGAGTGCCAACTGAAAGATAGCTAAGTACACAGTAGGCACTTTACAATCCTTATCACACACAATTAGACCCTAATGTACTACAATAATGATCTTGATAATTGCTCTCTCACCTCACAGCACACCTCAGTTAATACATTTTTGGATCTTTTTGTTTTACATAAATTAAATCGCCTAATGAAAATTCTGTAATGAACTTTCTATGGTGAACATATAGAGCACCATATGTAGAACTGGGATTTAAATGGGTGTGAAACATTAGAAATTCTGTTTCCCCACTGTCCACATATTTGGGGCATTGCCTTGATTTCAAGTCCAATATTGGAGTCCTCTTCAAAAGGCTTCTGTATTTTGCTAGGCATTACAATGCAAACTGGTAGCTTGACCCAACTCAGGTAACTTCATATTTATAAATATATAGTTTATTATCCATTTATAGAAAATACAACACAGTTTTTGGGCTAACCCTGGAAACATAACAGGCAGTTCCCTAGCACAAAGCTGGTTCCTGAAGGGTTGCCCAAAGGCTGTTGGATTTCTCCCTGAATTTCTTTCCCTAATCTTCAAACTCTGATTTTGGCAGGATGAAGTGAAACAAGCTCAGTGCTTGGACTGTGCTGGGGCTGAAGCCCTGAGATGAGGATAAAACATCATGCCCTTTATTTTTCTGGCTGCTGTGTATTAGCAGCTGCCACAGTTTTACCTCCCAAGCACATCTTCCTTCTCAAATCCTCTTCTTTTGAGGATTTCTTTCAAGGGTGACATTTTGAACCTCACTTCAGAACTTCTGTGCTTGAAGATACATCTCAGTGCATGCTGAGCACCAGGGGCACAGAAAACCTCTGTTCCCTCTAGTGACAAGCCAGCAGGTGTCAGAGACTCAGTGAGAAGGCCAGGCTGGTGGAGGGGATGCAGGCTTTTTATGGAAGCACCCTGAATCTCCCAGAAATCTCCCAGTCTGATGAAAGACTCCCTTTCCATGACAGTCACCTCCTGTGATAGATCTGAGAGGTCTCAGGACTACCACTGACAGCTCCGTTGCTTTGGGAATTCTGACTCACTTTTAATCATCTCCCTTCATGACAGTGGGCTGTAAAACAAAGGTTCTCTTCTCTTTTTTGTTTCCCCTCTCCACCTTTGGGTTTTTTGGACAAGTTATGACGGTAACACACTACCCGAGGCCAGGCTGGATTATGGCTACTTTAGGAAAGCCAATTTATACCTCCACTGGCCTGGCCAAGTCTTCCCATCCCTTTTGAGCTGCCACTTTCCTTTGGCAGAACAGCTCTGCTCATATGGCTCTACATGTTTTCAGTAAATTTGGGGGGGATTGATATCAAATGAAAGCTCTTACTATGGTTATTTCCTAGTGCTATTGGGAATGCTTTCAGTCTTCAATTCCCTCTTAGTGTTTGACCTTAGAATACAGACCTTAAACTTCACCAGAATTGGGTGTGAGGGATGCCCACAGAGTGAATGTACAGAGGAACAGCACACCTTGAGGTGCCTCCAGTGACTAATGGGTTGCATTCCCTCCACAATAAGCTCACCATGTTCTGGAGAGAGGCAGAGCATGGTGTGTTTCCTTCACCTCGTTGTTCAAATTGTCACTACCAGCACCTAGCAATTCTCTTCTGTCACCCTAATCCATCACAATATTTCAGTGGGATGGAGAATGGCAGGCAATAAAATGTCTCCTGGAATATAAATCAGCTCCTAATTTGTTTTTCTCTAAGCCATTATTTCTTGTGTGATGGTCTTCTCCCAGGTGTTTCAGGCCTGTCAATCAGTTGCTGCAGGCACTTGTTTTCCTTTCCCAGGTTGTGCTATCTCTGGACCTGGCAGTAAGAGTGAAGCACCCAGCAGCTGTAATGCCATGTTAAACCCAAACAGAATTCAAAGCTTGTCACAAACAGAATCTGAAACACAAACTGCATTAGCAGAAGGGCAAAGTGTTCTGCACCAGGACCTAGTTCAGTTCCCTGGGTCTTGATGAAAGAGTGCTCTGAGCTTCCTGATCACTGGGGGAAATTAGTTGCTGTGAGACGTTGACTGATGGAATGGGAATGTCTGTGCTTTCCATGTCACAGCAGAGTATTCTGGGACAGTAACAAGAAATTCTGTGCTCCAGTGCTCTCTGTCTCTGTGTTACAGATATTTGTCTCATAGATGTGCTTTCTGTGATACTTCCCCTGGAAGTTACATTTAGTCTTTGCTCATATCCTGAAGGCCAACAGAACAAGCTCCCTGACTGATTTCCAGGTAATCAGCTTGTCCAAGAGGGATTGATTAGTTCTGCTTCCTTTGTGAGCAGGTCTCAGAAGATCCTTTTCTTAACAACACAGAGCACTCGGAGAGCCACCAATGCTCCTGCACTGACTTCAGTCAAAGGGAATTCTGTGATACTATGGGCTATCTAATTATCAAATTGAGATGGACAGAACTGGACTGTAGTGCTTAAAAATATGAGTTATAAACCCCCAAAACCGACTAGGTTATGTCATAAAAATAAAAATACTGGCATGCAGTGAAGAAAACAAAATCGGGCTGGTTGCCAATTTACCACATTAAATTTTAGCTGGATGTTTTCCTGGCAGTGCCTGGTTAATATTTTGTGCAATGCTTCCATGAAGTGTTTGGGTTGCTGTCTGTACTGACAACAACAAATCATCTCTCTTTCTACTGTTTTCACTGCCCTTTGGTACAAGATTCCATCAACTGGACCCTCCTTCCTGACCATGAATACCTAAGCCACAGAATGCACCTTTTCAAGGTGCACAGTAAATTAATCATTTACTAGATCAGTGAAAACAATTCCTAGTCAATGTTAGCAGGTTTCAAACTAGTTGCAAAATTAAGGGCTAGGGTTTCCTAAGGGTTAGGGTCAATATTTTATTATATATTTATTACTGTTTTTACTTCTCATTTGATATATAGAGCATCGCCGTCTGAAAGGACCTCCTCTTCAATTCGACAGCTGGGCATTTTAATGTACATATAAGTGTTCCTATAAATTGTCTCATACAAAGGAAATGCTGGCAGCTGCCAGGTGTTTTTCTCCAGTTAGAAGTACTAACAAATTCTATTTCTTTCTATTCTGGGTAAAGCCTACAGTCAGTAAAAGGCTTCAGTTTTCCTGTAACACCTTTTTGCTTTTGAAGCCCAAGAGAAACCACCAGTCATTTGTTCAGGTCAGTTCTATTTCTGTGTGCTTTGCTTGAACTTAATGTGGCAGAGAAGTAGAGAAGAAAAGTAACTCCATATACCTTGAATTGTTTTAGTTCACTGAGGTGAGTGAAAGTAAGACAGAAGCCATGGCACATTGCATCTTATGAAATAATGTTCAATTTATCACAGCATTTTAAATCCTGGCCACTGCACTACCAACACTGACCCTGAGGGTGCCCTTGCCAGCTTTGCCCTGCCACTAGGAAGGCCCCCATATTCTGGGAACATCAGTCTCATCTCATGTTTCTGGTTAGTGCATGCCAGGCTGGCCCAGTAGAATAGCAATTTGGCACTTCAGCGGAAATCCCTCCCTTCAGCTTGATACTATGTAATAAAAGAGATACTGCATAAAATATAACACTTAATAAAACAGAACCCAGCACTAACTTATCAAAAATGAGTCCAAATAACAGTTAGGAAGCAACAGCCCACTGCTGTGAAACTGATCATTAGCTCTCCATCATTGCTTTGAATGTGTGGGCATCATATTTTTTATTTAAACAATGTGCCAACAGCAGGCTGTGCTAAAATGCATAACCATCAGCTGCAACAGCTTGTCTGGCTGGTTATGCATAAATTAATTCCAGCTGCTTTCTTACTCCGTTGTGTATCAGACACCTCACCTTTGCTTCTGTATGTTTTAGAGAAAAGATGAGAGACAGATGATAGATACTGTTAGTAGTCATTGAAATTTTTTTGTAGGCAAACAGACATCCCTGCCTTGGGGATTGTCTTGGGGATTTTAGAATCTTACCTTATCTGTGTGGAGATTAACACAAAAAAGTATCTCTTCATCTTTTTTATGGTTTCAGGCTGTTTTTAGAAATCTAGGCAAGCTTGCATATGTAGACTCAAGGAGGCATAAAGGGATTACTGCTGTTTGTGGTGTGAAGAGAGTTCCTTCTTTTTATCTGTTTTTGAGAAGTCAAGTTACTTTTTTAATTCTAGCACTTTGTTACTGGCTATGAGAGGGGATTATTCAGGATGATTCCTCCTATTTGCCACATTGTCCTGAACCCCACTCTTCATCTTCATGGCCCACGTCAAAGCGAGCGCTTGGGAATTCAGATGAGCTCGTTTCCATCTTGCTGGAGGTGAGTTGTGACTGCTGCTCCTGAGGACTCAGGGACAATCTGTGTCTTTCCCCAGTGTCCTTCCTGAGTGTTGATGCACCTGGTGAGCATTAGCATCAAGGAGAGGAGGGTTGTTGCATCTATAATGCAATATCAGCCCAGCCCTAAACTCCAGTTTGTCACAACCACCACAGGAGTTGTTTCCTCTTCCTTCTATCAGAAAATATCTTCTAAAAGCTTTTGCAGAAATATTTTCATTCTGAATTAAGAACGGAATTTAAAGATGCCCCTGCTTTTGACTTTGACCAGATGAGTTTGTAGTGGTTCTGATTTCTGAGTTCTTGTGGGCTTCCCATGGAAACATTTCCATTTTCAACTCAACCCTTGGGAAAATGCAGCTCCTGCTTCATCCTGCTGGGGTGAGATGCTGAAAGCAGTACGAGCAACACAAGTGAGAGAGTACAAGAGAAAGCACAAATGTTGCTGAGGTGGCTTACTTACTGTGACCAGTGTGAACTTTTGGTGTTTACATTAATGTTTACAATTAATTTTTTCCTAACCTTCTGTTCAGCCCTTCAGGGGAAAGGCTGACGTTGCACTCTGGAAGCTGATACTGCTGAGTTTGATTAGATTATAGGGAAAGAAGATTTTCCATCTTCCCACACCTCTTGCCAATTAAGATTAGGAGTCTCATAGTTGATTCAAATCTCATTATTCCACAAACATCATTAAGATGGTATGTACTTCAGTTTTGCAGTAGAAAGCAGTCTATAAACAAGCAATTGTAATATTAGGGATGAAATTTTAAAGACTTAATTGGGATAAAGAAGGAGACACTAGAGGCACTATGAAGGCTAGCACTTAATGTACCTCTGAACAGAGAATTCAGAATTCACAGAGGTTGCTTCCAGTTTTATATTTCAGCAATATTATACCATAGTAACACACAGATATCCTCTTTGCATTGACTTCTTTTTCTTCTTACAGCTTTTGATTGCTGTCTTAAGTAGTTCTGTAAAAAAGAGTATCTGAGGTCATTGATTTCTTCCAAATATTGTCAAAAGTGGCAGGGAATATACCTGACTGGCCTCTTTGTGGGATGTTTGTATGTCTTAAATGCATAGCCACTCTACATGAACATAAAGAGACTGGTTAGGATCCATTCTGCAAGAACAGAATATATAATATATGATGGAGGAAAGGGAGATGAGGATGGAGAGAAGGTGTAATTAATTCCTGATTATTAGAAATATTATAGGTGTGTAGCCTGAGCTGATATCAAGAATAATACCAGAGATGATGTATATGTTTTCCCAGACCAATGATACCTGTAAATGAAATTACCTGTAGCTCCTGTGCCTTGCTTAATTGGTCTGCCAGTCAGGCTCCTCTTCATCAGCTATGATAGGTTTGAAATGTATAGATGCAAATTAATAACTAAAATGAGGTGGATTAATTTCATATTGATTTCCATTTTCAACCTAAGCTTTTGCTTCCGTTCAACCCTAAAACATTTATCATTGTAATAATTACACATCAAAAAGATTTTTATTTACTGTCCTGAAGTAATATAAAATAATCTTTCTGTTTTAAGCAATCTTACATTTCATAACAAAAGTTCTTGCACCACATAAATAGCATTAAGCATAATCTAATGAAAAGGTCTCCCTTTTGGTTTTTTTAGTGTTTCTGAGTTATTAAATTCATCTTCCTGTCACATATTATGTGGGAGACTGATTCCCACATTGTTACAACCTCCTTTCATGTGGTTGCAGAGAGTAAAAAGGGTCTCCCCTGAGCCTCCAGGCTGAACACCCCCAGCTCCCTCAGGCACTTCTCATGTGGCTGACTGTCTTGAAATATGTTTTTATTACCAAATAAAATTAATGTAGTTTTGTGTATATATTTCTATATCATGTATCTATTTTTCTAAAATTAAACATCTCTGGCTATGTTGCTTTTTATAGTGATTAAAAATGTTTATGTCAAGTGTAGTTACATTATTGTAGCTGAGTTTAACAGTGGCTGTTTGTCTTGCTTGAGTTTTCTACTAAAAAATTAGCCTATACAATAAAAAAGATGCCAAATGGTACAATCCATTATTACTCTTTAGATGAACACAGATTCCTGAATTTTACAGTTCCAAATACTGAATGAAGGCACCAGTGTCTCATTTACTGTCAGAATTGTAGCTCCCGACCTTTGTCTCGCAGTCATTTTGCTCACAGTATGAGAAACATGAATATAAGTGAAGGAAAAAGGTGAAAATTGCCCACATACAAGCAATGTGCCACCCCCAGGTGTGAAATAAATGTAATGTTAACTGCTGGAAGACTTAGACACAACCAGAGCCCATAGATCAGTGAGTGAGCTGTAGCTCTCTTTATTCCTGTCATGTGTCCACACCTCAGCTAGAACAGAGATATTTATCAACTCGAAAGCTCTCTGTCCTGCACACTTCTTAACAAGTATTTAAAAGCTGAAAAGGAGTTAAACTTTACCAGAATTAAATTCACAATCTGATGAGGAATGGCAATGCAGCATCAGTAGTTGTCATTTCTTTGAACTGTGTAATCCTGTGTAATCCTGTGTAATTCTGAATTTTATTTTTCTTTTCATTGAGGGTTTATTCCAGACATGTCTAATCATCGGTCAAATATCTAAAATTATATATAAAATTTTTTGCCAGTTTCTTTAGTTGTGTGATTGCTCTGAAATGTTACCAAAACCACATATGCCTATTTAAAACTTTAAACATTTTTCTTTTAGACTGAAAACTGTCATGTGAATTTACATACTTAAAAATAGCAGGATGCCATATTCACATAGTCCTACTAAGGTGATGCTAATAACTTCTAAAAAATAGTTTTTTAGCTAAACAGTCTGTAGTAAGAGGTCAGTTTAATGCCAAATCCCTGTTTGATTGTATGTTTGCAGCTGTGAAGAAAAGTGGGAAAAAAAGAATGAAGTAAAATCAGTTTTAGGATTACCTTATGGTGCTGTTTTGGGATGTTTGGCTCCTCATTTAAAGAGGTACAGCCCCACCTGGCCTGTGGCATGTGAGGGCCTGGCACCTGTAGTCAGGATAATTCACTGCTAGAAAATCTTGAATAAGTCCCACTGACCTCTCTAAGCTTAAGGCTTTGGTTGGGATTTTTCAGGATGGGGATAATGTTATTTTCTTCATTTGGAAAATACTTAACACTGTAGTGTGCATCCAGTATAGTTGAAAACTAGAAATAAACCTCTCTGGTACTTTTTCAGCACTTTTAGGAAAGATTCAGCTTTTATGCAGATTTAATATGTTTTTATATTAATACTTACCTGTGTTCTTAAGCTCAGATTTCTCTATCAGTACTAGAAGTCTTATTGGATGGAACATTTTTCATATCAACCTGATTATTTGAGAATTCATATTAAAGTCATGGTTCATCTCTGAGAGATTCCTGTGAAATATCAGTGTGTTCAGTAGAAATACTTAACTCTGATTCTTGTCATCAATCATGTGAAGTATTCTAGACACAAGGATTGAAGATTTATCCTACATAACTACTTCAGTGAAACACAAATTAGAAACCTGTTCAGCTAAAGGGCACCTTCATGATTTTTGCTTTATTTATATGGGGTTGGATTTGCATCATCAAAGGATTTATTCCTGTTCTAGGAGGCCAGGAGGTGAATATTTGAGACAGTAGTCAGAGCTTTCCCCTGGGTTACCAAGGCATTGCCTATACATTGAAATTCACATTAATCTGAACATGATGATGGGTTGGGAAAAGTTGGCAATGTTTGCTTATGGAAAAAACAAACAAACAAACAAACAAAAACCACCAAAAACAAAACCCAAACAAACAAACAAAAAAAAAATTTTTTATTCCTAAGTTGATGTCACCTGTACCTGTGTAAATACAATTCAGTAGTTACTGTAATTTGGGACTAAGCATTGCAAGTGATTCTTCATGGATGTGAGGAACAGGAAAACTTGAATGAACTAATTACAGAATTTTATGTGCTGGTTCCATGGCAAAATGGGTATTTGAATACTCTGTTAGTTGCTGTCATAAATCACAGATTTTTTATTCCTAAGTGCCACATTGTGTTACTCTTATGTCTTAAAACAATGATAGAATAGAATAAGATTACATAAAAATTGAGTACAGTAATGTAGAAGACAAAAAGATGGGTTGAAAATAATTTTTAATAATCAACATTATTTGCCTGTGAGCTTGTGGGTATTCAGAGACAATACAAAAGAAAATTGTATTTGGTTCTCAGAGAGGCATGAGTACTTTATTTTCAATGGTAAGTCAGAACTGAAATAGTCTGGGAGTCACTAATCATGTTTAGTGTCTTTAAAAATCAAGCTTGTGAGCTTTTCTGCAGACACATCCAAAAGGACTCTATTTCAAAGGCCAAATGTCTGATTTTATAAGAACATTTCAGCATTTTTTGCATATGAGTTACCCAACTTTACCTGTCTGGATTGGGGCATTTAAATTTAAATATTCCCCATGATTACAGTAATTTTGTCTGTGTGCCCAAACTCCTGATTTGTACATGCAAATAAAGCAGGGCCTTAAATAAATCACACATTCAAATCTATACCTGAATGTGCAATCTTGGTAACCATAATTAAAAATGCAAGCATGATTTTAAGCCTCTCCTTTTAAATATTGGATTATTTAAAGTATTTTTAAAGTGGGTTAGATTGTTTTCTCATTGCTGTTGCTTCATGCTGATTACATTAATGTAGAGACAGTTACACAAGAAGAGAAAATTGCATCACTTTAGCTTATCTATTGTCAAAATAATTGCTGTCCTGGAAGCAGTGAACCCAAAAAAAAATTAGTTTTAGATCTTGAGCCATTAAAAACTGCAATAAGGCCATAAGAAGAAACTATAACCTTGTAAACACAGACTGCACTGTACTTCAGATTTTTATTGTTAATAACTGCCTGTAAGGATATTCCATTCCTTCAAGGTCTGCCTTCTCTAGAAAGCTTATCCAGGAGTAAGTCATGGCAGGGGGAGCTTTTGTAGGATTTCAGTGCTCACCTTGGAGTGTTTCTGGAGGCATGAAGCCAAGCAACATTAATTATTTGAGAACAGCTCTGGTAAATTATTTCAGACTGATTTTCTGTGTGAAAATAGTAAAGCCAGCCAACAAAACATCATTGCAGCGACACTCAGGCTGGAAGTTTTGGTCTTTGTCAAAAGTGGAAACAGCCTCAGAAAAAAATTGGTTCCCAAAAAAGCCCCACGTGCAAAGCAAATTGAGTAATGACTATCATAGGAATTAATTAACCCAGGCTAGCAGATTAATTTGTTATGGATAGAGAAAAGTGCATCTGCAGATTCCAAGGGGCTGTTACTGCACAGGAAAAAGAGAAACCCATGACTAAATACTTATCATATGTTCACAGCTGAAAACAGAAAGGTTTCACATGCTGGGGGGAAGAAAAAGAAAAAATGGGGAGAAGGACAATAGAAACTAAAGTTTATGATCCCAGTAGAAGGGACAGAGAGGGAGAATAGCACATTTGTGATAGCATTTGATATAATATATATAATAAGGATATAATATGATTGACAAACTGCTCTCCATAGTGAGCAATTTTTGTACATCTGGTAGGAAGGCACTTCAAATCTTTCTAATAATGGGAGGGATTTTTCTAGCATTTGGTTAATATTTTTCAGGCCAGGAGATGATGATTCTGTAACTGATCTCACCAACAGATACAGGAGATAGATAATGTGCAAAGGAATTATCCACAAAATGCATCTGATCTATTCAGACCAATTTTTTCCTCTTGCAGAAAGAAATGTTTGGTATGGTCTAATGCCTGTTTGCAGTGTCTTCTGATAAATTAATTCTCAGCTGTACACATGAGTATAAAAGTTCTATGGAAAGACAAGCTGGACACCAACTCCTCTTGAAATAATGCAGAGAAACTCCAACAAGCACAGGTTCCTTCTATAGTTACAATAAATTATATTTTTTGTTGCTGCATTTACTAGAAAGTTCAGAAACTTACCACACTCCTGCCTTATCCCTTCCCCCAAAAGTCCTTCTAGCTAATTTCAACAATGGAACAATGAATAAAAAGTAAAAAAGAACAATGAAATAAAGCATTACTGATATTATATATTAAAATGGAGAGTTTTCATAGCTACTGTGGACAGATTTGAGGACTCAGTAAGTTCTGCATTGCCCTGAAGTGTTCTCAGGGCTACATTTCTCCTTTTCTGTTTAAAGGTGATTACTGGAGATGCTGGAGATGGCTGCTTGCAGCTATAATGATCTTTTCCTTCCATTCTTTTCCTGCAGACCTTCCTGATCCCAGGAGTATGCAGTGATGTATTGCAGGAAATTACTTTCCCTCTTTTTCTCTGCTGTCATGTTCCTTGATTACCATTTCTATTGTGTGCCCTAATTAGCCTGATGATTCCTTTCATTCACTATCTTCCTAAAACACAGTGATGGTCCTTTAAAAGTTATGCAGTGTGGAAAATAGTATTTTTACTGTCTCCTTTAAGGGTTTATTAAATCTGTGCAATTGGTTTTTCTATGGGTTCTATCCATAAAATATCAAGAGTAATAAAGACTAATTTGGGTGTGGAGCAGTGCATTTGAGTATTTGTAGTTCCCACCTCAACCAATTTATTGGACTTCAGGGATCCCCACCACAGAGCCAGCAGCACAAATCAGTGAAGGTGCATCCTCTTGGTTTTGTCTCTCTTCTTCCATCACTGAAGTACCTCAGTCTTGCAGCCATTTTTGTCACTTAGCACTTCTGTGAGACTTTAGGAAGGAGTATTTGAACTAAAACCACACAAAATCGCTGTAAGTTGCAATATAGCAACTTTTTCTAAAAAAAAATCTCTTTTGACTCATGAGTACAGTTGATAAAAATTTTTAAGGGGTAATTTGAAAAGGGTGCAGCCCCTCTTTGCAGCTGCATAGCCTATGTTATGAACAGGATATTTTT
>WBNO01009289.1:73934-187349 GCA_013400575.1 Peucedramus taeniatus
CTTGATATTTCAATGAAATGAACCTCTTTTCAGCTGCTTATTTTGCTAATTTTGTATGGATTTATTGTATTCATTGGAGCACTAATTTGATAATTCCATAGTCACTGGAACACCCTTACATGTCATCTACCTGTTGTAGTAGCAAATTTTATTTACTGTATTAGTCTGTAAAAAAATATTTCACCTAGTTCTAAGAATTAAATGAAAAAGAGTTTTATCAGGATTAAAAACATTTTCCATCTCTTTCTTTGAGTAGTACTTATGCATTTAGAATCATATTTTTAAATATGATTATATATTCTTAAATATATAAGAATATATCTATAATATATTCTTAAATTCTAGTCTAGTGTTTAGGATGCTCGTTGTTGGGTTTTTTAGGGGTTTTGTTTGTTTGTTTGTTTGTTTATTTGTTTTTGCAGTAGTTAGCACAATTTGTGCAGAACAGGATTCGCTGGGGCTGTAACACAGCCCCCAGCTCTTTGATAAGCTATTGGATTGTACCTAGTATGTCAGGCAGTGATAAAATTAATAAAATTAATATCTTTTCTGTATGTATTTTTTTGGCTAAACCTCGGATTCTTTTAAAATATGCTATGTGACCTGAATAATTGTTCAAGTTATTGTATTGAAACTAGTGTTCAATACTGAAAAAAACTGCACTGATGTGAACTCAAAATACTGTTTGATAGGTGGCAATTATCTCCTTTGTCATTTCTCCTAAGAATTTTCATAAAAAATTCTCATATAATATTGAAATATGGGAATGACAGAAAAGTCACTGGGGAAAAAAAAAAGTTAGCACAAAGAGGAAGAAAATTTAATTTGATTTACCTATCATCATTATATAGTCATATTTGAAGAAGCAGCCTTATACTTGCCTCTTTTTGTCTCCTTTGCCTTGATCCTCTCTGAAGTCAATGCTCCTATCAGTTCTCCAGATCTAAGAATAGAAATATTGGAGAGCAGAGATATTGGCAAGAGAAGAGACCAACTGCAGCCTGTGAACACAAATGCACTTAAGTGCAGACCAGAAATAGCACCCAGAAATTTTATCAAATTTATTGCAAACACCAAAGGGAAATCAGTGTATTGTCCCCCCAAAGTTGGTCATCCTGTCATTAAGTTTTCTAGGGGTGTCACCTACCCCCTCCTTAACTCTCTGTAGGAAATAAATCAAATTAGAGCTTTGCTTTCTCAGTACCATGATGTCTTTTATATTTGTAATTTGAACTAGCATGTTTGATAATTTATAATCTGTTATGGCTGGCCTTCCTCACCTGGATTCTTCCTTAGGTTTCCAGCAACTCGTGCTGCACAGTCTCACTGTCAGTTTGAACACTACCCAAAGTGAATCCCCCTCACAGTCCATTCATGACATGAATAAAACAAGAATCATGTGAGAAAGATGAGATTATTTAACCAGATAGTACTCCCAATCAAAGCTTGTCCTCATAGCTTTATTGTCCTAATTCTGCAATATCCTAATCTTTATTTTGTGCTTGTGTTCTGCCTTTTTTAATATAGAGCATCCAACTTTCGATGCATTCTTTTTTCATGTTCTTTTCTATCTTTTCTAGACACTTCTACTAAAATATAAATTGGTTAAAGTAATATCATAGTTCCTTCTTTCTGCTAGACTAGAACAGGCCTTATTGGATTGCCCTTTTTATAAAAAAGTGATCAGATAACAGAGTGGTGAGAGGACTTTAAAACTGAGATCATTCAGAATATAACAAATACGAGAGATACCAGTCTCACAGGGCATTAGTGGGATCCAGTAAGCAAGGTCAAAAAAATATGAGCTGGAAATGTGTAATAAACTGTGTGATTCAGAAAGATTAAAACACCTCTCCCACAGCTACTGATGGTTGCCATTCATTGTAAATGACAACAGAGTCTTCTTTGATTGAATTTGATTGATGAGTTCTCAGCAAGCTGAGAAAAATCCATTTTCATGACAAATACCTTCCCACCCACAGACCAACAGTGTCAGACAGACCTAAAAGTTGTTCCTAAGTTTCCTTTGGAGTCATCTTACTTCAACTAACACTGTAGTGGTCAATTCAGATGTTATGAAACCAAAACAACTGAAAACTGGAATCTTGGACAATTATGTGCTCCCACAGAGCAGTGAAAATGCTGCTTTTGGGTTTTTTTAAGGAACAAGGTTTTATGACCAGTCAGATGACTGCTGCATTTTTATTTTCTGGGTTTTGTGTCTATATATTATACACCCCTGAGGCTGGGGAAGAACTTAATGGCTGTAACAGCCTCGAGCAGTAAAGACTCTTCCACAAGAGAGCCCATGGCTGTTTTGGAGTGATGGAGCCATGGCCTTATTTACTGGACTGGGCAATTCAAAAGACCCTCAGGTGGCCATGGAGTAAACAAAACTAAATCCCATCTATTCAACATTAAATAAGGAAAATTATATTAGTTATGAAACTTCTGTAGTTTCCAAAACTCACAGTCAAATCCTAGTGAAGCTGCAGCAAAGCACATTTATAGTTGTGTTATCTTTTATGAAGCCAATTAAATTATCAGTGTTTCTCTTCTAGTTGCTCATATTTCATTGGAGAAACCTGAAGTGTCTTTGAATTGTTCATTCAGATATTCTGCTAATTACTGAACCTTTAAGACAATATACTCTCTTACCCCAGGCTTTACAAAAGTCAAATTTCATACAGTTCCTATAATCACTAACTCACAAAGTCACTTCTGGTAGAAGACATTAGGGGAAACAAGATGTCACCCAATGATTTGGAAGATAGAAAAAATACTCAGTTGGTAACACAGATAAAAAGAAACTTTTTTTTTTTTTTGAGTAGTCATTTGCAGATTTTCTGTGAAAAATTATAAATTTAAAAATTATTTTGGTCAATTTACCACTGAAACACAATAATTGTTATCAGAGTCCAAGCTTAGATATGTACAGCAGCTAAAGAGCTGTATTTCAGACTGAAGCTGCATATTCCTTGACTTTGACACAGTAATCTTTCACTATGAATGCTGGCAATCAGCTCTAAGTTTTCCAAATGAATGAGTTTTCCCAAGCTTGTGATCATTTTGGGGCTTTGTGTTATTTTATCTTGTTTATAAAGGGCTGCTTTTTATTTGGAAGTATCAGTAATCATGGATGTGAAATTCTGCTTTTAGATGAGGAGTGGATTGTTACCTTTGTAAACCTCTCCATTGTAAGCTTTCCTGGTATCCCTGTAGCTTCTCTGCCACAGAATTTGATACATACTTGACTTAAAGCACAGATGATATAGTACTTCAGTTGAATTTAGAAGAAGTAAAATTATCTACCTTAATCCATTTATTTTTTCTGTCCACCTTTTCCATGAGTATGTATGTGCTTTCTTTTAAAAGACTTACCACGTCAAAAATATAATTGCTTTAAATACAATTGAGACTAACATTTCAGAATAAAACATTTGCTTTTTGTTTTAATTAGAAATAAATCTTCTCCTTGAGTTTTATTTTGAAATAGTGAAATTCTTGAATTTTAGATAAAATATTGCTCTTGAAAGGGAATGCTATGTTTCTTTTGATCTCAAGTATTTGTTGTTTGGGGGACAGAAGGGAAGAAAGAATGATTTCAGAACTGGCATTCATTTCAGAAGTTAAAAGGATTTTAAAGAGCACTCATTTTGCTTTGAATGAAACTGTAATCTGGAATTGTCAGCTCTTTAGTCACAGATGTAACATATAAAATAAAGCAAGAATTTAATATTTATCAGGGCAGGATTTGGGCATGAGGAGATAAGGAGGGAGCAGGGAAGCACAACACCCTTCCCCCAAATTTTGCCTTACCTCCTCTCTTCCTTCCAGCAAGGCTGAGGGGAGTCAGTGCCTACAGCCAGTGTCTACAGTGCTGCCTTCTTCCCTGCACCAAACCTGCTGCCTTTCCAATCAGTGGAAAATTGCCACTCACTATAATCACAATTGCATCAGACCAGTAGCCTACTTCCAAGGGGAAAATCCCTGCTCTTCCCACCCCTTTTATCTCTAACACCAGAAATTCTTTTTTTTTTTTCCCAGTCAGTGACAGCAGGGCAGGATACCTCCCTAATGTCTATTCAGCAAAGTCAGAGCAGCACACTGGGAGGAGAACTGCTGAAATTGCTGGGTCAAAATTAAGCTCTTGAAATTGCATTTGAAAAATTGGCTCTTGGGTTCTGAGAGGCAATCAAGTGTTATCTTTCTCAGTGTCATCTTACTCTTTTCATTCAGCTACTACTGAAACTGCTTTTATATCAAGAAAAGCCTTTGGAATCAGAAGAAAAACTGATCCTGTATATGTTATCTATGAGTTAATACTTTCTAATAACTCAATTAATATGAACTGACACTGAATCCATTAAATGCATACTTTGAGGTACTTTTTAAAAACACCTGATTTTAAATCTTTTTGTATCTTATTACAAGAAAAGGAAACACTGCCTATTTCCTCTAGCAGTGTAAAGAAAATAGTCTTGAATATGTCAAAGAGAGAAAAAGACACATGGAACATCAAAATTATATTTGTAGGGCTGGTTTCCATTGTACTACTGGAGAAGTCAAGAGGAAAAGGAGCCTGTAAAATCTGCACATGTCTGAGTTGCTCTTTAATTTTTAATGTTTTCATATGGAGAAGCCAGAAGACAGAAACTGCAACACATGCTTGGCATGTGCAAATGTGGTAGCTGGCAGGAAAAGAAAGAAATCTCTGTTTAAATGTGTGTGATGAAGTCTGAGGATGATTTTAAAATAATAGCTCAGTATGCATGCCTGAGAGATCTGGGATAAGATTTATTTTAATGACTTGTTTCTGCTTTAAAGGCTGGCAATAAAAAGGCTTGTGAGCTTGTGCTGTGGTTAGGAACAGCAGGGACCCCAGCTCCCAGTAACTGGGGATGTCATGAGCTCTGAGCATCCCAACATTCCCTGTCCCAAGGCTGGCTGCTCTCCAGGTTGTTTCCTAACCCCAGTCAGGAGAGCCTCAGGCTTGTGAAGGTTTGTGCTGGAGGCTGTCAGCCTCTCCTTCCTTCATCTCTTCCTTCATCCCTTCCTCATCCTCCAGCCAACAGGGACCAGCTGATGTGGCCCTGCTCTCAGAGGTTTCTTGGGGTGCTGTAGGCAAGTCAGAGCAGCCATAAATATTTGGGGATGTCATCCCTGTCTCACCAAGGAGTTGTGGGGGTAAATATATTAGATATTGCAAGTTGTCCATTACTTCAGTAAGGAAGCCATATAAACAGCTCTGGCAGATATAGAAGTTATACTTACTCTTTTTGGTTAATACATGTAGATAAAACATAGATAATGTTTAGTGATAGTAGTGAACTGTTTAGAGACAATTTCAAGCAGCATTGAGGACTGACTAAAAATTGGGAAGTTATCTTTCTTAACAATTCCCCATTTTATACCAAGAACAGATTATTTTTATTCTTTTAAGTCTGTATACCAAAATAAAAAATATCAAAAATTGTATCATCAAAGCATCTATATGTAGATTGGAAAGGAAAGAAGCAGCATTATTACTGCTTGAAAGAGATTTTATTTATGACCAAAATTTTCTTCTTTTAATGAAACTTATCTTCTTACTTTGCAGCTTGCAGGCCTGGATTCTATAAAGCATTTGCTGGAAATGTGAAGTGCTCCAAGTGCCCTCCACACAGTTTGACTCACATAGAAGCAACTTCTGTGTGTCAGTGTGAGAAAGGTTATTTCAGAGCTGAGAAGGACCCACCAACTATGGCATGTACCCGTAAGTCTGATCATTACCAGTGCTGGCAATTCTGTTGCCTCATTTGTATGGTTTTGTATTAAAAAAAAAAAACAGTGTGAAGAATTCCATTCCTGTTAATCAAAAGAGATTTTTTAAATCAAAATTCAAATTGCATATTTCAGCTTAGTGTCTAGATAACCCTAAACATATCCATGTTTCTTAGTTGGGTGACTTTTGAACTTGTAATTCTGAGATGTAATAGGAGAAAGTGTAATCATTGTAATATAGATAACAATGTGGTGTTTTCACTACCAGAAATGTGCATTTCAGATACTTGAAAATTTGCTGGTGCAAAAGCTTTCAAAAAGCTGGAATCATGTAAAGAAAAACAAATGATATAACATGCTCTGCTGTCTCCTCAGATGTAAATGAAAAGTATGAGACATGTTCCCATGCAATCAAAAAAACCTAAGTGCTCTAAAAAGACCAAAAAATTTTTAAAAAGGAAAAAAAATGTATCAAATCAGAATGAGATATAATTTAAACCTCTTTCACCATCACCTTCTTTTAACAGAGAATTATTCCCTCTTATGCAACTGTGATAATGAAAATTCATTAGATTTTTTGGGATGAATTTTAGAATACGTAATTTGTGATTTTGACTAACCTAAATTTGTCCTTAAGACAAACCTGCTGTCCACCATTCTTGGGGCAGAAATTCTAAGAGATTTTTATTACTTTGATCAATGAGTTTATGTCTAGAAATACATAGCATGAGTTTTCTTACCACTTAATAAAATATTTTGTATAGATTTTCATTCATGGTTCATTACTCACCAGGATTAATTTATTGATTCTAAAGCAACTATATCTGTTTAATATCAAAACTGGAACAAACAGCAGTATTTTAAAAGCTGTGTGTAAAATAAAATATTTTGATAGGCTAATAAAATCACCTATTTAATAAAGGTGATTAAAGACATTGCAGAATCCTCTAAGCCACAGAGTTTATGGTATAACACTTTATTAATTCTTTTGGTGGAGAATTTGATCTTGGTATTTTTTTGTGCCACAGTTAAGAGAATTCTAAAAAAGCTAACATGTTAAATTCATGAAGTATTTTGACGAATTAAGTATACAAAAATTTTAAGAGATAAAGCCCTAAAGGCAAAGTGCTGTTGCAATAACCATCAGTGCATAGCTGTGATTTGGGATGTTTTAGGCAGCATCACACAAAAAATAACTGAGCTGACTGAACTGAGCCACTTCTTCTGCTCATGTGGCTTTTTCCAGTGACACTGGACTGGGCAAATTTGGAATAGACCTGATAATTTAAAGCTAATTTACAGATTAATGGGCACTGAGGTCATTACCAAAACCAAGACATTGTCCATCCACTTCATGAGGGTGATGGTCACTAAAAATGGCACTCCTCACACCCCAGAAAATTGTGTAGTCTAACTAGAGGGTTTTCAGGGGGAGGGTAAATCCCAGCCTCTGGATACCTCAGGGGCTCAGGTTTCAGAGAGTGTCCCTGCAGTCCCAGCTCACTCTGGTGTAGAGCACATAGGCCTGGCACCTTGCATGAAGTGTGTGAGGGAATAAACAGCATCCTTTCAGGCTTCCCACAGGAAAATGGTGATTACAAATAATTCCACTCAAATCAATGCCTCAAGCACAGGCCATTAAAAATTTACTCCCAGAACCAAAACATCCCAGGTGTTCTTGACACTTTCATGCTTGGGAAGAGGGTTCCACTCATACATTATGCAGATGTGGCTGCAGATATTATTTATAAGTCATTGATTTTTCATCATCAAAAGAAAGTTCTCTGAAAAATTACTCAAACATGGCATTATGATTCCATAATTATCTTTCAGGGCACAATTTTAAGCCCTGATAGCCTGATATGTTGATAAGGTAGGATGGAGCATTAGAGCCCTGTGGCGTCAGAGTGCAGTTACTTCAACACCCTGCTGATTTCTCAACACATGTGAGTGCAGAGAGCTGCTTTGGCTGAAAATAGTCAGGAAAAACTTGGTGCCAGACCTCTACATTTCTACTGAGGATATCAGCCAGAGTAACTGAGTGAGCTGAGGCAGGGCATAAATCAGCTACTACAGATTATCAGTGCCTCATCTCACCTCAACTTGGGAGAAGGAAGAATAAAGGAGAAAGTGAAGCAAATTCTGGTTTCTTGGTTCAGTGCCACCATGCACTGCCTCCCATGCAGCCTCGGCTGCAAGGTATCAGTACTTCATTGATTGGCACAGCAGATGTATTCATCTTACACCTACAATGATGAATATTTCACTAATTGTCAGCTCTGCTAATGACACTGAAGCTCTTGACAGGCAGACTGTGTTCTTACCTTGCACATCAGCAGTAATGAAGAGTCTTTAGGCCAAGTTATTCCCTAAGTGATATCTTTAGCCCCACTGCTTTCAAATTAGTCTCTGAGTTATTAAAATTATGTTTCCTTCATAAATACAACCTCACAGCTTTTGGTGGATCTGTGCAAATGTGGATAATTTAATAAACAAAGATATAAATATGAGTGGAATTTAGATTTTTCCTTCCAAACTGTCATGTTTTACTATAATAAAAGGAGTTGAAAAGTTTTAAGGAAATGAGGAACTTTGACTAAATAGACAGAAAATGCTGTGCAGAAATGAAATGCCATTTTTACATAACTACCTTTGGGAAAGATCTGCATTTTCCATATTCCTTTTCAGATTTCCATCTTGACATATGAGACATGACATAAAACCAGGAATTTTTCTTGGGACCTTTGAAGGGCAAGATATTCTTAAATGAAACAGAGAATAAACACTGGATTCCCCATACAAATGTCTTCATGTTCAAACATTTTGACTGACTTTATTGATGCCCATTTTATTTGCTCCCCCATGTCCTGCAAGGTAATATGCCTAAGATAGATATTTAGTTTTCTCTTTTCATTCCTGTATAGGGTTAGGCAGCATTCCTCACTCCAGAACTCTTCCTCAGTACTAAGAAACTTGCATATGTAACATTATGGAAAAAAAAAAACCACCTTGATTTAAGACAGGCATGCACTTCTTTCTAGATGAGCTTCAAATCCAATTTGATTAATTCTGTGAAAGTACTGTGTGCTTTTACAAAATTGTACAGCTCCCATTTTTACTTTATATAGCTGCATTTATATAGCTGTTCACTTTGCGGAACACCATAATAGAAATCTAATTTCAATAAGAGGAATGAAAATTACATTAGAATATATTGTTAATCTCCTTCTCCTAGGCTCTTTTCATTTGACTTACACTTCTTATCAATCTCTCACTGCTACTCTTCCTTTTTATTGTATTTCTTTGCCATATGCAAGTACTCTATCAGAAATCTCTGCATACACAGTGAGCAACAAATAGCATCATATCTAATCCCCTGTCTGATTACTCTGTACATAAAGTCTAACATTTCCCACTATAAAGTAATTGGATAAATTGATCCATCTTTTCAAGGTCAGGCAGGCTTATATTGGTTGTCTGAGTTTTCTGAATGCCTCTCTTTTAATGTTACTCCTAAACAATTTGAACCCAACAACCTCTGTGACAAANTATGCTCAGACTTGGGATATTGGTTTGCAATCACTGGCTTCCATTCTTCCTGCCTGCCTCACAGCAAAAGAGTAAGTGAGAAGGGAAAAATCTGATTCTACATCAAGTGACACTATTTATCTACGTTACATATATAGATATCAAAACACAATTATGAACTCAAGGGGCACAGCCAGATGCTGATTCTGAGTATCCTAAGGTGATGGTTAACCTTTGCCCTTCTGCTGTAACTTCAGTAGTCAAATGACATAAAATTTTAGGAGTCCAATAGTGTATAATGGACAGTTCTTACTTAAAAAGTAACAATTTGCTTTCCAGACAGTCTTCGCTTTCGAGTGTATAAAATATTGCATTGCCCTCATGAGACTTCTGCAGTGCTGGGTTTGCTCCTCTTCCTTCCACACACCAGAAAATGCACTTTGCCTTCAAAGAGGAAGAGAATACATAAAACAAGATGAGGTGCAGAGCACTGCATGAGGCACAAACTCAGCTCTGCTGCTTTCAGAGCAGACCTGCTTTACCATAAGACATCCACGCCAGTCTCCTCCACAGCAAGTGTCAAAAGACTTCCTCATTGTAATTTGTAAATGAAGCAAAAGACATTACTCATGCTCTGGCTGAGTTCCATCTCAGCAGAAGAGCTGCATGTTTTTATAATGCTCATCCATCTGAACTGTATTTTATTCTTTCGCATAAAACTCAAAGTCATGAATTTTGCTCTGAGGAAAGGATCCCTTATTTTCACCAATATACTTGTTTTTCTTAAAAATCAATATAAGGAAAACCCTGAGAGCTTTGCATACAGATGTCTGCAGAAGGGTTATTGCTGCCAGCTTTTTCCAATGTGCCAAATAATCTTTGTATAATTTATAAATGATAACAAAGCAATCAGGCCACATTCATAAAAGCCCAGTGACACATAATTTAGCTGAATCTTAGGATTACAATTAATTGTCTCTCTTTGTTCCAAGTTCTAAATCTTAGTAAATGATTCACTGCATGTCATTACAGCTTAATATTTGCATGAAATCACAGTTTAACTGGCATAATTTAACAGCAATTAAAAAGCTATTTAATCCTCATGCAAATTGGCATGAGGGGCCTTGAGTATGAAGTGTGTTTATAGGTTTTTCCTGCATTTGCAAAAGGACAGTCATATACTTTAAGACACCTCTAATATAATTGATAGTTGTCCTTTTCACTGAAATGTGAATGCACAATAATATGTGATCTTTCTTACAACAGGGAAATAAGTCACCAACCATGACTATAAGAACCTTCACTTTCTAGTACAAAAGAAAAAAAAAATTTAAGAGAGTATTTTATTTACTGTACTGGTTCTTCTATAGCTGCCATTCCATATAGTACAAGGGAAATCTGATAGAAAATCAAAATCCACAAACCAGACAAAGCTCTCCTATTGCCCAGATTCATATTCATTCCTGTTTGGGCCTGCCAGAATTGATGAAATAATATCAAAACAGCTTGAGCTGCGAAGACCTGTTGTCATGCTATCTATAGTTTATGTAAGATTAAATTTAAGCCAGTTTTAGAACATTGACTCCAATCCTTCAAGCAATTACACAGCTGCTTGGTTTTACATGCATTAATATTACCAATTATTTCAAGGGGATTACTCATCTACTTAAAGTTATGCACATATGGAAGTACAATTACGGCTCATCCTCCATATTCCTAAAACTCCTCCATGGTTTTAACAGTGGGAATTTGTTAAGACCCAGTCATTATTTAATTCTCACAGCATGGTTTTAGAGGAAACATAATTATTCCTGTCTTCTGAACACAAAGAATAAGAACTGAAGCTGAAGTAATGTGTGCTGGTTTTAGCTTATTCCGATCTCAGGACTGTTTTCCAGAGTAGCTAGAACCATCCTCCTCATAGTTATTTTGTGGGAAGATTGGTGATCTATTGACCATAAACTCTGGACAGATACAGGTATTAATAAATGCTCATCCATTCAAAAGATTTTAAACTTTCTTATCCACTAAAAAAATGCAAAGCGGTGGTCCAATCTTTGCTATTTTAAATATCAAGTGCTTGAAATCCAGCAGATAATTCCTCATTTATTTCAGGGCAAGTTAATTACTCTCCTATTAAAAGTTACAAGTAACTACCAGAAATGAAAAAGTGTCTGAATTACAGTTCACAGAAAAGCTTAATGTTTATTATTCCCATTAGCACTCCCACACAATACCAGTTTTTTTATTTACAAGCATTCCAGGTTTTATACCCATGCTTATGCCACATAAGTAAATAAAATGCACCACTTAAAAATTATGAATGTTACACCCTGTGTAAAAATTAGCTGGTGTCATTTGCAAATGTTTCTTGTAGCCTTTCAGTCTGCTTAAGAAACTCTGAAATAAGGAAAAGCTCACTCGAAATTTTACCAGTGTCTCAATCAAAACTTTATGTCTAAGTCCTGTTGTTAGTTTTATAAATCATAAAAAGCTGCAAAGCCAGCTGAAAGTTTTCCAAGTTCTGGTAACCATTGGTGAAGCACTGTGATTTTATTGAGAGCTGGAAATATAATGCTTATTCAATTCATTCAGCCCAAAAATCCCCAGAGGTCAGCAGTTGGGTTTACCACAGTCATCTCACATATATCAAGACCTGGAGTAAAAGGCCTCACATTTTTCCCAGTCCATGTTTCTTATAATAATTTTTATTTTGGGATTATGTCCAAATTGGTATTGAAAATTGTAAATCTGTAAGTGCTTGCTTGAAACATGTTAAGTGGCAGAAGAGTAATACAATAAGAAATTGAGATAAGATGATTCAGATATCCTGTAACAATTTGTACCTTTCCTTCCCCTTTTCATTAGGGGAAGGAATCTACCTAAAAAATAATTAGGTGGTAAAGTTCTTCTGTTAGACTTCTGGAATCTGATATGCAATCACAGAATTATAGGATCATTAAGGTGGGAAAGACCTCCAAGATCACCAAGTCCAATCTTTGACCAGTCACCACCTTGTAAACCAGACCACATCTCATGGTTTCCCCTCCAGGGAATTTGATTTCACTGCATCTGAAGACAGTAAATTCTAATGCCTGGCCACATTTTCTGTGAAGAAATTCTTCTTGATGTCCAACCTGAACCTCTCCCCTGGTACAGTTTCAGGCCATTTCCTTTTTTCTGTCACTTGTTGCCCAAGAGAAGAGACCAAACCCCATCTGGCTGCACCCTCCTGTCAGGGAGTTTTGGAGAGCAGTAAGGTCATCCCTGAGCTTCCTTTACTCCAGGCTGAACACCCCCAGCTCCCTCAGCTGCTCCTCATCAAACTTGTGCTCCAGATGCTTCTCCAGCTCCATTGCCCTTCTCTGGACATTCTCCAGCCCCTCAACTCCTTTATTAAGTGAGGGGCCCAGATCTGGACACAGGACTCGAGGTGCTTCACCAGTGCTCGGTACAGGGGGCAATCACTAAATCACTCTATGCATTTATTTTTACATATATATACAGAGCCTCAGATGATTTCCATGTGATCCTACACAGTAAGTCAGCAAGCAGCTTAAAGCTTGTTGGACATTCTGTGACTGTTGTGTGATGAGTGGGAAATTGGAAGTGGGTCATTTGTGGTTCTTTGGCAGTGCACAGGCAGCTCTAACACCTGCTTGTTGTCTTTGCATTCCTCCTTATAGCCTTAAAGTATTTTTTCTCCAGCTTCCTGATCATCTTTTTAGACCTTTCAGTTGAAAAGTTGATGTCTTCACTTTTATCCTGATGCTGATGAGATGCCAGGTGGTAAAGAAAGAAAACTTGTAAACTGTTTCTTATGCCTAATAGTCTTGGCCTGTTGCCACCTAACCCTGTTAATGAACAGCAGCAAAGAAATCCTTGGGGATAAGCAGTGAAGGATAGAAAGAAATATCTGGCAGTGCAAAACTAATACAAACAATCTTACCTCTTGTCATTATTCCAAAGCTGTTATTTATTTATTACTCAATTTGTCTCTTACAAAACATCAAAGATTTTAAGTCTCAGAAAAGCCTACATTACTGGACATAAAATGAGGATATAAATTTTGTGGTTAGAGCTCTGCCTCAGTATCCCACAGCATCAGGAGCCATTTATTGAAAATATGTTATGAACATATATGAAACATATATGAAAATATGTTACATATATGAAAATATGTTATCTAGTCTAGGTTTGACATTCCCAAGTAATTTTTGTGTTGCCTTAAATTCTTTCTGAATTAATTCTAAGTTCTTGAATAATAATAATAACAATAATTGTAAGTTGATTATTCAGCTTTTTATGATGTCACCGATTTATTGTTCTTTTTTTTCAAGGATTGTATGTAGACAACCTTTAATTCTTACATTGAATCTGTCATTGAATTGTAGCTCTGATTTGCAAATAATTGCCTTAAGGCAATTTTTTTCTCCAAAGTAGATAACACTGGCTTAACAGGCTTTTCCTTTCTCCTTTTCTGCAGGGCCACCTTCTGCTCCAAGGAACGTGGTTTTTAACATCAACGACACAGCTCTGATGCTGGAGTGGAGCCCCCCGAGCGACACGGGCGGGAGGAAGGACCTCACCTACAGCGTGGTCTGCAAGAAGTGCGGCTCGGACGCCGGCCAGTGCGAGATCTGCGGCGGAGGCATCCGCTTCATCCCGCGCCACACGGGGCTCACCAACTCCTCCGTCACCGTGCTCGACTTGGTGTCGCACGTCAACTACACCTTCGAGATCGAGGCCACCAACGGCGTCTCGGAGCTCAGCTTCTCCCCCAAGCAGTTCACGGCCATCACGGTCACCACGGACCAAGATGGTAAGTGCCAGCGCTTGCGCGTCTGTCGCCGTGTCCCTGTCACCTGGGCGCTCGCTGGGGGGATCCTGTGTTTCTTGGAAGCCTGGGTCAGTAGGTTAGGGTGTTTTGCAGATTGTTGAATGTTTCTTAGTGCCTTCCATGAGGACTTCCAGCTTCTGCTGATGAGGGCATTAAAAGCTTTTGGCAGGTGCCCCGTGACCCCGTTACGCAGGGCACAAACCCATACCTTCCTGTTTAAAATTAAGTGCAGGCTTTAGCCATCTGAGACCATCTGTGTCAGTGGTTCATCAGCACTGGAGTCTGTCTGGTGCTTTTACACCTTCAGTTTTGCAAAACACCACAGGTTATCCATTACAATTCCACAATTCGAAGGCAGAGTGAAAGTGAACTCACTTTCCTTGGTATCTGTGTTTCATAGCACTAATACAGCCTGTCTCACTGTAAGATTCTGCATCTGTATGAACCATTTCCTCAGCCGAGCTGTCCTGATAGATTCTTTTTTTTATTCCTTTAATTGTAAACGTTGCATTATTGTTTTGAGCTTTTTCTTGCCCCCTTTTCAGTTTGAATTCATGTCCAAGGTGAATCTTTGTGAGAAACATAGTAAGCTAAAAGAGCTCTCTATTTTTCATTTATTTTTGCAACTTGTTCTTCTTTAGAAACACTGTGCCAGGAAACAGCATCATAGGTTAGCAACAATGCAATCCATATAGCACTGCTCTCTTCTGGCTTGTGTAACTGTAGACAAGAAGGTTATTTCAGAATTATCCCTTGCTGACATTTGTTCCAGAAATGTTTTTCACCTGCTGTGCAGTGACATTGCAACTGCAGCTGAAGTGTTTAATGTGGAGCAGGAACTGAGCTGGCAGAACTACTGTTTGGAGTAGAGCACATTTGATGATATGTTTCTGCTAAGTAAAAGTGCTAATGTTCAGGAGCATCCTGTTATGTTCCACTTGTAGGGAAGGCCCTGGGTTCTTTCACTGATCAGCCTAGCAAAAATCTGCTTACCTGTGTATCTGGGACGAGTAGTTTTGTCAATGAGTAAGTAATGACTCATTTGCCTTTGGGCATACAAAAATGAACAGCTTGCTGTGATGATGATAATAATGACAGTGATGGTAATACTAATAACATTAATGAAAATTGATTTGAAAAAGCACAAAACCCTCTCACTCACTGTCCATGATGGTAACAGAAGAGCTGATTATATAAGATGCCTAATGATATATAAGGCCTTGCATTGAGAATTGCCTGAAGCACTGAGCAATGTATCATGGTGGAAACCTGCATCTCCCTTTTCCTTTCTCACTAAAGGGAGAAAGTGAAGTGCCAGAAACTTCCCCTGTGGAAACTGCCCCTGTGGAAACTTCCTTTTGGTTGTTTTACCCCTTGTATTAAATGCAGTCACCAAGCTTACTCAGGTGGAGGTCACCTGAAATACAGTTCATTTTTAAAGTGGATAACAGCTGTGTGAACACAGCTTGTGATGTGTATTTAAGTGGTAGGCTTTTAAAAAATAATGTCTTTTGCTGCTGTCTGTCCCTGGTTTAAGGATATAGATTTTCTCTGTGGTTTACTCTAAACAGGGAAAAGACCAGTGCTTTCATAGTTTTTGACACACTGACAGTAAACTCTAGACTGTTTGCATTCCCTTTAATAATTCTTACATTACTAAAAATGCTATTGGAAAGGCTTCAGAGGATTTAAGACCAGATTTTCAGAATATCTATCAGTTTATCTGGATATAAAAAGACAGCTTTGCGTGAGAAAGGACTGTAATAAATGAAATGGAGTCATATATAAAATGTAGTTATAAAGAAAAAAATGTTTCTGTAGGCTTACAGGCTGTGTAGTTGTATAAAACTATAAGCATGGTGACTGTATATTTAAAAAGACAAGAAAAAAAATGCAGTGTTGTATGAAATGTGGAAGAAAATTCATGGAGTTTTTGTTGATGGAAAGTATGGAGAGAAAAATGGACATATTTTTGGGTTACTTTTAGTAATAAGAATGGATATAGAAAAAGCTAGAGTATCCAACCTCAGAAAAGGAAGCTGTAGAACCAAAGCTTTGGAACATTGCAGAGATTTTATTATAAACTCACTGTTGGCAGTCTTTCCTTATAATCTTAATTCTGATGAAATGGGCAGTAGTTATTGCATGATGCTGCAGGTTTGTGCACATATTCATAGAAAACAAAGATCCAAGATTAAACATATGATATGACAACAAATTGAAAATATATTTATTTTTACAAGGACTGCTTTACCAGAAGTCCAAAGACATTGGTTTAAATCCATTTTTTTTTGCATTTGACATGTGTCTAATGTGAAAGATACAGGTGTGCAACAAATTATACTCACACAACATATTTATCCCATGCTGATACTAGCTTTTTATATGCAATCTTTTCCTACATACTGTATTAACAGTTTTGGTATGCACATTGCATGGAGTGCAAGACTTCTTTATAAATACATAAATTGTTTTATTCAGTTGTTATATCTTTCTTAAGGATACAGACCAAAATCTCCTGCTGTTGTAAATCCAGACCATTCTGTTAGCTACAATCATTTAGAGTAGCTGGCATTAATTTCTTTGAGCATATTGGATTTACTTCCCTCTAGTGGCCTTTTCTTTTGGATGCTTTGTGTGAAATTAACAGATTTTTCATTAAACATGCAAAATTATTAGCTTGTTCTTCAGGGGATTCTCTTTTCTGTCTTTGTGGAGAACAATGTTGCTGAATAAAGTAATTTAGTGAAGAGTTCTGTGGGCATCCACAGAAACTGAAGAATTGTATTCTGCCACATTAGTGAGGAGAGTAGTCTGAGAGCATCAAAGAGGGGGAATATTTGCTGACAGGAGAAGTGAACTAATTCAAAAGCAATTAAAGCTGATTTTTATGCACAGAGCCCTACCACAACTAATATTAAAATCTTAACTGCCTCCTCATGCAGTCACAAGTATCAACAAGATTAAGTGCAGTACTCAGCTTTAACAGTGACAAGGAGCAGACTGAAGGAAAGGAACACTTTAAAAAGGCTTTGCAAACTGCATCCCTCAAACCTCTCTATAATTTGATGTCTAAAGCATTGCCAGATCTGATCAAATACTAAAACAAATTACTAACATCTATATGAGTAAGTCTTGTAAAATTCACTTGGTAATAGTGATTACCTTTAATTTTCTACAAGGACTCATAAGTTTGACATCCACGGTTTTTAACCCTTAGCTTCATAAGGAAACAAAATTTCTGTGGCCACATTGTCTGTCAGGCACCACAAAGAAATGTGAACCCTTTAGCCAACACAACTTTGATAACAGCAAAAAAGATTCAACAGAATTGTGAAGAATGATGCTCCAGTCACCATGCCCTTGGTTAGGTCTGCAAGTTGAAAAGCAAAGTTCAGCTACATGAGGATTGCTTTCTGTATTAGACACCAGCTGACTGACCACTCAGTCTGCTTGTTGACTGGCTAGCCAAAAATATGTATATATTTATGGTCTTGTGCAATCACAGCATGTGCTGTGTCTTGTCCATCCAGTGTAGCAAACAAGGATGGGGCAGGGTGTGTTAGGAAGTACAAATGTTGCAGATGGAGAGATGAGAGAAGTGATCTATATGCTACCCTTCGAAAGTAACTTTGTTTCAAAGTGTTTTGAGATACCAGAATAAATCCCCACTTTAAACTCAGATAAATGGACAGATAAACACGATTCTACTCAGAAAAGCACTTAAGCAAAGTTCCTGCTCAAGGAGGAACATTAACACATATTAAAGCACTTTCCCAAATCACTGCTAAAGTGATTTGTAAACAACTGAAAGATAAAACGTGTTTTCACAAAAAGCCTCATCAAAAATGTTTAACAATGCTGTTGTTCAGAAAAGTGCCTGGATGCCTTTTCTTTATGAGAAAGAGAAAGTTTTATACAGCAGTAAATATGCTGAGTACAAAGTAATTGTGCTCAATCAACTTTAAATCATTGTGTGAAGAAGCAGAGAATTATATGCTGAATTGTGATTTATGTTTCTCTTATGACTAATGGAAGGAAGAGACATCTCAATATATAACTTTCTTAGCATGCCACAGTGTCTGCATTGCCTAAAGAAAATTCAGAAGTACTCGAGGTTTTTCATGCATAATTGAAGTCGTAAATAATGAATAATTAAGCAAAACAGAACTTAAAACAGTAGTTCCTATTTCCAAATAATAGTCCTTGTATGCTTTCACTCACTGTGCATTCATGCATTCTATTCCTTTAGAGCAGAGGGGCTTTTAACTGTACTCTGCAAGGAGTGGGAGTATGAGACATATCCTGAGTGGTGGAAAGTTTACTTTGGAGAAATTCCCTTTTGCCACTGCATCCTGGAAAGTCTTCTCCTTGCTCAGTTCTGCAGTTTGGGGGTGACTCTGGTCTCTGTGACATCAAAGACCTGCTACCAGCTGGCAGAATCTGAGGCATGAGAGGCTTCACTCTGAGGGCACACACCCTGCCCCTGTATTAAACACCTGTCTCATTTTTCTGTGTCTGTCTGGTGTTGACAGCTGAGAGTTTCAGTCAGACTCTGAAAGTGCAAATCTGTCAGGATTCTATTGTCTAAACATCTTATTTTATGTGAGCCATTGGCACATAACATCCTAGGTGATGTTTGATAATCTGATGGCAAAATCTTGCCAGAGTTTGGAAGTGTTTCATCTAACTCCTTTTTCTAACTAAGCTAAGGTCTATTTCTAGAACAGGTGGCTCCCCAGACATATTTAGAGCTCAGTGGAGACAGTCTGTAGAAAGAGGAACCTCTTATCACTCATTGCTGTGGGAATTGATGAATACCTGGAAGGATTTCAGTGTCTCTTTCAGGAATAAACATGACTGTATCACCATGAATTAAAGGCATGAAGTATTATAATCATTGTGGAGATGTGGTGTAAGTGGTTAAGAGCCTCATCTGCCTGGCATTCTGTGTCTCAGTGACACTACCAGGACAGTTTATCAGTTTATCAACATTAATCCTTGTGACTGGTGACAGAAGAGTTTCAGGAACCTCACCAGGGTAGCAGGGGAGTTCCCTGTTCATTCATCCTAAATTGATTCCCACAGTAGCATCCAACTTTCACCCTAATCAAAAGTCAGCTTTCCTGTTTTTCCCCTGAGTCTCAAATCTATACAGACCGATTTTCATTTGTGACTTTAAAGTTAAGAAGGCCTCTCTTTTTTCATAATGACACAATGAAGCCCATTTGAACCATCTTCCAAACTGTTTATGTTAATACCCTATAAATCTAAAGGAACAGCTCTTTTTAATTGCTGATTATTGGAATAGCAGATCAAATAAAAATCAGTTATAAAACAGTGACAAAACCCTCCATGAGACATTGCCAGAGCCGCAGCCCACGTGAAAGAAAGAACGTGATGTTTTCATAGATGACAATAAAAAAGAACTTTATGGCATTTGTTTACTGGACATCTACAGCTGCATTGATAGCTCCACTCAACACTGCACTGTTATCTGAATTGCTGATGCTATTTTTGTGAAAAATTTGAAGAGAAATATCACCTTCTAGATAACTGACTAGGGACAGTCTGTAAACATCTATACTGAATGTGATGTGAAGACAGTAAAGCTCGAGATGCATGCTCTCTAATTCAATATGAACAATACATTTAAACAATACATTTTTAAAGGAATTCAGCATTATGCAATCAATATTCAGTGTATTTAATGATATGAATATGTATGCATATTTATAGCAGTGTGTATATAAATTGAGCGTTTTCAATTAGAAAGAAAACCACAGGAGAGAAATTCTGCATCTCAGTTCTCAGACTTGTTCAGGTCTGCCAGAATTAAGAGTTTTGAGCCAAGGTCTTTGTGCAACATGGTTATGAATCACAGATTTTCATCTGCTGGTCACCTCTGTACAGTTACACTACTTGTAGCTGATGTTTCTTTGCACATATGCCTGCTTACTATACAGTACTCATAGGAGAGAAGTGGCTTTTGAAACAGCCTTGATTTATTTCCTGAATGGCTTTTTTAATGCTTATAAATTTTTAAACAGATATGTTCCTTTTCTGCTGGAAAATTTGGATGGCCAGTCATTTTTTTAGGGCAGCAAAAGTCAACCTGGTTGCATTTACTTTCATCTCTCATACACCAGACTTAGGCATAAGTCAGTCAGCCAATGCATGTATTTTAAAATAAGTTCCTCTAACTTGCACAATATGATGAGAACAAAATTAAATTTCAGTTTGAATGAGAAGGGGAAAGGTTAATCAATGCTGTATTTTTTCCCACAATTTACTTACCAGTGTGGTCTTTCAGCTTCTGTAATAGTTTCTTTCATTGCAGAGTGCACCATTATTTATAACCATTAGCAATTTGTCCATGGCATGCATTTTCAGCAGATTTCTGATTTAAGTTGTAGTCGCTAAAATCCAACACCCAAGTGCTGCAACAATTTATATATTTAATAATAACAGTTTATTTCAATTTTTTGAAAGGGGCATTTGTGGAGAAATATGTAAAATAGTCATTACGAAGAAATTGGCAGGCACACAGCACTGAGATAAGAAATATGTCTTGATTTGGTTTGTTCTGTTGTAGTCAGTAGCTGTGAAGGGCATTCAGCACATGATTAAAACCCCTAAGAATGAAATGTGTATTTATTGACTTTGGTGATTTTAACTAGAATGTCAAATAAGCTCATTGGTGCTATCTCCACACTTGCCTAAGAACCATGTTAAGATAATTAAGCACATTTCAGTTATCTGGAACCTCTCACAATGAATGATACACAGTGGAAAGGATCACCATTGAGTATTCTAGTCAGGGTAGGGAGCAAGGTATTACAGATATGAACTGAATTGGTGAATTAGAAACTTCTGCAACAAATGTTAATTGACCAGCTCAGGAAAATCTTCAGAGTTACATCAAGAACCTTCTGTTTTCAAAGTTTACCTAAACATTTCTGAAAGATATTTCATTAAAAAACAAAACCAGCCAACCAAACTAGAAAAAAACAAGAGCAACAGGAAACCAAAGGAAACTCCAGTGTTTCCAGTGCAGGATAAATGAAATTATGATTTCTGTTCCATTCCTGGTAAAAGTAGTGATCTTGGTTAAGTGTAGCAAAGGAAGGCATTCATCATAAATGGTCAATCTCAAAAAATGTGTGTTTATACATGTCATGACTTTCACACAAATCTTTAGGGACTGTGTTCCAAAATGAAAGACACAGGAAATCACAAATCAATTCTGATAATGTTCAGGGTCTTTAAAGCAATAATGTTTCAACAGTTTGACTGATTAATTTGCTTCCTAAATGTAGTTTCTTCGTTACAATGAACAACTCATCACTCTTCCATATGCATTTGCCTTAGACTCACATTTTGGAAATAGTTTTATTTATACACAATAATGGCATTAAGTTGTGCACTTTGGAATGAGAGCAGACCTCAAATTTACATAGTTTCCTAAGCTTCAGAAGTTTATTTTACAGCTCTCTTAGCTTCAAGATATTTCTAATAACATGCTTTTACCTTTTTCTGCCCAGACTAACAATGAGAGACATCTGTTTGCTGTCTTCATATCTGTGTTGCATATTTAAATGTTTTCATACTGTGTTAAAATTTATGCTGTGCTCCTATGAATGAATAATAAAGATTGCTCCTCTGAGAAGTTGATAGTAGCCAGGGTATGCACACCTAATATTTAATTTAGAAATGCATGTTGTATTTAAAAACACCCTTTTTTTGTATTTTAAAAACAACTATTTGAAGTGAGACTTGCTATTTGAGTCTGAATCCTCATCTGTCAGAGTTGAGACAAGAAGTGTCAGGATTGGGGGATGCATTCTTGGCCAGGGGCAAAAGGGGGAAAAAAGCTACACTCATAATCTGCTAAATCTCATTTCCATCCAGCATGGAATGTCTGGTTTCCAGTGAGAACTGATTTTTGCATATTAAATATGCATATTTTTCTTTGTTTCTCTTCTTTTAAGGCTTTCCTTAAAACCTTCACTTAAACAGGAATATTCAAATATTCAAGACATGCCTAGAGGTTCTGAAGTGGACTTTTTAAATAAAACCATTTTAAATCCTTTTCATACTTCTTGACCTGGAGTGTGTGCAATTTCTAATTCTGTGAAGGACTGGCTTTTCAGAGTATTTTGGTTTTTGTTGTTTTCACTTGCTAAAGTGGCATACATTGCATCAGATTGCAGCAGTGTTTTATTTTGCTATCTACGAGTAGAGTCAGGGTAGCCAAAAGAAGAAGGAAGATGACAGACAGAACCATTCCCATGGTAAATCTGAGTGAAAGAAAGAGCCATGGTAATGAAAGAATTTATACTATGAAAAATAAACCAAAAAAATTAATAATTTTTTAAAACAGGTGTATTCAGCAAATCTGACTTACTTCATCACCATATTTCTTTCTTGAAATAATAATGTCATCTTTTACATTAAACCCCCAGTATTTTAAAACTGAAGTTTTAAAGCAACTATTTACAAGCAATCTCTTAATTTCAAAATGAGATTTATTAGATTTAATGTCCCAAAGCTGTTTCACTACCAGACAGTTACAGATGTCCCACTGGATAAAAATGCAAGGTAGTCCTAGCTCTGCTCATGCTTCCTGAACACTCCTTTGCTCTTCCTCAGTTCTTTTGCCTTCATCCCCCTTGGATAATAAGTCACAACTTTTCTGCTGAAGTTAATGGCAAACCTTATAAATTTCTGCAATGTTAATTAAATCTCGTTCTTTGAAGGAATTTACATTCACAAGAACTATATTTGTGCTTATTCTGTCTGAAATAAACTTGTGTTTTTAAACTTTTATTTTCTGTATTATTTTAAATAATGCATGCAACAGCTTCTAAATCATCAGCTTGATCCAAAATTATATTGAAGTGTTTAGAGATTAATGAACATTTTCTAAGTGATTTATAAAGTCTAACTTTTTATACATGGCAAACATCTGTTGTATGTTCCTGTAAAGTACTGAAAAGTTGTTCAGCCAATTTCCAATACTGAGTTTTATAGTTTAGAAATTAACTACATCATATTATATTAGCTCAAATTTGTCTGTAAAAAAAGTTGTCTGATTGTAGTAACTGGTTCATATATGCATAGTATGAAACTCCAAGCTCCATTATTCAAAATTAGACTGTTCTTCTAAAATTTTCCAACAATTCTTTCTTTTATCCTGTAATTTAAGATCAATGAGGATGAAAAAAAAATTTACAGGGTAGGGTAGGGGAGTATTGAGATTGAGGAAATTCAGCTCAAGGATGATGGGCTGCAGTCTATCAACAATAGAGAAAATATGAGTTTGTCTTTTCCCTCAATTCATACATTTTTCTGTCAAGCTAGAAATACCACTAACTAGACATGAGATGAAATTTTGGTATCTCATTCATAGATACAATTAATTCTAAAAGGGAAAATGTTTTAACTGATGTTTCAGCATCTCTCTATGCAAATTTACAGAAAGTATTGATTTCAGCTTATAAATAATGCAACTATGACTTAGGAAGTCTTCAGAGAAAGTAAATAGAGGAAATCACATTTTTCTAATGTGGTGTTGAATAGTATTTAGCTTTAAATGTGCTTGCTTGTAATTGGAATTGAATATTTTTGCTCAAAGAAGCAAGTTATGAGCATGGAAGATGAAAATCTGTACCTTTTCAGAGAACACATGTGATTGCAGAGCTGTATTAACTTACTTCCCTGATGTGTATTATTTTGGTGCTGGGAAATTATCTCTAGCAGTAGAGCAGAGTTTAATCTGCATTCATCTCCTTGACCTTTTTCTGAAACAAACAGGCTCTGTGATGCCAGTGTCACTGGTACCCTTTGCTGCATGAAGCAGCACACAGTAACACTGAAAATTGATTCATCTCAGCTAGACAAAAAGTGTTTGTGAGATTTTTTGAAGGTAAATTTCACTGAGAATAGTTTCTCATGGTGCAACCCACAGGAGCTGGTGTAAAAGGAAGTTGTGTCCCAACACCTCCAGCCCTGCCCCAAAGACACCAAAGCATCACCAGGGACTGGAAGGTTTTACCCCCACATTCCAAAGTGTGCCTCAGTGCAGTTCTCTGCAGGGTTAGGTACATGCTTCAGGGGGTTTTATCTATTGATCTGTTTAGCAGCTTATCTAATATCACATTTACTTCCTTATCTTCTCCTTTTATAATGTTTCCCTTTCTGTTAATCTCTTCTGTAACAGAGCTGGTTCATAAAGATGCCCTGAAATTTCTAGCTAAGCATGAGGGATGTGACAGCCACAATTCTGAGTGGTGAGCAATTCCAAAAGAAAAATCCATGCTTATATTGGTCTTCCATATTCATATCTATAGTAGAATTCTGAATAAACTTCCTAGAGGATCTTTACAGTCTCATAAACATAATAAAGCTAAGCTCTTTTAAGCAGCACTGTGAATAAAATTTTTTTGCCTTTCAAGGTTTTATTGTCAGACATTAAAAATGTGGCTTTCTAAGGCAATTTTAGGGAGGATCATGCTGACATCTTCAAAAAAACTGGAGTGGGTGAAATATATGTCAGTTTTTATGAGCAAGTCACTATTAGTCTCAGTTGATGGAGGATTAAAATTATTTAAAATATCAATATGAGTTTTTTCTCTAATTAAAGATATTTGAAGGATAAAAAAGGCTTAATAATATATATCGTTTTGTTTCTATATGCATCTATATATTATAAAAAAAAGTCTTTCAATACGTGCATAAATAGTGCAAAATAATAGTTTGTCACTGATTCATTAGTCTAACTAAAACTAAATACAGGCTGATATGTTAACATCTATTTGCTATAAGAATATTTAATTTAGTGGAAATATTTACTAATACTTCCATATTTTCCATGGAACTTTTTCAGAATATTTGTTCTTTCTGTTTAGATATTCCTGCTTATCTATTGGGGTTTTTAGATACCCTTGCAATAATTACAGATAGAAAGAATTAATAAGGGTAAATGTTATTATAGCATACTCTATGGACTTTAAAGTATGAAAATATTCCATTATTCTGCAATATTTGCAACAGGATAAAAGAATAGCAGGAATTTGTCTGCAGTAATACAATTTCTCCAGATTTCAATAAAAGCAATTTTACTTCTGGTGACTTTCACAGCCATTTTATGCAAAACAAAATATATATGATCAATCCTTTAATGGCTACTAATTTTCTATGTTTTTTTCCTTGAAGCTTATTTCTTGTACGTGACATTTCATTTCAAAGTGCAGCAGGCTCCTTTTGGCTGCTTTACTGGATGATAAATTGGGAAGGGAACCAACTCAGAGTAGTAGAGTGGGGGTTGATAATTCAAGGATTTACAGGGAGACTAATGAGAGTGAAAATTGCCCTCAAATCATCTTTGGCTATTTCACAGCTAAACTCTTTGCTGTTTGGATGACACTGGTGATCTCAAATCAAAAAATAGTAATTTACCAAAAGATTAGGAATTTTTTAGGAAATCGTAGCATCTATTTCTGGATAGAAAACTATGGCCAAGCAAAGGCTATTTAGCAAACAAACCAAAACAAAGCATTCCATCCAAATATCCACATTAAGCATATTTTAACTTTTTTCAATTACTTCCCAGTTTCCATAGAACAATATTGTTAATTATTGTGTAATTATAGAGTAGTATGAAATAATATGTGGACTTCTGTTTCTCTCCTTCACTCTCTATTTTTCTGACCTGAGTGGGTGAGTGTTTTTATGACACCACTTTACACAGACGTGGATGTCTCTATTCAGTCTTCATTTTAGGACATATTTTTGCAAGTAATAAAAGTAAAAAATATGTATCTATTTAACCTTTTAAAGTGATATAAAATAATTCTAAATCAAATTAACTGCTAATTGTGAGATATTGGACAAAATAATCCAGATTATTCACCTTCTAAGTGGTTCAGAAATTTAACTGACACTTATTTTCACAATGCATATGAAGTATGAATTCCATTTACTAATTCCTCTCAAGTTTTTCCTACTACCTTCCAGCAGTGAAATGGTGCATCAAATGTCTGAAAAGAGAACAGTAGCAACAATCAGACAGTTCAGGGATCGACATTTGGTTATTAGTTCATGGTTCTTTAGGTTGGTGCACTCACCTTTATTTGCTTCACAATATTTTCTGAGAACACAACATCAATAGTCGGCATCTGTCCAGCAAGTAGTGTCTTAGTGCTGCAATAAAAAGTTCTTCTCAGTTTAAAGTGGGAAAGGAACTGTTTGAAGCATTAAATTCCTTCTGTCAGGCAGATGGGGATTTAACTGGAGCACTCTCAGTTATAAAACAAGTTTTCATTGATCTGAGTGGCTGAATTCCTAACTGTAGCTTATTTTCCCTTTGATTTTGAAATCCATAAACGCCAGTCATAGCTTTAAGAATGAAAATCATTGGCATGGGAGTTTAAATTAAAAGTGATAAACTGTGGCTGCTGGTGACCACTGCCTCAGCCAAACAAAAATGTCATGGCTCTGCCTCTAAACATTGCTACATGCTTCATTTTAAATTGTTACAAATTAGGCAGGAAGTTAATTGTTGTCTTGGAATAAAAGTGGTGACGCTGATTTGAAAAGCCATCATAAACCAATTTTTTTCTTTGCAGCAATGCCATCTGACATATCAAAAATAAAGAAATACTAATAAAAATTATTCTGATTGTAAAAATGGGCATTTGTTATGGGAATAAGTGTGGCAATAGCTGTGTGTATGTGAAGGTGATTTCCCTTCAGAACACATTTGCCAGCTTAAAAATGAAAGAGAAAATGGAAAGATGCACGAGACATTGTTCTCCCTCAGCCCGAGGTTGTTGGGGGTTAGGGACATATATCTCTATCACTCCTGGCTTGGTGGTAGAGTTGCTATCAACTGTTTCAGTGGCAGCAAGTGCCAGGATGAACAATTACTCATTAAGAGAGTGTGACCTTAAAAAGTGAGCAAAGCTGTAAATCTTAACTAGTCTCACATTTATTTTACTCTCTGTCCAGAAATGCGCAGCTGTAAAAGCAGAGACAACAACATTCAGGGATTCACCAGACAACAGTTTCCTTTTTCTAAAGTTCCAGATTTAGTGCTAGTTTTAGTATCAGTGGGACTATTTCACAACTAATCAGTTGTTTGTTCTTTCTAGCAATGCATTACTTCCTTATTAGTAGCATGAAAAGGCCCTTGATAGTACATAAAGTGGTGAAATATTTATCTGTTTGCCTCAGGTAAAAAAGTATAAAAAAAACCAAACCAACTACAAATTCTGCATCAGTGCAAGGGAGTCTGCCTCCTAAACCAAGAACATAAATATTAGAAGTTAAACATTTGTTATGAGTTAAGATAGAGCTCCCAGTGCAAGTGTGAGAGTATAAATAAGAACACTAAACTGAGCTCTTGGTTTTTCTCATTACTGAGCAGCTTGCTTGGTACTCATCTTTCCACCCTTCCACCTCCTTTCTGCTCTCCTGCTTGATTTGTTTGCCACTGCAAAGTTAGTGGTGTCATTTGTGGATGTTGTTTTGCCTTGGAGTGACTTGTAATGTATTTATCCATCCATCCATACGTCACCAGTTGGGCTGGCCATTTTGCCACTTGTTGCTTGTCCTTAGAGGGCACAGCCTGAAAGTTAAAAGTTGCTTTAAACTGTGAGTGAATGCACAGCAGACCTCCAGTGTCCTCTGTGGTTTTGAGTCTTGTACCAGTTTGCTGATCATAAAGTAAGATAATTGCTGTATGCTCTCAAAAATCAAGCCCTCTTTATTTTGGAGAGTTTTAATCAATTTTTTTGCTATGTAGTTCTGCTTATACAGTTAAGAGTTTTCCAATATTCCTACCATACATGTTTTTAAAACTTGAAGATTCCACCACAAATAGTTATTTTTCAAGTTGCAGTTTTGTTGTAGAGCAGCAGAGCAGGAGTTAAAATTTAGTGAACACTTAAAATAATTGTGATAGGCTGGTATCATGATGAGAGAAAAGATCCTAGTAGTTTGGAAACCTTTTCTTTCACAACTAAACCTTCCCTTGCAGCAGAAAAAATGTTGCAAGATACTAGATAAAGACAGAACAACTGATGCAGAAGAACTGAAATTTTTTTTTAATTAAAAAAACAAAGCCCTTTATATGGATTGCATAGAAAGCAACTTCTGACAGGATTTTGGAGATGCAGCTTTCTGCTGTTTAAACTCTAGTGCTCTGTAAAAGCTTCCTGCTGCTTGAATAGCAATGTTAGGACTGGAACAAGGGAGCCTCAGACCTTGAAATTTAGAGTTTGAAACCCTTGTGCAGCTCACTTAAGCTCACAGACCTGGGCATGAGCTCACTAGAGAAACATGAAGCTTTTTGTTGAGAAAAAGGCAGGCTTGCTGGCATTATCTAAAACAGTCTTGCATTTGCTGCATTCCAATTCACCTTTTGAAATATATCTTTTATAGAATTATTTGAGTTGTATGACTACATTTAGATACAATCTGCTAATATCTCATTAGAGACCATGAAAAGGGCTTTTTGTAGTCAGTATATCTTGCAGTTCAAAAGTGTTTAATTGTTTAAAAGAGTTGGTTTCAGGCATTTGCTGCTTATATTCCTTCTCCTGATCTGCCTGAGTGTTTCTATATAAACCACTATTTGTTGGGAGAAACATGTCTAGGAATAGATGATTTTTACATAATCTAAAGTGATCACCATTTACCAGCATGCTTTTTAACAAAGAGATTTACCTACTCTGCAGTGATTTAGAAGTGAGGCATCATCTTGGAGTCATCTTAAAAGACTGATCTAAAAATCACATGCTTTGTTTTCTGGCAACAGAAGTCTCAATTCTAAAGAACATGATGCCTCCTAATAAAATTTGTTCCACTTAATTAATCTCTGGAAATTTTAATTATCCTTGTACCATGCCTCCATAAATACAGGTCTTTAACTTGAACTTTCTTGATTTAATAAGTTCTGGTTTCCTTTTGTAGAAAGTTTTAAAAACTACATTTTCTCCTATCCAGAGATATCTCTGTCTGAATATAGGATATAAATAGATCAAGACAAGTATAAACTCTTTATCCAAAGTCATGCCTAGCAAATTTTAGCCTTCTGCTAATTTTTAATATGTATAGTTTCTGTGTTTTTGTAAAAATATTTTTTTTTCTCCTAAAGACTTAATTATTTGTAGTATCAGTAGGAGGATTGGCACTACTTCATTTCTCTCGGGATTTGCCTAATTAGGAGGCTCCCAAGAGTCCTTTTTCACAACCAGATGATCGAGGAAAGAGTCAGAGTTCCTTGGCTTTGGTTCCCAAGGTTGTTTATTTTCTCTTATCTATAACATGTTCTCCCTGCCCAGCCCAGATGAGTTCAGCAGGTCAGCTCAAGGCACACTGCCCACCCCCAGGGCTGTGATGTCTTTTTATACTATAAACTACACAGACATTATTTACAGTTAATCCCCAATACCCATCACCTATGTTAGACAGTCAGTTTCTACTCTAAACCAATCCCAAAGTGCCACCATCACCAAGAAGATGGAGGCCACGAAGAAGAAGGAAGGAGGACAGTGCACGCCCAGATTGCTCCATCTTGACCCCCCTGTACCCTTATCATAAAAATCTTAACATTCTATTTTTCCACCCTGTGATGAGCTAATCATTCTACTCTACTTTCCCTGGTCTGTAACTCTTCACATAAAGTTGGTAATTTTTTTCCATGGCTCGAGATCAAAGGCAGAGGGGTCTTGGGCTCTGTGCCAAGCCCTCTGAGCCCCCTGCCCGGGGCTCAGCCCATCCAAAGCAACAAGAGAGATGTCCTGGGTTCCCACACATTTCCTTCACATTGGTGCTTGAGGCTATTTCTTCTATTTCCTACTGATTTGGCTGGAATATGGGCAAAAATCACCACACTTCATTCACAGTTACACGTTTATTGTTGAGTCTATCTTCATGCAGATATTGATTCTCATGAAAGTTACAGAAATAGATCTTTTGGACTTCTCTATATTTGTATGAAAATTGCCATTTTGCTCCAAAGTTGTTTGTGAAGAACTAGCAAAAAGATGGGCAAACAGCACGCTCCCATGAAGTGCTTTTGCAGGAGGAAATCTTGTTTCATTTTAAAAGGCACTGTTTAATTTTACTTAATTTTGTTTTGGGGTTTTTTTTCCTTTGCTGAAGAGAAGTAATGACAAAGCCAGAATAAATTCATTAGAGCTTTTCACATTTGTCAGGCCTGCATTTTTTTATGCACAGACATATGAATACAAGCATATATTTATATATATGAATGCTTGTATGCATATTTATGCAGAGAGATAAAAAGAAAGAAAGAAGTTTTAAAGTTTGACACCGTTCAACCCATTCTGCATTCTGTTCCAGGCAGCACTTGGCCAGCTCCAGCTTTGTTCTCTGAGCTGTGGCCAGGTTCCATTGCACATCTCTCTGCACCTTGGCTCTTTCTGAAGTCCAGCTTAGGAAATAGAGACATTTCTGCCAATGGGACAATGAGCTCTTTGCTTCAGCACATTGATGCTCATCATGCCAAGCTCAGCACAGCCGTGTCAGAGAATAAGCAGTGAGCCCTGTTGTCCCCAAGCTGTCCCACAGAGCCACAGCAAGACAGTAACAGCAAGAGTTTGAGCTGAATGAAGGGGCCAAGCTCCAGCTCCTGTTGCAGCTCTGAGTTGAGGTGCCTGGGGTGGCTGCTGGTGCCCACTGCCAGCTGCTGGCAGTGCCTTTCTCCTCCTCTGATGTCCTGGTGCCAGCCTTCACTCCTTTCTGGGACAGAACAGCTTCTGACAGATTTTCTTTTTGTGTTTGATGAGTATGGAGGAATCGTGAAAGCTTTTACAAATCGAGTTTTGCTCTTCAATCACTGTTAAAGCAGCATCTCAGCAAACCTGCTGGATGTCACACCTCACAGGCCTGTGGGTGACAGATCTGTCATGTCATGTCAGACCTCACGGAAGTGGGGGGGAGAGACCCTTCCTCACACAGTCAGTGTGTTGGAAAGGGTTGTGCATTGATTGGGAAACCAAGATTTCTGCCTGCCCTCTGACCTTTATCAGTCAAAGCCTCACACTGATGTACTCTGGGCAGCAAGTGTTATTTTACTCACAAATCCCCTGAAAAATTGGACAAGGTCATTTCTGGAAGATCTGGCATCTTCAGTAAAACCTTTGTTTTGCCAAAATTAAGTTTCTGATATTCGTTACTTCTTGGGTAATGATCTTGGTTTCCCCATCATCAAATCCATACCTGTGTTAAGTTCTAAAGCTTTCCACATATGCCATTAATGTGTGACTATGCAAATTAAATTCTTAAAGCCAAACATACCTGCTTGGAAAATTATCAGAACACATTTTCTATACTCTTGAATTACAAAGGAGTCACTTGGTGGGCAACTTGGAGCTGCAGAAACAATGCTGTGAGAATGGATGCAGCCACTGAATGGCATCTCTGTACTGAAAAGCACAGAGCAGAAATAAATACCCTAAAGAGCAAAGAGCTTAAGACATTTTGATTTTTCACATATGCTATAGAGTGGAGATGGTGACAGTTCTGGCGTTTTCATGGTGGTTTCTAGACCCATAATGTTCAGATCAGTTGTGAAGAAGCTCTCCAAATTATGGCTCAATAGCAAAAGCCTCAGTAATCAGAATGCAGCACATCAATTCCTATTTTGGTAATTTTATTATCTCCTACTGTTAGTGCTGCTGGTACTGTTATTTTAAATATTGCCATCCCTCCTGTGGTCTTTATCTAGAGTCAGATGCTTGAGTGTAAAAGGAAAAGAAGAATTCTAGTTGGGTTGTATCTTCCCATCAGATTGAAAGGTGCTAACCTTATTTTTCTGGAATTCTTCAGCTCAGGTAAGAAACCCAATTTCCATTTCAAATCAAGGTTTTAAAAAATCATTTTTATTGCAGTTGCTAAATCCTAGTTTGAGAATGTCTTGTACAGGCATTTATTTAGTTATTTGGCTGAGCTAATTACTTGCATCAACCAATGTACTTCAGAGGGATTACAGGCTAGGGCCCTTCAGAAAGAGGCCTTTGCTTGCCTGGAAGACATAATTTTGGTTGCTAGAACAGATTGCTAGCAGTTTCCATCTTCATATGTTCTGCATTAATGCTCACTAGCATTCATTCAATTTTTATTTAAAATTTTAATTGCCTCACCAATGAAAGGGCAAAAAAGGCAACTGGGGATAAGGAAAATAATCCTGTACAAATTACTACCTTTTTAATTCTTCAGAAATTCTTTATTTGGCTTTATTCAACATGCTAAATATGTCTGCCAAGAATCTTATGAGAAGCAGCTTTTCTTAGTGGTTTTACAGTTCCAGCTGCTGTATATAAATTTACACAGCAGTTCCCTGATTTCTGCTGTGCAAACTGAAAATGTATTATTTCCTGAAAATCTGCTGGATTTTTTTACAAGTCAGTTTACTTGCAGTAGTTGTCTTCTGAAGTCCTGGTTATGACCTCCATAAATAAGAGGAATTTCACTCCTTAACTGTGGCAGTTCTGAGCACCTTCTCAGGTGCCCCTTCAGAACTCTGGATGAAGCAGGTGCTGAACAAGCAAATGGGATCTGTTGGTGCTGCTGCTGATTGTGTCCATGCAAGGAGGTTTTATCTCTCTTATCCCCTCACTAAAATATTGAGATCTTTATTTCAGTCCAGAGGGAAGAACTTCTCACCACCTTTGAAACCAGACACAGGTGAGAGAGTGACCTGAGCATGCACCAAAAAAATCACAGATTCATAGAATAGTTTGGGTTGGAAAGGACCTTAAAGGTCATCCAGTTTCAGCAAAAAGCAGGGAGCTGTGGGCTGAGAAAGGCAGTAAACTTAAACAGTTGAAACCACATAAGATTCTAGGTGCTTATAGGAAATAGAATGCAGAAAAAGGAATGTAGTCAAATTTTAAATTTAAAAAAAAAAACTCCCTCATTTTGAGAGGTTGTACAAGTTCAGAATGTGTCTCACAGCCCAAGTAAATATGGATAGCCTTCAAAGTTTCTGCCAATGTAAACTACAGTATTTTCATGGTTTCTTTAATTTCCCAGCTCATCAGGTGTCCTGAGCAAAGCTGTGAGACTAATTGATCTTTCATCTCACTGGCCATGATGAATATTGAAAAAAATGATACTAATTCAGTATTGAAAAAAAATCTAAACATAGTTTAGCATGTGTAGGGGTCAAAGCTTTATTCTTTCTTCAAATGCAATCATTTTTTTAACATCCTATTTTCACCACCCTCCTTCATAATTGTTTATCTTCCTTGCCTGGCAGAACCTCTTAGACAAGATAATTAGGTGTTAGACATGATGGAGGGTCCATTTAAAATTGCAGGGGTTTTAAATGACAAGTCTGAGAAGCTGTCTATACCATAGCCATGGTTCTGTCAAATGTCAATAACAGGGACTCAGAATTCTGACTGATAAATAAATTGCTAAATATGTTTGCTGTTAAAATGTAATGTTAGCCACAGCTATACCCTGTCATGGTTCTCTTCTTTGTTTACAGAGATTTTGGATCATTCCCTGATAAAGAGCTCTCATTTTTAGCAATTATGAAATCTTTTAGTGTCAGTCATTAACTAAGCCAAAGATACAAGATGATTGATTTATGCTACTTTGGAGAGGTTTTTTTCTTTTTAATATTATGGATTGATTCTCAAAAAGTAACATTGGAAATGGTTTTAGAAATGCATAAAGAAATAACTGACAGCATAAAATGAAACTAAATGGTTCCTGAAGTCAGGGGGGGATTTTGCCTTTTGCTTCCCTTGAGGTTGGTCCTAGAATTTCTTTTTTTTAGAGTCTTCAGTGGCATTTGTTCCTGCCTATACTGAGATGAACCACAGATTTCTGCTCTGAGAAATGAAGAAACCTGTATTTCTGTCTGGAAAATTCTCCTGATAAACATACTCTGTCTATTTGATTAACAAAAGTAAATGTCTCATGACAGTAAATATGCTGGACAGAGATAACTTTATTTATAAAGCAGTCATTTCTCTACTCAAAGTTCTGGACTTCATTACTTTGAGGGCCTTTCTGATTGGCAATGGAGGGAATTATAATAATTATTGTAACAATAATATATGTTTTTGCCTTTTTTCAATTTAGCATGGAAAATGTGCTAAAGCACATCAGATCAATTATCGCCTTAAGCCATTAATTAATTTTTCTGACAGTTATCAATACCATAGAATTCAAAGTAAAATTCAAGAGCCATTGACTAATTAAAAGGTAATCATCTGAAGTGAAATGACCTGTATTTCACAGTATTGGTTAGATTTTATCCCTTTCAAAATATTCCTTTGCTTTAAGAGAACTTCTTGTTGTTTATCTCTCAACATCCAGTCAGTTTTAGGTACATTTGGTTTAGAAAACACAAAATCCTCACTGCCACAGAAACAAAACTTTAGATTTTTATTCTGGAAAGACAAATATTCCTTTATGCTACAAAGATCTTCACATTGCACTCTATTACTTGCAGTAGACTTTAAAAAAAAATAAAAATAAAAAAATTAAAAAAAAAAGCTATAACATTTATGATTCTCAGAGGCTTAGCCAGGAATCTGCTCAGTGTCATAAAAATTTGACATAAAGCTCAGTCCTTTGGGGACTGAAGGTGTGTGTGACTTCCAGGGCTGGAGGCAGCCTACTGAGAAGGTCTTGCTTTGCTTTTTGTCTTGGAGAGCTCAGACCCAGACAGTTCCAGGAGTGTCTGCACATGGAATAAAACCACTGTGGGATGATAACAGGGAAACACAAAATTCTCCCTAAGGTTGTGAGGCTGTTTTTGGTTTCTTGACTATTTAAGAATATTTTTACTTTTCTAACTCCTTCACCACCTCTTTACTTATCATGTCCTGTTAATTTATTCTTTTTTTTTTTTAAATTTTGCACTTTTTAGTTGTATGGAATTGGAGCATATCTACTTTTTTTTTTTATGGCTCTTCTATATTTGTCTTACTTTATAGACTAAAAGGAACAGCTGCCTGAGATGCCAATTTGTCACAGTGGAATAGAAATATCCATAGTGGTAGCACACTTTTCATTGACAAGAAAAACAGTGGAAAATCACAAAATTACTTTATTTTATAAGTGATTTGTCAAGTTACGAGACAAGTAATTTGTCACTATTTAATTTTTCAGAATAGTTTTCAGAACAAGGAATTCTTCCCTTGTATTAAAATAATCCAAACATTTTTACTTCATCCTATTATTTTACCTATTTCTTAAATGTATTCTGTGATGTTTTCTGCATTTTCACCCTGTACTGTTTGCAGTTTGAATTTTTCTGGTGATACTGTACTGATACAGACTAAGACAATTTAAATGTCAGCCTGATGGATGTAGCAATAATGGTATCTGATTGATTTATCAAGTGTTCATACAATGCTTGTGAATATCTATTCTTACCATGGTAGCACCAAGTGGCTCAGAATAAGAATAAAAGCTCCTACACAGAAGACACAGGGACAAACATGGAACAGAACAGCAGAATAATGAAATCAGACTGACCATCTAACTATTTTAGCTGTCCTTTGTGTCTTCTGAATGCAAGAACAAAGATGAAATAAAGGCATCTTCCTTGGGATAAAACCATTACATAATCACATATTGTTTAGTAAATCATACTGTTCATATATAACTGTACAGTAATGACATCATTGCATCAAAATACTGTTGGAAAATATTTGGTATTGACCCTTACTGACAAAAGTGCTCATCATAATAAGTTTCATAAATATGGAAAGAGCTAGAAATCCCAAAATAAGATGCAGGTTTTTTTACCTGAAATTAAATCCACAAATTTCAAATGAAATGCTTTAATGAAATTTAAGATTAATTTTGTCTATGAAAAAAAAAAAGTGTTGATAAGTGAGGTAACACTAGCAGGAATTTTGTAGAATAAACCTAAACTCATAATCAAAATAATTTCTAAATGTCAGTGAAACTGCCAGAATTGATAACTCATTAGTTAGTTGATAATTCCTAGTACCAGGCATCTTATTTCCACCCAGTAACCAAATGATGGGGAATGCACTGCATGTCAACCTAATGCAAAAGTGAGCTTTAATTAGAATATAAATGAATTCAGAAGGATAAAAAAGGTACAAGGGAGGTCAGGAAAATGGGAGGGGTTGGAGGATGTTTTCTCTACATTATTTATGAGGGTTAAAAGGAGCTTTGTCTGCTTGTGCAAAACTTCTCTGCAGGACAGTGTCCTGGTCCTGCTCAGGCAGCATCAGGTGATTGGCATCAATCTCAGAGAGCATAAACTTTATGTTAGACAGAAAGTGAGACTGATTTCCAGAGATATGGGATGTCTTGGGCCAAATATGATTTCCCAGGACTTCCTGTGCTTCCCTGGCTTGGCTCTGTGCTGTGGGGAGAAGGTGTGAGGAGCATGGAAGTAGCTCCCCAATGCAGTTAATCTGGTGAGGGAGAACAGATGAGTTCCTGACAGTTTTGTCACTCTTGTTTTAAATGCTCTCTCCTGTGGTGTGTTCTGAGCAACTGTCACCACATCTGCAGGGATATTATCCCAAGTGTGGACAGAAAAGGATGTACTGACACATGATTCAAAACTTTTGAATGCTGATTAGGAAGTAGGTGTTTCACTCCATGTATTCTTGTTTTAACATGGAAGTGCAGCCAGGGCACTGGAACCTGCCATGCTTTATTGGTATTTCCTTACACCTTCCATAGGTACAAACCATTAGCTGGCTTTTATTATTAAACTTGGTTGGAATATCAAGACAGCTCATTTTGATGGTCTTTATTTCTCTGTATAAAGAACCATTGTGATTATCCAATTTGTATGCACATTGAATAGAAGTAAAAAAGCACTGGCAGTAGGGATTGAGATAGAGATAAAAAGAACTCAAAACAGAAAACATTTCCTGTTCCCACAGAACAGGACTCATTAACTATAGAACAGATGTAAGAATAAATGTGCTATGTTTCAACATTCCTTATTTTATTTGTGCTACATTACAACATTTTTTGTTTTATTTAATGGCTCTATACTGGCAAATTTCATTACTGATGTTAGGATATTTTATTATTATTTTTTAAGCATGCTGTGAAGATACTCGCTTAGGGAAGCTCCTAAACCTGTATTTGACAGGTTAAGGTTTCTCTGTGGTGTTGCCTTCAGCACAATATTTCAGTGAAAATGTCACTGGGTGCTTTCCCTCTTGTAAGTAACCAAACTGCTCTTGAAGTTGTGACCTCACAAATGCAGTACTTGATTTTTTATTATTTATTTAATTTTAAAATTGTAGGTGAAAGCTAAAGATTTTAAATATCAAAAATATCAATATATTTCTTCTCCATGTAAGTGATTTGAAAAAAGAAAGAATCAAACTGCTTTTTTTGTTCTATAAACAAGCCCCTTTTCTATAAATGACTAAATGTTATGCTTCATCTACTGTGGTTATGGTGAAGAATAAAATAGCTCTTAAAAGACTTACTGGATGAGTTTATAAACATCAGTGAGTAAAGATAGAAAAATACAGAATCAATAAATACAATTCATAGCAGAAGTAATTTTTTTCCAGAATTAGAGCATAGAATGGTAAACAGCAAAATAATGGGTAAAAGACAAGATAGGTCTATCTGTGGAAATATTTGAATTGATTTTAGTGCAGTGTCCTTCAATTTATTGGGATGGGATTGTTAGGTAGAAAGGATTAAGAAAGAATAATCAGTTCAGAAGAATGTATTTATTCAGCTGTATTACAGGAAAAAGTGTCAATCCCCTTGTCTCCTTTGACATTAAAGTTAGAAAATTGACATATGTATATATCAGTCATAGCATGTAAAGCCACCTATTCCAACTATCCATAAGTAATACAATGCATGCTTGAAATACTGATTTCTAATTCATTTTCTCTCCAGACCAAATTAAATCACTTTCAAAAGAAGACTCAAATCTCTGTTACTTATGAAAATACACAGCTTTTCTTAGTGCCTGTTTTCTAAGCCTTACAGTCCTTTTAAACTTTATATATCAGGCTCAAACCCTGTGGGTCAGTCCTTGTGCATGATTTGGACACACACGGCTCATGTGGCCTGTCCCATGCCCTACCTCCTGTCCTGCAGGAATTTCTGCAAGAAAATATTCTGCAAGCTGATGTAGGAATAGGAGAGAGAGAGATTTTGGCAGTTTTTAAGGAATAACAATCTCTCCTTCCAGAATAACTCCCCTAAGGGTGTTCTTCTCATGGCTTCATACCCAGGAGGAAACAAGTAGCCAGCTAGAAGAAGGAAAGCAGAGACTTAGCAGAAAAGCCTTTGCTTTACTTGTTTAGGGATGGATTCAGTGGGTGATGAGAGATCAGAAAACTCTAAGAGGACATTTGGCTCAGTAGAAGATGGAAATTAAAATGTACTCAATAATCTATACAGTATTACATGGCAAAATTAAGAAAAATTTGCACTATTAAGAGGTCTTCTGGTGCAGAGCTTCATAATCTGCTTCAGATTTGGTAGTGTGAAAAATCACTGAACAACTCTTTTTATATTATTTTTATCTGTTCTGTTACCAAGCTGCTATGTTTTTAACACATTCACTTTGCTAGTTAACATCCCAGAGTATTAAAGGCCTAGAGGAAAATCCTGCTTGCTTTTTTTTAAGCATTATCCTATGTAAAGTAGCAAATAATATTTGCATTTTCTTTCCATCTGTAAGGAAGCCTCTTGGTAACAAATGGAACCTTCAATACAATAAAATTTACATGAAACAAGCTGCCATTTGAGAGCTGTGTGGTTGGAATGATGCCAGTCAATAATAGATTGCATACCTCTGGTTAATTTATTAGCCACCTGTTCCAGAATCCATTACAAGAGCACATTAAGATGCTATCAGGTTGGGGGAGCATTTTGAGCTTCAGGCCTTTGAGGATGTTTTTTGTGTAGGAAGTCAAGCTAATAGAAAGCTGAAATGAGCAGTGGTACATACTGCCCTCCATGGAGAAGAAGGGGGAATATTCCACAGGTTGCTATTTCTGCCTCCATCCTCTTTGAGAAATAATAGAGGGGTTTATGAAAACTTCTTCTCAATTAAAATGGAAGCTAATAAAGAAAACCTAATAATGCAAAGATTGCAGGTGTTAGTGCAACTGATGGTCTTCACAGACATGGGAATGTGACAGAATTATGAGGTATTATAGGCTAATTTGTTTACTGCTTTTCAGGAGTAAGGAGGTATCATTTTCCATATGAATATTTCTGCAATTCAGAGCTTAATTTTTCATAACCCAGCCCATGAGACTGTATCCATCTCACATGCACAGTTAGAAAACAGAGTTACAAAACCAGAAGCTGAGAAAACTGTAGGGTGGAGAAGGACATTGGGCAGATTGCCAGAGGAATTAAAATTTTAAGAATATGCGTGGATAGAAAAGGTTTGGATCCCTTCTGTGTGCTCATTCAGTCTGCACCACTTTGTATGGTCCACACACAAATGAGACAAGCAAATGACACAGGTTTGCTCTCAGTCCTGAGGAGTAACAGTATGGCACTGAGCAACGAGGATCTCATGAAAAAAATCCTAAAATAAGTCAAAGTTCATGCAGCAGAGTCCACATAAGAACTATCACACCAGTGCTTTTAGAAAATACAGGAGAATTAAAGAGGCAAAAGTGGGAATAACACGCATTCTCAAATTCATTTTGAGTAATACTAATGGCAAATATTTATGTGAACTGAACAGCCCTGGGTGATCAGCAGCTTTTTATATGTCTTAGATATTTATTTATCTCTTTTGATATACCTAAATATATATATATATATACACATATTTATATCTCAGTTGGTGAGAGCATGATGCCAATAACACCAAGGTCAGGAAGCTGATCCTTGTACAGGCCATTTATTTAGAAGTTGGACTCGATGTTTCTTGTGGGTCCCTCCCAGCTCAGAATATTCTGTGATAAACAGCACACAGTAGCTTTAGCATCAATTGAGTACTGATTAGAGAGTAGTAATTACTAGACAATCAGAAAAACATTCCTTAAGTATGTGAGTTTGTTATAGAGGTATCTTGTTCAGATCCTTACTGGCCTCATGTGAAACAAGGATAGCCAGAGGGCTATTGCTGTGGGCATGAAGGGAAAGAGGGAAGAGAAAAGAAAAGGTAAAAACCCTAATTCATCATCTCATCAGAAGGATTGTCAGAAAAAAACCCCACATCTGTGATTAGTGCAGTATACCACCATTATCAGAATTGCCACATCTGATTGTTTATGCTTAGATGAGACAGCAGAAGTTTTCATGACCTATCAGCTCTCTAAGTGATAGAATTAAGAAGTTTTTAACTGTAAATTGCTTAATGCTAAAGGAAGAATACAATGTTAAGACAGGAATACATATTCTTGAAACAGCTTCAATGCAACCACTTATTTCTGGGTATAAGATGGAGTCATACTGCTCAAAATGTCATTCTGGATAGTTTAATCTATCTCTAATGCTACTGCTGGATATTTTCAACTGAGAGAGAATGATTCAGGTTCTGTGCTTGCAGCTGCACTTGGTTTCAGCCAGAAGGAAAAGTAGCAATTAAACACATGGAAATTTGTGTGTAATCCTTTGCTACTTTTCCTCTTGTGTGGAGGTGTTCAGTTTTGTAAAGTGAAGGGAAATACTGTTATTCTGAGCTGAATTCTTTTAGCCTTCATACTGTATGAATGTAAGTACTTACAGAAGATACATTTCAACAATGAATAACACTCAGTATCTCCTCAAGGAACAGCCTCACTGATATTCCATTCTTTAAGAAAATGTTACAGATACCTGATAAAGGCTCTGCAAAGTCTTAAGCATTTCTCCAAGCTGTCCACGTGTGCAGCTTTTGTTCAAGCAAACCGATGCTGAGAATTGCTAAATAAATAGACTTGTTTTAGGAGGGATAGCATGGAGCAGGGTACTAAGTGGTTCAGAGGATCCTCTGTTTACCAAAGCAGAATTTATGTTAGTAACAAACTCTTATTAATGACCTCAAAGTGATATTTTGGATGACTTTACTGTAGAGTTTATAAGTTAAATGACCAACAGAGGTGGCATTTCTCTGTTAAATATCAGTCTAGAATGGCTGATTCTTCTCATTCCTGTTCTCCATTTTGTTGCAGAATGCTATAAACAGAGCAACTCCTCTGGGACTCTCCTTTTTATTAAGGTGCTTTGTCCTGGAAGCCCTGTGACCACACTGTTCCTTGGCCAGGCAGCCACACTGAGCAGGCACAGAATATTTGAGCCTGTGCCAAGCCTGAACAGCTTCTCTAATTGCTCTCAGCTCTTCTGGGGGCCAAACATCCTGCCCCAAACCACCTCAAGGGCATTAAGCCCCTCTTTTTCTTCTACTGCTTGTGCTGACTTAGGCAGGAGAATAAATTCACTAAGACCAAGCAATTTTAAAGATAGCTCAAAAGTTGGTGCATATATTTTCATGTTCTTCAGAATTTTTATGCATTTATTCCATAATTTTAAGCCGTTATTGAAGTGGCACCTGTCTTGCAAATGGCTGTTCATTTTAACGTAGTCATAAGTACTGAAAGCAGAACAAAAGATTAAAAGATCACTACTGAGTTATTTTTATGAAAACATCTCATCATTCCTAGTGGATTTAAAATTAAACTAAATTGATTTTAAAGCAGTAGTTCTGTACTGTTCCCTTTGGTGAGCTCTAACTACGATCAGTGGAGAAAAACCTAGTTCAGAAAAATCATGTTCCTGTCAGATCAAAAACTTTGTATTTCAGATTCTGCAAAGAACTAAGTTCTGTCTCACTGTTCTTTATAAAATGTGCTACAATAGTCACCTTTAAGCAATACAAAGGCCATATAAAGTCTGAACAAATTCAGGGAGTTTTGAAGCAATTATTCCTGACCTTTATATCTGTGAGCATTGGCTAGAAACAGAATGATTTGAAATTTGTTTAGGAGAATAATTTATTTTAATGTTTAAAAATGCAGTTAGAAAGCTTTCTAAGCAAGTTCTATACTCCAAGCTGGATGGACTCCTAAAGCAGTGAAATTTCCACCACAGTGTGGGGAAGAGTAATTTTCTTCATTTGAACAGAAAAAAACATAACATGTGTGTCATCACAACAGAGATGTCTGCTGTGAATAATTATTCAAAATTGTCTGAAGCTAGAAAGTAGCAAATGAAAATACAATTATTGAGAAATTGCTTTTCTAGTAGTGAGAACCTTGGGGTAGTCTGGCATAAAAGAGCCATCTAGAAGAGGCATAAAAACAAAGAGTTGAACAGCAGAGAAACCTCCAAATCATTGCAAGGTGGCTGTTAGGAGGGAGGGTGAAGAACTGCATCAACAGGGTATTTTTCTGAAGGCTTCCAGTGTGCTGGACTACTTAAACTTTGACAAGAAAGATAAAGTCTTTCACAGAACTACAGATCTATTCAGAAGTTCCTGGTGCCTTATTCAGATTTATTATGAATAGTTTTGCATATTCCACTTAATTTGCATGGAAATTAACTCTACCTGCAAAAAAATAATTCTGAATACTTTAGTGAAATGAAAATGAGCTTCCCTCACCCATTCCCCTACCATTCTTGGTCAATAGTACATTTCCTCTGGGGATAAGAGGATGTTGGTCCAGCCTCATGAGTAAGTCAGCATTTCAGCTCTGTGTCCAAGGGGGTGAAAGGAGGGATGAAGTGAAACTTTTCAGGTTCATTTAGTGGATAAAAGCCTTCCTGACAGAATAGGAGGTGCTTATGTTCACCACCAAGAGTGAAGCCTGAATTCCAGAGACCCCAGTTTGTTAAATGTCTTTGTGAATATCCCATGGAACAGGTATTGCATCAAAGCACTGAAAATACAACAGCAGGAAAACAGCATTAACAAAGTGCAGTGTAGTGACTAAAAATAGAGAATATTACCAAAGACCTGACTTTATTCTGGGGCCACATGACTCTTCAGAGCTCTTTTGCCTCAGCAGCTGAAGAGCTGTGGGAAATCAGTACCACACTGACATTTCATTGCAGGGCAAAATCTGGAAGTCTGTAGTCTTAGAGAGTTTGGAGAGATCTCATCTTGTTCCCCTTTTCCTTTCTCTCTGTGTGACTGATGATTGTTGTATTCTTTCAAAAAGATAGGAAATAAGGATTTTAAAAGTCTGTGAGATGCACAGAAATACTGAGCACTGGCACAGGATGTGGAATGAGAGCTCTGAAGCCCTCACCTTGTCCATCACAGGACATTGCCATGGGGGGAGTCTGTGAGCACAGAGGATGCTACTACAGTTTCCAGGCTGTGTGCTGGTAGATCTGCTGTAGCAGTCCTAAAGAAACCCAAAATATAATGTAGGCTGACATTCTCCCTCTCAGAGCAATCTTCAGCTAGTAAGGTTTCTCCTCTGCCTCTTACATTTTTGTGATGTTACAATTATGCAGGAGTGAATGTACATATGTCATGAATGGAGCATGACCAGTTTGGGGGAAAAAAAATCAAAATTATGCAAATAATTTTAATGTTAAATGGTAAAAAAGTGAGAAGAAGATAAGGGGAGATGGTAAAGCACTTCCCTAAAATGAGAATGATGAGAAAGAAAAGGAATGCATTTTGTTGGCAAGAGGTTTTGTGTCATTGTGGCCCTTACTGGGAAAACTTCTTCAGTTTGGTTTTCCAGTATTATGAAGATGTGTCTAAACCATGTCAATTTTACAAAAGTGCTGAGGTAAGATGTATAAACTTATCCAGATATATAATTTTGTTTTAGCTGCTTTTATATGCTTTTATATGAATGCATTTCTACTCAAAGTTCTTGCTTGAGTAATCTTCTAATTATATGAATTGAAAGCCTCACAAAATGGGATGCTAATAGTATTATATAATCATTAGTCCAGAAATCATAGCTCTTTAAATATTAAATATTTCCATTAAATTTCATGCATATGTTCATTTAGACTCAGTTCAAGGAAATCTGTGATTCAAACCAAACATTACTCGTTTAAATGCTGGCTGTAGCTCAGTGCCTGTGTTAGAAATTCCCATGCTCCACTTTACCAGCTAAGCGAAGAGGCTCTGCTCCTATCAGAGAAAAAGAACAGCAGTAACCTGTAGCTTTGTAAATACTGAAAGCAGTGTGTTCTCTCCTGCCATTTAGGCTCAAATTATCCTAAATTTCAGATCTGAGTGTTTATAATCTTTGCAGAGGAGCTAAAGCTGGGAAAATCTCCCTTTGTTTGCCAAGACCACAGCTGGTGTCTCTCCTGTGCTGAAATCCTTTTGATGTCTCATCTGGCCAACTAAATAATCAGTGCTGGGCAACAGCTCCTTGTTGTTCCTGAATCTGGTGAAGTGTCAGGGCATGATCAGAGTTGAGGGACTGCATGCTGTCTTTGGGCTGGCAGAGCAGTGAGGAATAGTGCAGAATATGTGAAGGAAGCTGCCAGTTCACGTGCAGCCAACGAGCTCCTTCCCGGCGAGGCGCGGCCGCGGATAATGACGCACTTCAGAGAGTTGGCACCACGAGAAACTCTCTGGGCTGACAAATCCTTCCCAGGTAAAGCAACAAATGAGCAGTTCTCAGGAAGGAAAGAAAGTGACAAGACAAAAAGCAGCTCGCTGCAAGGGCTTAGGAGGAAACTTCCTTCCTCTCCTCCCTCATAAGATGCAAGTTACATAAATATTCAAACTAAACATCTGCTGTGGAGGGTGTACCCAACTCTGGCTATAAATTAAAAATAAAAACCAGAACAGAGCTGGTAGGGAATAAAGGGCCAACACAACACAGCTGGCACCTTTTCCTTAAAACTGAGTAAATATTTGTCTAGGTGTATCCTTTTCCCTTTTGAACTCTGAGAAAATAGCACATTACAAAGCCCCTGAAACCAAACGTTCCAGGGAGACCCACGGCAATTACTCCATCATTGCTGTGAGGGTTCCTCAGGTACCAGGTTCTTCAGCTTTCCTCTTATGAGTGACTCAGGAAGGTTTGGGAGATAAGCAAGATGTGTCCTTGTCCTCCTAAAGGGAAGAGCAGTAGCTTGTCTACATTTGGAAATTATCTGAATTGCTGTTGCACAATAAATTATTCCACAGTAGCTGACCTCATACAAGCCTTATTGGGAAATATTTATTGCATTTTCTGACTAATTTTTCAAAGAAAAACAATTTTTCTGGGGAAGAATAACCCCACAGGGAGTTAAAGAGCTAATTCTTCAGTAATCATTCCTGCCTAGACAGATGGCTTCTTAGCAATGTTACAGGTGAAGGAAAAGGTTTCACTTTCACCTCCTTGTGAAAGGGCACACTAAGTTGTACTGATCCAGTTTCACATTCATTTAGTGATCCAGCACTGCATGAGATTTAATTTCTGTTGACAATTCAAGGAAATAAATATGTTTTGTGATCAGCACCGCTGAGTTACTCAGAATAAAATATAAATGAAGCCCACATTTATTTAACACTGCATGCTCAATGAACAGATCATAGGCATCCTGCTCAATTGTGGATTAATTTCATCTTTTCCCTTATAGCACATTTGTGGGTGGGAGGAAAGAAAGGAAGTGGTATTTTGCTTTGGAATTGCAGACCAGTCAGTTTAGTTCTGTTTTACATGGGTAATGCTGATGGAGTTAATTGAGCTGCAACTTGTAATGGAGAGAGAATTTTGCTCTCCCAGTGTTTACTTTCCAGTCAACCTGTACTTCTCATTTATTAATAATTTAGTTCAAAATCCATGTCTCTGCTTCTTTTCTATTTGTAGTAATTAAACAGATCCCTTGCAAGCAAAATTCTTTCAAGTTTAATAGTGTTGGCATTCAAACTTATTTCTTTTTTGTGTGTTAAAATGTGAGGCTTTAAAAATACATTGGGGAAATGTAGTAGGGGCCAAATGAGTCATCAGAACTCATTCTGGCTCTCATTTACTAGTCTGTTTTCCTCAGGATGTGCTATAATGATGCTCAAATTGTTATCTGCATTTGCTAAGTTAAGAGAGGCTGTGCTGTAGGATGAAAAATAAATGCAGATTGGAAATGTCTGAAGGGAGGGTGGAAAGAAGACAGACCCAGGCTCTTTTCAGTGTTGCCCAGTGACAAGACAAGAGTTGATGGGCACACAGCAGAACACAGGAGAGGCTGCCTGAACATCAGAAAAGACTTTGCTGCGAGCCTGACCAAGCACAGGCACAGGCTGCCCAGAGAAGTGGGGTCTCCATCCTTGGAGATAAAAGCAGGCAGACATCTGAGGATGCAGAGGGGTTCTCTGGGCACTTCAGCTCCCTGCTGACAAAATCTTTAGCTTGCAGGAATAATTATATGGCAGGTGTGAGGGTTGTTTATTAGTTTTCATAAAGCAGCAGATTGCCATGTTGCCAGAATTTGCTTTTCTCACTGCTGCTGGTTAATTTTCACCCTCTGTAGAAGGAGCTGATTTGCAGTTTCCCTTTGAGCATTAAAAGTCATCAGACTGAGGCAAAGTCAGGAAACTGTTCAACAGAGGCTCTTTTCCAGGAACTGAGGGAAAAATGTTAGGTTCACAGAAAGTAACCTCCAGAATGCTTTTTTTTTTTTTTTAATAAGTTCAGGTTTCTGAACAGGTGAAACTGTACCATGTAGAGACAAAAACATATAACATATTATTCACAATAGTAAAAAAAAATCTTTTTTTTTTTTAATTTTCGTCCTTGCCATATTGATTTATAATACCTGTCTTCTTCAGGGATGTAAAGGAGCATAAATTTTGATGTGGTTTACTCTGGTTTGAGAGTCTCCCTTTCCTATTTCATTATTACTTCCTACCCAGTTATGTTTGTTTCCTGTAATCCTTTTCAAGGAAGTACCCAAGTTGAGTTGAGATTAAATTCCAACTAAAAAATCCATGTCCTTTCACAGTAAAAGAACTGTAGCTTTGATGGAGAATCTTCTTTTAGGCAATGAAAAAGTCATACCTCTCTCATTTAAAAAAAGTAAAAAGAATTAGTGTTTCATGTTTCTTCTGTGTAGTAACTGAAAAACTGCTGTTGTCTCTATTCAGATTAAAACTGGGTTAGCTATTGATGTCAGGGAAAGGAAAAAAATAAGTAATTTAATTCATACTTGACTGTTTGACCCAACTCAATGTGCCTATATCTGCCACAAAATACATCTGCCAGAAAAGAAAGCAAATTATTTCTGGAAATTAGGGCATATTCACAGTGTTTCAGCAGCTCAACTGAGAACTTTATTTACTGTCAGCTGCAACAGGAATGGAGAGTGGCACAACAAGCAAAGGCCAGGCCAGGCCACAAAAAATGTTTGTGTGGCACCAATTCTAGAGCATGTCTGATACTATTTAAAATTATTACTTTGTAGAAAGGTATTCAAGTCCTTTTAAAATGTGCTGTGGGTTATGGACCTGTCTATGCAAAGAGAGGAATTCTCTGCTTTGAGCAGGATAAAGACTACTGGACAGCTTCAGTCTGTCACAAGCAGCTGAGCAATTTTATGTTACTTGACCTCAAATAATGTGGTTTTATAGGCAGGAGACAGAATTGGGGCTGCCATGAGCTCCTTTTCTTTTAGTCTGTATGAAAATAAGCCCATATCCAATATCCAGGTACCTGTGAGCATCCCAGAAGTTATAAAAGCTGATTATTTAGAGGACAGCATGAACTCTTCAGAAAAAAAAGCTTGTACACCACACTTGGAGACACAGACTTCAATTGTATAGTTTTAAAATTGTCAGAGCCAGTTTCCAAAACTGTGGATCCCATTTCCAAAAAAGAAGATTTTCTACTGGGATTTTTTTTCCTGCCCAGCTCCCTAGAGAATGCACCTGCAGCAGATGCCATATGGTTGGTACATCCCCATGTTGTCCACTGATCAGTATTCATTCACTTCTGAATTTTTGTGTTGCAAGCTGTGCTCGTCTCAGGTTTGCAGATCAGTGGAAAAGCTGAGGCACAGAGGCATGAGGCAGGAGAGATTTCACTTGAAGTGGCACCACAAACTTCCAGAACCCTGTTTAAAATTTAACACTGCATTATGCTCCCTTCCACCTTTCTGGCAGCTAAGGCTGCCCTTCAGAGTGAACTAAAAGCTTTAAGTGGAGCAGTTACATTTTTACTCCTGTTTCTTTCTAAATCCAATAAAACACATGTTAAGAACTATTTAAAACAGTTAACAACTGATGAGTCTAAGTAGCTTTTTTTAATATAGATGCATTTTAGGACTTTGGTATTAACAAAAATCCCCCACAATGCATTAGCCTAGAAACAGAATAGCAGATAGTCAGATATATGTCTGTGACATAGATTGAACTGTTTGGTATTGCCTAAAGAAATGAAACTTGATAAATAATTCTGCATTCCCATTCATATTTCCTTTTACTTCAGTAATAAAATGGATGGAGAGACCAGATTAACTTCAGGAAGGAATTTCAGACACCCATCATCTGCTGATGTGCCCGGATGTTACTGTGAAAGACTTTGGCCAAACCTACTATTCCTGTTTGGGATTTTTATTCTGCTGGACAAATTAATTCCTGACAAACCCCAGTCCTGGTGTCAGTGGGAAGCCTGACAAGGCCAGAGCATCAGTGTACTTTGAAACCCTCATGAGAGAAGAACATCAGACAATCATTCTAATGTGGCTTGTTTATTTTTTTTGTATGTCACCTACAATACAAATAAGGCAAATAGGGTGGATTTTCCTGCTGCTAAATGACCTTTATTTTATAAACACTTCAGTGCTGTTTTAGTAATCAGTAGCAGAGGCAAGGTATTGTTTTGTACATTGCTTCACTGTTAAAGCCATTCCCAAGACAATTTCTCAAGTATTTCTGACAAAGTAAAATGAAATCTTTGCTGCCATGCCCACAGAATGATACATACTGAAGATACAGAGCAAAAATAATGAGAAAAATGTCAAGAGCTAAATTGCCTAAGACAGAAGGCTAAATTGATAGAGTCTTTATGTTATGCCTCAACCACTTGAACAGAATTTCTAGTTCATATCTTAAAATGCTCCAGGAGGCAGGCATGGGGCTTTTTTGTTAAGTGCAGAGCTGGTGGTTCAGGATGATTGTCTTCAAGCCTTACCTCGACTTTCAGATGTTTATTTTGATATGCTGTTAGTCAATACTGCAATCATGACATTTTATGCTGGAAGCTGCTCTGTCAATAAGCCCCTTATTCTCTACAGGCAGTGCAGTGGCATTTGCTAACATTTTGTATAAGATCTTCATTGAGCTGTTACAGTGTGAATGTCACTAACTGAAGCAAATTTTAAATTAAAAAAAAAAGGGGGGAAGGAAAATACCTGTGGTTTTGCTTCCATAATATATGACTTGAGATATCCTTGATTTCTATAAACTTATTTTCTTGATGCAATCTTCTTGTTCAAAATGTGTGCTTAATTAAATGCACACCAAATGCCATGCAAAGGTGAGATGCATGTAGGGCCATATCCTCCTTGACTTGCAAACAATTTTTTTTATCTTTGGGGTTTGCACTATCTATAGAATATGTTTTGCTATCTTGAATTATACAGTCTTAATCTTTGTTTAATACTTGAAGCAAAAGAAAGGTTTAAGTGCATTTTTAATCTAGGTCCTATTCTGACATGTCATCAAAATAGTACTTTTTATCCTTCTCATCCTGTAGTTGATAAAAAATGATAAAAAAAACTCCCATCTTCAGATGCTTTTGAGCTTCTTTTTTCCAATCAGCCAGAGCACCTATTCCCCATCCTCCCCCTCAGCTGAATGTGCTGCTGTGTGCTTTCTCTGCTTGTTGTCTTCTGCTAATTTTCTTTTTCTGGAGCTTCCCTGCTCTTCCCCTTTCATCTCAGCATGTGGTGTGTCAGAATTTCATGCTTTTTAGCCCCAAACCTAACTTCACACACAGTGCCTAGGTCACCAGAGAATATGTGTGCCATGGCTCAACTGCTGTTTGGGTCTTTTCTTAGATCTGTGCAAACACAGGAAGGGGGTTATTAAGGCACACAAATGAGTATGAAAAAAGGAGGGTATTCTGTTGTAATTCCCAATATCAACTATTCCAATTCCACCCTTTTCAGCAAGAATATATTGAGGCATAAAATAAGGCTCTGGTGTTAAAACTGGTATTATCAGAACTTGGGAAGAATGGGTGACGTGGTACTGGATTAACATGCCATAAACTCATGGATTATGATTTTCTTTTCTTCTATATTATGGAATGGAAACTTTAGGGCACACTATCACAGTGTAGATTTCTCTATGCCAAAGGTAGCATACAGGTTTCAAGAAACTTAACTTCTAAATCCTTGCCTTTTTCTTTTCTTCTGTTAAATGTAGAAAGTAATTCACCTCACAAAGACAATTTTAACACTCCATCTTGGTATTACATTTACAGATTCCTAGAATGGGAAAGTGGCTTTTCAGAGCCAACAGCAAATACTATCTGGGACCATGCTGGTTCAAGATAAGAAATATTGAATTACTTCCTATTCACTGAATATGATTCATCCCATTCAGTAACTGAAGTGGTGGAATAATGGATTCATGCATGTAATTAAGGATAATATCATGGTTTAAATGCATAGTGTTTAATTGGTTAATGGCCAGCCATAATTCTAAACTCTTCTAAATTTTGAATGCTTTACTCTGCAATCTTACCTTCTAAACATAATTAAATATATGGTTACCTGTGATAGCAATACATATATAACACTACCAACTTCTTAGGTTTTGTCATAATTCTTCAAATAATATAATCACAGGATAATTTAGATCAGATTAGATATCTATAAATCATCTGATTCAAGCTCAAATCAAAACATGTCAAATAAGATCAGGTTGCTCGAGGCCTTTTATATTTGAGTTTTGAATGTCTCCAAGAATTCTCCACAGTCTCTCCAGACAACCTATTGCACTATTTGACCATTTAAATGATGAAAAACTCTATTTCTTTATATCTTCCCAAAATTGAAGGGCTTCAACTTTTACTTCTTGCTCATTCCTGTTCACCTCTGAGAATCATCCAGCTTCATCTCTAAACCATCCTATGTGGTACTTATGGACAGCAATAACACCTCCCTCAGCCATCCCAGGCTGTAGCAGCTCTTTCCCTCCATGAATCAGCCACTCCTGCAGATTTGGTAATGACCACAAATTTGGTGAGAGTTTATTATTTCATCCCATCTCCTGAATTGTTAATGAAGACTTTAAGTCAAATTTGGCCCAAGCAATAAAATAACAGTTAGTAACAGACTGTGCATGTATAAAACAGTGCACTACACCACATCATCACACAGAGCCAAGCAAAAGCTAAAGCAAGTTAGAGGACTGGTCAGGTGCACCTGAGGTACTTGCTGTGATCAGCTGCTTTAGTGACAGCTCACCAAGGGTTGAGATGACTCCAGAGACCTCTGTGGTTTTAGCTTAACCCAAAGTGTAGGCTGTCACAGGAAGCATCATGTTTACTGAACTATTAAGATAGACTTGAACTTAAATCTGGACTATTCAGACAGTTTATAATTTCTCCAAAGTGCTCCTGATATGTATTCTGATCAGTAGAGGTCTCTAATCATACCTAGTTAATCAGCTAGAGGTCTCCTCCCACCTAAGGATTAAATCTTTATTCTAGGCAACCTGAATGTGGTAAGAAATGTGCCACAGGCAAAGGTTTGAGGCAGCTCCATGACATCCAGGATGACACATGACCAAAACTGAAGCTCTCCAGACTGTTCCTTTGTGTTTTCACTGCCTCACCCTCAGTCAAAAAAAGGCAAAGCTCCTGGCATGAGGAACATTTTGGAGAGAGGCTAAAACAGCCATCAGACTTGGAGATGAAAGTCCAAGTGCAAAAAACTTACCTGAATCAGTGACCACAGCTTTAATCAAATCCTAGCAGTGCTGCTTAAAGCTTTTGGGGTTGTTTTTTTTAAGAAATTACGTGATTCTTAATCAATCTCTTTTTCCAGAGAGTTGATTTGTGGTTTCTTGGCTGAGAGGTTTAGCAGTGCTCAACTCACTTACTCAACTGGGCTGTCGAGCACTCAGCAAACTTTAGGACCAAATTAAAAGTTGTTGGGTGGCAGTTTTGGACAGAAATGGATCTTTAGATCACTTGATGCTCTTACTTAGACTAAGATTTTTGTTAATCCAATTTGTTTAAATACTTTTCTTTACACTGAGAAAGAGAATGAACGAAACATGGGCAAAGAGCCCAGCTCCAGATCACGTGGAAAAACTAAACCTCATAGTTTCAAGTAAGTAAACTAGTTTCAATTACTCAGCTGTTGTACAAATTTTCTCTCTGTATAGTGATGTAAAACCTAGGCTCATTACACATATTTTCCAGGCTAAATCTGTGGTATACTTTCATTCACTATCAGTAATGATTCACCTCTGTACTTATTAGATTAACTAATATAATTTAACATATTTAAGGGGATGCTTTAGTGCTAGTGTATTGTTACAATTGGATTTGATGGAGATTTTATAAAGTTCTGTTGGGTTTTTGTGAGGTTCTGTCCAGCAGAACACCTGGTTCTGAGAACAATAAACCTGGAGAAGCCCCATGTGCTGTGGTTTCAGGTCTCAGACACTTCTGTGTGGATTGTCTGGTGTTTCATAAAGGCTGAGAGCAGTCTTTTGTTCAGTGAAGGATGGTAAAAAAATGTTTCCTAATCTGCTGAAATACTTGTGGGAACTTGACATGCTGCAGACTTCTATCCTGTCTTGGAAAATACTCAAAACTTGTTGAACAAAGCCCAAATCGAACTGGGCTCTGCTTTGAGCAAAAGGTTGGACCAGGTGCCCTCCAAAATCCTTTCCATCCCAAATTATTCCCAGTTTCTGTCTCCAGCTTGATTGGGATTGACCATCAGGCCAGAAGTTCCTCAGGAGAGGCTGACAAGATATATCTGGCAGACCATGGAGGTCTTTTCTTTCTAAAATCTGATGCTAACAATAATCCTAAAGGGGGTTATCCAAATACCCTAAATTTAGGTAGAAGTAGCAAGCATCTGCAAGATGCATTTTTACAATGAAACAAGAAAGAACACCCTATTTGAATTAGCTATTTTGCTTGCATTTGACTTGGGGCTCATGTAAATAGCATATGCAATCTGATTTTCCAGACTATGGATGAAATGCTAAAATATGCAATAAAATCTATGGGCTTAATTAGACTGATTACCAGATTTTTTTTCACAAACATCTGGTACATATTTATACTATAGGAGTAGGAGGGTCCCAAAACATTCTGGTCTATAAGCAGAAAAGGAACGAGTAGTTCTTAGTAACAGCATTTCTAAAAGTTTTTTGCTTTCAGACTTTGGTTTAAATAGAGAAGTTAAGATTTCCAAATAGGTCAAATGTAAACCTGAGAACAATTTTAAAAATTACCCTGAGCTCCATACCTAACAAATGTGCATTGCAGTAAATACAAGAGCTCTGTGTCCTTTATGTAGAAAGGAAGAGCCTATCTAGGAGAGTAATTTGTAGCTGAGATTGTTGAAACCATCACTTTTCTAGATTTGGTAGATAAAGAGAATTTCCTGTCTCTGACAGGAAATAAAAATTCATGCAAGCATAACATGATTTTAAGGCATTATTCTGAGCTCTCAGAAAGAAAGCATCATTCCCCCTCCTTGGTCACTTTGTGATTTCCAAGCATCAATGTTCATGTGAGTGCTAAATTATGTATTTTCTTCTGCATTGCACTGTGTTCATAGATTTTTATCATGTGTCTGTCATGGATCACAGTCACAAAACTAAATTTTACCTGTTTTGAAAAAACAGTTCATATTTGTTTTTCTATACACTTGCTGATGACAGAAAGAGAAACTGGGGCATTTCTCCATCCTCTTCAAAGTCATGAAGGTTTTTGAAGGTATTGCCTGGGCAAAAGCCAAGATTTTTGAAGAAGCTCTTTAACCAGCAGCTCATCAAAACTAGTAAATATTATATTATTTGCATCTGTTGATCACATTCAGTTGAATAAGATTGCTGCCAGATTTGGACAAACAAGAAATCAGCAGTCATGCTCTGAAATGCCCTTGTCTGTTTAGTAATTACAGAGAGAACTGACACAGGCTGGTGCAGTTCAACACCTTCGCTCTACATTGGGTGGTGGAGTGAAAAAATCTCATTTCAAAGGCTACCTGATTTTTCTCCTAGCTACAAAAAGTCTTTAAATGAAAAAACATACTCATATTCTTCAAAGTAAGGCTTTCCCCCAACTTCCTCTTTAAACAGCAATAGAAGATCATAAATATTGTAGGAAAATCTAAAAAAAAAAGCTTCACAGACAGTTTTCTTTTACTAGCACTAACTGTATTTTATAGATTGATTCTCCATTTTTTCTCCATCTTAAAGCTCTAAAACAGCTCAGGCTGTAAAAATCTATGATTGTATAGGGTCCTAGAAGGACTAGAGAGGTTTAGGGATGGTCCTATGAATTAATGCCATTAATCTTTCAAGACTAATCTCTAACATCAGTCATTATAAGTCTACTTTCTAATATCAGTACAGACATCCTCTTTCTCTGAAATGCCTTTCTTTTTTTCCTTCCCCTCAAATAAGCCTTCTTTTCCACTGATGAGTTAAAAAAAAAGAAACAAAAGCTTCTCTCTTCTCAGTTTCCTCTTATAGAATTATCCAGAAGTAATCCAGTTCCACCATGCTTTGTTTTACCTTTTTATGTGAGTAATGCTGCAATAAAAACAGTTGTGCTAATATTCCATGGCTAAGCTCTATTTTAATTAAAAGGACTTTTAAACCTAAATAAAACCAGTGATCATACGTAATAGGAAAATCATTACATTCCCTAGAACAACAAGGGGTTTCCCACTTGGTGATTATCCTGTTTTACTTACAGGTACCTGTCAGTATTCAACAGGTCCCTCTGGCTAGTCCAAAGTGTTCCATTTCAGAAATAAATTCAGGAAAAAATTAACATTTAGTACATGAGAGGAAATGAAATGCTGTAGGTTTATTTCATGATGATGCACACTGAAATGTAATACAAGGGATACCCATATTTTCTACTTTTGGGCCCCTCTGTTCTGCCAGCCACTGTCAGCTTCCCACACAGCCTGGGAATGAGAGGCCAACTCCATCAGGGCATGCCCAAGCTAGGACTGCCCCGTGTATTTACATCACAACTGTGAATTTCACAGGAAAATACTGGGGTTTTGTCACAGAAGGTCAGCAGCTGGTTCAGGACACATTTCAAAAGCAGTGATGATTTCTAAACCTTTTTTTTTTCCTCCTCTGATTAAAACTTTCAGTAGCCTCGCAGGAAAAATATGTCAAATCCAAAAGAAAATGTATATAACATGAAATTCTGAGGATAATGTTGATGAACTAATCCCAAGAATACAGTAAAAACTTCTTGGAAATGTGCCATTTCATTATGCCCCTGCTTCAGTCTCTCAAAACAAGATGTGTAATAACTTTATTGTTAAGAGGGAATTCAGTCTTGAAAATTAATCTCTAGTGTCTTTCAGGTATTGTAGACTTTGAAAATCCTGCTATTAAAAAGACATGGGTGGCTGGCACTAGCAGTTCAGTGTGATTGACCTCACATTGCTTCATCTGCACAGCTATTGATTTTTCTTTTTCTCTTCATTTTGACACTTCACATGATTCAATCCAAGATTCATCATTTTGGAAATGTCAAGTTTTAAGGTAGTTTTTTTTATTGTTTGGAAAGAGTGATCTTTGAAGTGTTTTGCTGCCTAACTTTTTTTCAGACACATCAGCACTGAATCAACTCAGAACTGAGTGGTTTGGCTTGGTTTTTTTTTTCCTTTCCTAGTGTATTCCAATGTGCCTTTTTCCTGGTTGTATCAAAGTCAAAGATAGCAGCACTGTTTTGGATAGATTTACAGTGTCTCAGCACTTTTCATGAGAAAGCTCTCTGGGGATAAAAGCCTTTATGCAACACCACGCTGTGTGATGGGAAAGCAATAGAAAGCAACCGTGGCACATACTAATGCAGTGTATATTACAGAGATATCAGATAACATTTCCTGACATTTATTCAGCACCTAATAATTATAGTTACACTCACCAGTTGCGTGGGGCATGAGAGCAGTGGGAACCTGAATGGAAACTGAGCTGAACAGAAAAATTTGAGCAGCACCATGAACTTGAACTCGATGACGTGGAGCTGGTGCAGCTGCCTGGTTCCACTTTGCTCCTGTTCGCTCTCCAGATACAGCAATGACTGAAAGCCAAAGTCTCCAAAACACAGTGCAGTCTTGAATGTCCTTCTAATGGGTGCTGGAACGCACATTTAAAATGTTGAATGGCTGCTGAAAATAAAACTTAGGATGTTTGCTCACTGCATCAGTGTCCCATGAAACCCTGAGAGCCACAGACCAAACTGCGTGACCGATGAGGAGGCGTGAGTCGTGTGCCAGATGTGAGAGAGCAGAGGAGCTGGCCACCAGGAAATGACAGAGGCTCCCTCCAGGTTCTGGATCCCATTTTGACACAGGACTGGAATCAGAAAACACCTGGTTGCCAGGACAAGCCAAGGAAATTACCTGTAGGTGTCTTGCTTTCTCTGCCTTGCTGTGGATCTGTGTTATCCAGCAGCTTGCTCCTGCGCCAGGCTGGAGATGTAGCAGCCCATGAACCATGGGGGAGCTGATTTCTGGCTTTCTGAAAAGGCCTAAAAGCCCTTTAGGGACTGGTCACTCCTCTGGAAACCCACACGTGCCCTGGTGCTGGTCCAGCTCCATAACAGGCTGTGGTTGATCACTGGTCCATGGAAATTTCCTCTCTGTACAGATCTGATTCTAAGAGTGCTTTTCATTTCTCAGTTTTACCACTCTCTCTCATCTCTTTTTACTGGCTTTTCTCCATCTGACAGAGTTTAATTGTTTAGTCTGCTCTCTCTTTACATCACAGATCCCAGTAGTGGAGACCACTCATGCTTGTCTCTCACTCTCCTTCCCAGTGTGTTCCTCCCTAATGGGTGCCATTATTTTCACACTACTCAGAAACTTTCCCCTCAGGGTTGGTGAGGGAGGAGCAATATGTCTCATGCAGAGCATTCCTGAATTTAAAATGTCCTGGTGGAATGTATATAGGCAAGGTGAAAACAGAGTTTGGAAAACATTTTCTGAAACAGTGAAATGCTGTGGGGTAGCTGAAATTAAGGTGATGATTTGTGCAAGCAGAAGCTGTCAAAAAACCATGCTAAAACATTTGAAAGAAGGTATTATCTCAGTGGTGTGAAGGTTGATTAATTAATTTTTGAAAGACTTCTCTGATCTTTGTCTCTTATGAATTCAGCATTACCTGGGCATGGTAGTAGCTGCATAAAGCTTTATCCAGTTCCTGTGTCCTCATCATCTTATTATTCAATACACCTGCCAGGATCCAATTTTCTTCAGTGTTGGTGATTCAAAATTTCTTCTATTAACTCCTACTAACATTCTTACGATATTAAAGAGATGCCCCTAAGCAAATAAGAATTTGATATTCTGTAAAAGAAGTTAATCTAAATTTAAAATACAAGGTTTTATGAACTTTGGGCTCCAGTATGCCTAAAATCCAGCCCTTTGCTGAGTTATTGAGTTCCTTACATAGAAGTTTCACAGGTACAGAGTGATGTTTTTCTCTACTCTTTGTAAAAAAACCTTTTCATTGTACTCAGAGTTGCATCAATATTTTTTAAGCTTTATAGATATTTATTTAGTGATGATCCATACACAAATTGAGCTACCCGTGTCAATTTTCCATTAATCTTGGTAGTGTCTTCCAAATTCTGAGTATTATGTGGGTAAAAGTGGAAACAAAGTTATAAATAGCTGAATAATCTACATACATTTTTAAGCAAAATAATATATTTATTGAGGACAATTCAGCAGTAGTAGTACCACTGCATTAGTAAAGGTTTCTTTATAAAATCCCAGAAAAGCCTTTCCTACTCCAACTCCTGAAGACAATGGCAAGTCCATTCAAAGTGAGATTTAGAACATGATTTATTTTTTTCATAAACTATTGAAAAAGTTTATGAAAACTTTTATAGTTTATAGTTACTTTATTGTTATAGTTACTTTTGTATTGTTACTATTGTTATAGTTACTTTTATAGTTACTTATTGCTTTTTTAAGATAAGAGATATCAGTGTTTGAGGCTGAACTCATATTGNTATCTTCCTAAGTTGGAATTGACAAGGGAGAGTGGAAATTTGAGAGCATTAAGAAAACTAACCAGCAGAAATAATATTTCATTTACTCACTTGCTAATGTAGAAGAGTTTTCCCTTTATAAAAATTTAGTTACTTTATTGCTTTTTTAAGATAAGAGGTACCAGTGTTTGAGGCTGAACTCATATTGAGGTGGAAAACAAGGGCAGTGCAAAGGTCAGCACTTTGAGTTCTGACTGATCCATCAGCACAGTTTGACTTCAATGCCAGTGGACCATTTCTGGAAGTGTTTTGTCTTCATCCATAGCATCCCACTTAATCTAGTGGAAGATGTCCCTGGGTAAGAGCTAAATGATCTTTAGAGGTCCCTCAACCCAAATCATTCTGGGGTTCTATGATTTCTGTCAAATCAGGTGCTTTACTGGTAACACATAGTCAGGTTGTCTGTCTATGAAAATTAAATTAAATTACAGACATCTATAATTTCATTGTTTGCAACTTGCAATAATTTCATAACTTTCCTTTAATCTTAGAAATTTTGAAGGCCTTTTTGTGAAGTGCATGGGATGTACTCTCTGAAAAACAAAGCAAAACAAAGCAAAAGGTTTTTTTTCTTCTTAAATGATTCGAAGTCTTGTACAGGAACCTTATCAATGCTTATAGATTCCAAATATTTCCCATTCAAATGGTTTCTTCTTGCAGTATTTTGCTACCACTGCTTGTAGCCATTTCTTGAGCAGAGTGCTTCTTACAACCCAAAAGCTGTAGTACTCCTGTGAGAGCCACAGGAGCAGATGCCTTTGGAAATGATTGCAGATTGGATTTATGGGGAGGGGAACAAGAAATACTTTGGCACTCTGAAATTAACATTTTTCAGAAAAACACAAATATTAGAAGTTGTATTTGTCAACACAAAAACGGGGAGTTGTAAGAAAGAGATAAACAATGACAGAGAATGAGGGTAGAAAAACAGAATAAGGCTGGATTTGTCCAGCATTGAGGAGCTCTTATCAGTTGTGACAGCTGTGCAGTCCATGCACTATATGCCATTTGAAAAAACAATAAAACCTCCAGTGAATGTCTCTGCTGACTGATTGATACTCCTGAAGGCTCTGTAGCACTTGAATTTAGTAAAGGTGGGGCAGCACAGTGATGTGCACAGCACACTGATAAAAATAGTGTGTTAAACAAACATGTTATCTCAGCACTTTAGGTTACAAGAAGCAGTTCTTATCATTAGATTTATAGGTGACCACTCATAAATAAATATATTTTCTGGCAGATCTTGGAGAAACAGGAAGACAAGAGAATGAACAAGAGAATGAATAAGAGACTCTGCTCTGGGTGTCCTGCAGCCATTCTGAATAAGTGTTATCAGTTACCTTATTAAATGTATCCAGTAAATCATTTTCCTGCACTTTCTCTTTTGCATTTGAAGTAAAAAGCTCTGTATTTTTTTTTTTTTTTTTGTATTTGCCAGGACAATTAATGAGCATGTTTGAAAGCTACTGGACAATATTTCAAACTAGAGGGACTTGAATTGATTTTCTTGACGTATTCCTGACAAAAAGGTTGATATTCTCTGCTGATAGTGCTTGCAAATAACAGCATTGCTACTGATCTCCAGCTCAGCTTTATCTTTTTCGTTGCATGGCATTTTTTAGATTAGCAGTTTTGAGACTGTAGATTGAAGGTGATAGGGAGTCATTGTTTTCCTATAGGTAAATATGGTATTTATTCCTTTATCAGCAACTCTACACCAAATCCCAGCACAAAAATACAAGGTGAAGGGCCCTAATTTACTTATTTGCTGACATATTTCTGACCAATGCAGTAAAATATAGTTATTTTTTTAATATATGTATTTATAGTTAATTTTTTTTTAACTATTGACTGTAAATTTTATTGCAGAGAGGCCTAGAATTTGGAAGGGAGACATGAAGAAAAGCTTCCTCTGAAGGGGTGACAGGAGGACATGTGGCCCTTCCTCCCTGTATGAGTTCAGTGAGACAGGGCCATGGTGCAAGGCAGCCTTGCAGAAAGCTGATCTAATTGCTGGCCTTTTCTTCTGCTTTAGGCAGGAACTCTTTGGACAGGAAATCTGATTTTCTGTTAAAAGAAATTTGAAGAGGTCTTGGAATGAGCATTCCTTAATGAATACCTTGTTAACCCCATCTCACCCATGCCTTCTCTATGGGCAGAGCAAAGCTTCCCTTCCAGCTCACTGGGAAATCACTTGAAAAGTGTGAAAGTTCTGATGTTGGTTCTTTGGGAGGCAGCAGTCAATAAAAAAGATCATGAACTATCTCCAGTAAAATATTGCTGATTCCCAGAAGAATGAACAAAGTTGTGCTCCACTCAACTGTCTCCATCTAATACTTGTCTCTGTTTGTGAATGCCAGGAAATATAATCAAGGAAAGGCTCCAATGCTGCCAAATCCTATAAACTGTTAAGCAAGTTATGGGATATTTTTTCTTGACAAATATTGTTCAACGAGGAGCTATGAAAGTAAAAGATAAATGAAAATCGAATGCAAATGTGATTTAAAACTAAACAAGGCATCTGTCTTTCATCACTCTGTCAAATGGGGCAGAAACACAGGTCTGTGAACAGGCAAAACTGTTGTGTGCAATTTGTAGCAATCACCTTTGTCAGGATGAATGGGAGCAGCAGGAGCAGCCTCACACGTGTGAATTGCATTAGAGATGGCAATTGAGTCATTGTAACTTAAGGCAGCAGGTTCTAATTGGGAAATGCAATCCGTAAAGAAAACAAAGATGGCCTTTGGGATGAAACTGAAAGATGAGGTGTCAGGAAAAGAGCTCCATCCTGGCATATTCTGTAGATTCTCCTCATGGGTGGTAATTTGAAGTAATGAGTAGTCCTTGTTGAATGACCTTGTACAGCTGCTGTACTGCCTGTTCAATCTGTAACTCACTTTCCATCAATTGCACTTTTATTACAATTAAATGTGCCATCATAAAGCCCTAAAAATGAGCAGCCCAATCTCTGCATATGTTCACAGCCATTTAGCTTGAGACTGGGAAGGTGGCAGAAGTCCATCCTCAACCTTTTGTTCATGCCAAAGTGCAATCTGTTGATTGAAAGATGCTGGGTGATGGAGCTGGAGAGGATGGCAGGCTTTGTTCAGCATGCACAGAAGCACTCACAAAACAATTTGAGATTGGAATGCCTGCTTGAGCCAACGTGCTGCTAAGAGGCCACCTGGATTGGGGCATGAAGAACAAACTGCTCTTTCCCTCCCCACCCTCAACAGCCCATCCTAGGCAATACAAAACATGAACAAAAATGTTCATGCACATTGCCATTTTGACAGCAGAGACATGTTTTGTCAAGATAAGGATAACCACAATGAATGTGGTTGACAGGTTTTGGTTCTACTTTTAGTTATAGGGGAGAAACACTCATTCCAGTTTTTCACACTACAGTATTTAGGCAATAGACTGCTTTTAGTTACTACTGAAGAGAGATGGAAGGAATGGATGTTGGTGGTTCCCAAGTTATTGTTCATATCTTTAAAGATTCAATTTAGGATTAGTTTCAGCATTTTGTTAAAACAAATACTGCTTAGCATCTGTGTTCAGAATTTTTTATATGTGAAGTAGGTAGTTGTGATTCTGTGAAGGCCAGATTCTGCTGTGTAACAGCAGAGTTGCTTTATTTCATTTGCCTTTACACAGAGAGACATCCTTTTCTGGATCAGTGAGTAAACAAATGCAATTGAGTGAAATATTTGTGCTGAATACAATGTACAGTGGAGAACTGTATTAACATTTCATTTAAATTATCTTGTCCTTTAGTGTGTTTTAATGTGGTTTACTAAATTTGAAGCTGTTATAGGATGGGGTTTTTTTTGTTCTTGATATTTGGTCAAAGCATAAAACCAAAATTTTTGTGTCTATATAATTTTCTTCATTGTGGTAGGAGAACATGGAGATTTTAAGTACGAATAAAAGATCTATTTCAAGTCATCTTTCAAAAGAATGGCTGTTAGGATAAATTGTCCACTTTTGTAACAGAAGTCTTAAAATCATAATATAATTGTGTGAGCTGCTCTGGAACAATTAATTTAATTTAAAGATCATATGCATTTCTTTCTAAAGGTAGCTTTAAAGAAAGCTGACTCCATAAAGGCACTTTAACATTTCTGAAGCTGAGTCAGTCCAAAATTATTCCAACAGTAACCAGCACTGCTTATGCATTATTTAGGATACAAATGCTCTCAGATAATTTCAAGTAATTTTACTAAATTTGTTACATATTCCAGACATTGGGGCCGCCTGCTAGAAGTGACAGGAAAACACAATTTATGTCCTCATTTAGGAAATCATCTCTTACTTCCCTTCTGTTTTTAATCCTTCATCTCTCATATTCAAGCCTCTGAGACAAGGACCTTTCCCTCCTACCCGCAGTTTTCATGTTAGATCATAAATAATGGATCATAATCAAGCACTTTGAAGTACTTTTATTGGCTGTCAGTGTCATCTCCACTATTTATCTTGTCTACACTCCACTTCAGTGTTTCCAAATGCAGTAAATCTGAGACTTCAGCCTGGTAACAGTCCTATCTCTTTATGATTTCATTGACTAGGAATTCAGATGTACACTTTCCCCATCTGTCATATCTTAAGAGCTTTTACCACGTTGTAAATTGTGCAAGACTAGATTCACTCTGTCTCAGGAATATGATTCTTAGCCTGGTCTGATTTTGAAAATTCCCCTCCCTCCTCCAATGTCTCATTTGCCATGCTTGTAGTGAAACCAGTCAATGGAGTTCTATGATTAATTTGAATTCACCTGATCATTGTGGTGTATAAATTCTATAAGATTTTAGTGCATCATTTTGATCAGAGGCATTTTTAGTTCCTTAAAAAATGTACTCTGCCTGTGTATCACATATATATTCCCAAGAGGCCTGTGTACTCCAGGATGAACCTATGTGCTCACTAGCATCCAAATCTTTTGACATTTTGACACCTAAATATATAAGTACATCCGACAGGGAGAAAGCAAAAAGCTTAGAGATGTAAATATAGACCAACTGGTTAAAGTTTTTCATTTAAAATTATCATTTTCATTGTGCAAAGTATGCTTTTATTGGAAAAGTTTTGCTTTCAGAAACATAAGTTTGAAAACTAAAGTTTGGCTGTGATCAGAGCTATAATTTGCTCATGTCACCATCTTCTTCTGTCTCCTTGAGGCAGTTTCTCACATCCATCACACTGGCCTGATGTCCCAAGGATCAGTTGCCTAAAAAAAGATATAGTTACAGCAAAGATCTGGTTACAGCTAGAAGAGGAATGTTGCATATAGGAAATGTGGTAAAGGAACAAAGTCATGATGTACCTGAATAAAAACTCCAAATGAACCACCCCAGGCATTCCCAAATTAAAGTGTTCAGAGTTACTGACTGAATTATGTGACCTTTGCATTCTATTTACACAAATACTGAAATGGATAATTACAATATAAACAATCTTTATTTTCTGCCAGGATTTTCTCTGGCTGGGAAAACACCCTTGTCTTCAGTGATAAGACAGAAAGGGAAGCAGGATGGCTTCTAAGTAGGAAACCAAAAGACAGAAGTATTTTCTGTGTGCTTTACTGACCACTTTGACAGCATGCCTTCTTTAAACAGCATGCACTAAGAGCAGAAATAAGCCATGTGGAAAGAAAAATAACTGGAGTTTTATGTCTAAATCAGTTGTATTTCCTTTGGTTGCTCACCCTGTTGATCCAAAGCAGCACATTTGCTTACAAGGCTAAGCCATACAGTTGTGTACTGTGGATGGAAACACTGAGATGAATAACCACTGAGTTTTATATGCGCTTATTTATCAAATAAAAAATGTCTAGTGCAGTTACTGGAAAATAATAACAGATTCTGATTTCTACCTGTTTCGTTTTATTTTAAACAATATTATTTATTCACAGAAAAATATGCTTTAAGGGGTAACTGAGTTCCCACAATTGTTAGGGATAGATATGCTTCTAATACAAAATGACTTATAAAAATGAAAGAAAAAGCTGAAAAAAAACTACTGTGGTGCTGAAAACTGAAGTGAAAATACATTCTTAACATGGACAACAAAAATGCTCTCTCTGAAAACATGTAAGGTTTGATATTTTTTGTGGGAAGTCTGTTTTTCATCTTGTGTTTTTTTCTTGCATCACTGTAATTGCTTCACACCTCCTAAGTAATGCATACAGACTTTCACAAGTATGCAGTGTACTTCAAGTTCAGAATATACATGTTCTCTGCCTAAAAACTTTTCAGTAAATTAGTAAAACCTGACTGAAGCCATCTGGCATATCTCTGTATTCATATTGTTGTTTCTTGCCACTGCAGAAGAAAACTCAGCCTAAACTTCCACAGAAGTTTGTGTCTTTCCTTATTTTTCATATAAGAGCATAATCATGAGTAGAAAATGTGGGAGCAGAAGGGATGGTTTGGTTTGGTTTTTCACATGCTGAGGCATCTCTCCTTTCTAAAACCAGTTTGCAGTGAATACATATGTAGACACAATGACAGAAAATGTAATGCATTACAAAGCCTCCCAGAAGCTGCCTGGTTTTATGCATATTGAAGCTCACATGCCAGGCAGACTTAGACACAATCCCTGCAGAGCCTTTCTTCCTGGACAGTTTAGCTAAAACCAGTTCCTGTGTTGGTGATCCCTTGGACTGGTGTGGGCACAGCATACAAATGTCTGTAGGCAATGACACGTCCATCAGGATGTGACTGACAGCCTGAAGTGCCACCCTGGTCCCTGAGCCTGCAGATGCTCCTCCACCTGCAGCTGAAGGGGCTGTGGGGGGCTTGCAGGGCACAGGCAGGGCAGGACTCAGCTCACAGCTCTGATTCAGACACAACGTGCCTCAGCCCTTCTGCTGCCAGCACACAGATGGGGCAGCTTCAATCCCTACATATGTTCAGTTTGATCAGTAGCCAAAGTGTGCTTATTATTTTTTGACCTGTGGAAGGGGAGTAGATATTCCTTATTTTATGTACTGAAGGATATAAGCAGTGAACATCCAAGGTTTTATGAATTACATCCAAATGAAACATGATATGCAAACTTTATGAAGTAATAAATCTCTCCACATGAGTTCTTCCATCCATTCCCATCTTTACTGAATTAAATGGTTGCTATTTTGATAGTGATGATACTTAAGACAGTGCTGAGTTCTTAAACCAAGAAATTCATGTTAAGGAATAAAGCTCATACTTTAAAGAAATTAATATCTCAGCCACTCTGAAGTTTATGGAAAAAGATCAATCCAGTGGTGTGTGAATTTCAGCACCTACTTTGTGTGGTTATAAAAATCCACAGGCAATGCAGATGTCTCTTGGATAATCCACTCACAGATGGACTAATACTTCAGCTTACCCCATTTTTGGTACCACTAACTCCCTGTAGATATTCCAGTAAATTTCATTGCAGTGCTTCCCTGCTCAGGATCTTTTCTTCCCTTGCTACTGCAGCAACCTGATGTCTTGAAGTGTCTTTGCTCCTGCATTTCTCTTCACTCAATGCATATCCTGCAGCCTTTGCTCATCTTCAGGCCCAGTGCATGGATAACAAATGGTGCAGAGATGACTCTTCCCCTTCCTGACCATCCCAGAGCAGTTTGTCCTCTGATGAGTCTGTCCCAGGCCAAAGACACAAATTCTGTGTCCCCCAGAGAGTCAGCCAAATGCATGTACCTGTTGTTAAGAAATTCCCACGTTTCTCTGGCCTGTCTGCCTGGCAGATTCCCTTCTGGAAGACTGGCTGGCTGTCCAAAGAGCAGATGTGCAGGTTTTGGGAACTACCTGACTGTAGGGGTAGCACCCAGTGCCTCAGCCTCCAAATGAGCTGAAGAATTCCTTGGTGTGCTGTTCATAGGATCTTGTGGGAGTGAGCTGCATTTTAGGTTTCCTTGTATTTCACTCCTCTGATTTCAGGCATGGTCAGCACTTTCCAGTTTGTGATAAACTGTCACTCTCCTCACAAAGAACACGTGAGCTGTGTTCCCAGCAGCTGGGCTGGGTGATGAATGACTGCAGTGAGCCTGAGATACAGCAGAGGTGCCACAGATGGCACAGATCCACTGCAGTATGCAAGCAGTTTCTCCATGCACGTGAAGCAGAGTCATTGAGGAGACTCCAGGCTTCTCACCACCATGCATACACACAGAGAAATGAAAACATAAAATAAACCCCAAAAAACAAACAAACAAACAAACAAAATGGCTAAGACTCTTCATCAAGCTACTAGGTAGCAAAACAGGCAGAAACCCTGCTCTCTTACATTCATTTTCTGCTCCTGCTGATTACACAAAAGAGCAGCTGTACTGAATCACACCATTGGCTCATCTGGCTTCACATTGTCTGGCATTAGCCAAAAATTGAAGATTGGAGCTGAGTGAGAGAACAGAAAAACTTACAAGATGCATTTCCTAAGTACTCAACTGACAAGTTCTGCTTTGGGGGGACATCCTTGCCTAGTAGAGATTAACAATTTATTACTAAATATGTGTTAAAATCTACAGCATCCCTTGGCAAGGAATACAAAAGCTTAATTTCATTAAGCTTAACTTCATTTTGACATTTTATTAAGAACCACATCCTTTCAACTTCACTTGCCATGTCTAGCTTTTGTGGTGCAAGAAGAAAGGATCTCACCTTGTGTTCTTCATGTCATTCCTACTTCAACCTTTCATTGCATCCTCCTTTTCAGAGCCCACTTCTTTTCTTCAGTTAGCTGTGTGTAAGCCATTCCACAACTTTAATTTACTAGTTACTGTAGACATTCCCTGTTCTAACATACCATTTTTGAGATGACAAACCAAAATTACACACAGTCTTCAAAATGTGTTTCAAATGTGCCCATATGCTGTCTCTGTATGAAGGTCTGGTGGCTTTTCTTTTCCTTTGTAATCCCTAACATTTCATTTAATTTTTTTTTATTACATTGGGACACAGAGCTGGCATTTTCATAGATCTATTTATTAGAACTCAAAAATCTTGTTCCTGGGTGGAAATGGTCAGCTCAGAGTTCACTTTGTTTATGAAATTAGGGGTTCTTTTCCTGTGTGCATTACTCTCCTCTGAATTTCATCTGCCATTTTATTATCCAGTCAGCTGATCTCATGAAGCTCCTCCACATTTCTCCATAGTCCTCCCTTTTTACTACCCTGAATAAGTTTAACAGACTTTCTCATCTCAGTAGATCATTCATGAGCATCTCAAACAGCACAGGATAAGCAAAATGTGCAGCAGAAGGCTCTTGGTAGACTTGGTCCACTGTAAACAAAAAGCATACGTAGAATATGGACATATTTTTCAGACACTGAGAACAGTCTGAATATGGCCTTGGACACAGAATTATGATAGCTGAATATTTCAATTATGTATTTATCATAACAATTGTGTATTACAAATGAATATTCTGAATCATAAACCTTCTAGAAATCATTCTTAAAGAGGTGACATTTTCTTAATTATTTAATCAACATGTGTAAGCATTGAAATATGACAGCTATTGTCTTCCTTGCTAGTTCAAATTACTTGAGAGTGCTAATAAATATCTCCCTCTCAGCTGTTTTATATTTTGTATTCAGGATTGTGTGCTCACTGAAATGTCAGGTGATTATTATGATTATTATTATTATTATATCAGAATCTGAGGCTCCATGCTTGAATTTCTGCCCGTTTTAAAAGGAAGCAAACAACATCTTTGAACTTGGCAATATAGCAGGATTATACCTGAATACCTCATGGGAGGTTCTGATGCAAAAGATTGCATTATGAAGTGTTTAATACATCATTTAAAATATTTAACATGGTGATAGCAAAGTTTATAGACTTGAGTAGGGTTAGAATGATTGTTATCTTAAAAACAAAACCATTAAGGTGGTTTTGTGAGTGTAGATTAAAGGTAAGACATTTCACTGGTTGAGGAAAGACAACTCAGCGTCTTTCCAGTGTAGGCACTGAGGAGAGATGCAGAGCATGGACCAGGCAGGCTGAGGTCATAACATTTTTAAGATGTGCCATCTTACAAACTTCAGAAGAAACAGAATTGATATATTTCTTCTACTTCCTGATGCTTGTAACTTTAGGTGTTCCCATGGAACTGAGAGTAAATGGTGTAAATTTAATGGGACCTGACCAGCAAACATGAGAGTGAAACAAACACTGACAAACTCAAAGAGTTCAAAGAGTTTGAAGAGTTCTTGTCAGTCAGAACCAATGAATTAGTTATCAAGATAGCCTTTCTTCCTCAAAACTTTCTGCATTCAGTTAATGTGGAATGTTTTGGAAGGACATTTCAGGGGAAGATCACCTTGCATAACTAAAGCAGTTGCAAACCCAATCATGATATATCTGACCAACCGTGTCATGAGTAGTTAAGTCAACACTACAAATACTTTGTGATCATGATCACTAATGAAATATGGAAAATTCTGATTTATTGCAGAGTTTGCATGATGGCTCAGCAAATTCATTATATTGATGCAGGACCCTCAAAATGATAACCAGTAATTTTTAGGACAAAAAGTTGCAAATAGTCCTTTTATTTCCAGTAAGTATTTTCCACAAATTTATTGGCACAGAATTAATCTGTGCAAGCAGATATTATTTTATAAAAGCTATTACAGCGCTATCCTGTATTATTTATTTTGTTGGTATTTTTAGAAGATCTGGTATTTTTAGCTAGAAGATCTGGAACTGACACATTTGAGTGTGTCAAGACCCTGTCACAGCCATGGGAGGTTAGTGTCCTCTAGATGGCATTCAAGGAATTGCTGCATGTGTGGAGGATTTTTTTTTTTTCCTGTATCAAAGATTTCCTTAGCTGCTGTTTTTTGTGGGGTTTTTCTTGCCCAGGTTTCACCATATGCTTGAGTACAGAGGGATTTGAGATGATTGTCTGCTGGAGAAATTTTAAGAGGAAGGTCACAGAAACAGAGATCACTGCCAAGCACTGAGACATTAGTCTGAATTTGCAGGTCTTACTATTTGGTTTTGTTTGTGTGCCAAAAAACTTTAAATATCCTGTGTGGACACACTGATTTCTCAGACCTTCCAAACTACAGACTCACAACTGAATCACACATCAAAGTATGATATTGGACAAAGAGAATTATTTCGAATACCTAAGGAGGATTTGAAGAAGGAAGATTTTCTTCTTGATAAAAATAAGAGACTGAGCAAACTTTTGCTACTGAGATCATTATTTTCTGGGGTTTTCCAATGTAACAATATTACATGTAAGCAGTAGTGCAATACCAATGTCTAACCCTGGTGTTTAACATGAACTGTCAAACTGAAAGTTATCTAAATTGTCAAGCTCTGATTTCTTCTGGTTTTGACAGCGTTAAGGAGCCTGGACACAGAGCATAACTTTACTCTGAATATCTCATTCTGAGGATCAGGCACTTGAAAGTTAGACCCCAAAACACTCAGCTGCATGTCACTAATGTACTGTGTGGATATGAGCCATTAGTTCTTACAAGCAACTCCCAGAGCTGCAAGAGCAGGGTGTTTTCTCTCTGTGAAATTTCTGCAGTGCAGAAAACTCTTTAGGGATAGATTAAAGCTTGTTGCAGAAGGAAGCTGTATGGAGCCAGCTTGCCTCTGGACTGAGCTAAACAGAAAGCTTTGTAGCCAGATAGCATATCTGAATTTCAGAAGGCTCATCTACTTCATTTTTTTTCTCTGACAATAAGCTATGGGGTACCCTGATGGAAGAAGATCAGGAAAGTGTCAAATAATGCTTCTCCACATGAGGTCTTCCAGTTCCCAGCAGCATTCAGTAGCATCTTAGTTAAACAGGAATGTTTTCTCTGTTTCTTGTTTAAGTGTCTGTCAACTCCCTGACTTTTTGAATGCCACAGAATTTTTATGGTCCTTTTTAGAAAACAGCCAGTGCAAACTCTGCATGTGCCAGCACGTCCCCTAGACTTCATCCCTTGGACAAGAAGAGCTTGTGGAGGACAGCAGTGCTCAGCTTTCCTCCTCAAACCTTCCTTTTCTTTTTTTCTGTAGGAAGCACATTTGTTGTGCTACTAGAGATAGGAGATGAAAAATAGACCTGGGAAAAAATCTCCAAGGGCAGAATTGAGCACACAGAATGTTGAAGAACGTAAAATCTCATTAAGTGTCAGGAAAAAGAACAGAAATACCAAAGGGGCATAATGGAAGAGTTCTGACAATTCAGAGGCTCTTGCTAGGAGGGCATTCCTTGGATAATTAATTTCTTGGAAAGAAAAGGCAGGCTCCTTAAGCTAAGTGATGTACTGACCTGGAGGTGTGGATGCTCAGGTTTCCTTCTCACATGAGTCTCTGTCAGGAGATTGCCTCTCCATGAGCAGGGATATGTGTAGTAAGTATTAAACCACAAGCTGCAGGGCATGAGCTAACTAGCAGCAAATAGTAGAAGAGGCTTCCCTTTTGAAAGGTTATTCCATAATTACCCAGGCTTCCACAAACCTCTCTTGGAAATATATTTTACTGCCTATCATCTGATTTAATTTCTACGCTTCTCTTCTTTCTTGGTGTTTTCATTTGTATACAAGTCAGAAAGATGAAAACTCCTTAGATCCCAATGGTTTTTCAACTCTGTGGAGTTTTGTCTTTGTGAATAAAAGCAACTCAATCTTCTTGAAAGAGGAAAACACGCAAAAAAAAGACATTCTTCTTCAAATGCATTTAATATTAGTGTGACGTTTTTTCAGAATATGAATACAGTAGTCCAGAAAGAGCCTCTGGCCTCTTCTGAAGCTCAGGTTTTAGACATAACAGAAGTGAAAGGCCAGCAGCCCTTTGCTTTTAGAGTGGATTTGCCCTGATACCTTCAGGTGTCATTGCTTCTATCCATCACCTTGAGAGCCTGCCCTCAGACTCAGAGGTGTGTAAACATCCCCAATGAGCTAACTAAAAGAACACATAAATAATCTTTCACTGCACAGCATGTGTCTCAATATTTTTTCCATGTTTTTTTTGATAACTTAAGCATGCCACTTCATGTTAGAAGTATTGTATAGATACACCCAACTAAAAAAAAAAAGAAAAGAGAAAAAAAATTATTTAGGATTTTGACATATCCAAAATTACTCCTGCATGATATAGAGGTCACCTTTAATGATCCATGGCTGATTTTGCAATGAGCTTCTGTGCTGATGGTAGTGACGCATGTATTAAATTCTGTGGCTAAAACATTTGATCTACCAGCACCCAAAGCAGGTTCAGCATCTCATCTCCTGACTACAGAGGGTTTCAAGACACCTTGCCAAAACTAATCCCCAGTTTTTTAAGTTACTTAAGTCAGATTCTGCCCTACTTGACTAGAAGTTGAACACCTAAGCTACATTTGACAGCAGCAGTGCTTTTCAGGGATTCATGTGTAACAAGTACAAACCATTGACTTCCTGGCCTCCTAGAAGTGTTTCTTGTCTGTATGCCAGAGTTTAAAAGGGTCTGCTTTTCTGTGCATAGGTTTCCACATTAAAGATTTAAAAGATACTTGACCCTCAATAAAACAGAGCTAGACTAAACTTTGGAATATTGTTTTGCATTTATGAAGTGTATAAGTTACATCATTTTGTTTGTAACATCATTCTGGGAATTAATTTATGAGGGCACATTAATCTAGCATCACCATGATTTATAGAATGCTTTGTCAAAATCAACATTTTTGGGGAAATCATTTGAAGATGTACATTTGAAGTCAGTGTTGGATGTGTCTTCATGCACTTACACACATTCACTCAAAATATTGAAGTACAGTAGCTCTGACATTCTCTGCACATGCCAACAAACACAGCTTTTACAGAAGGTTCACAGAAGATGTTCACATAAAATATTCATGATATTCTTGCTGAAAGAAAAACCTCTTTCAGACCTGTAAAGTACTGTTTGACAGAAAATTACTTAGAATCTGATCTAGCCTCGTATTTGGATATAAACAAGAGCAGGAAAGATTCACTGAAATGAGTGTAAATTTTATGTTTGCCTTTGTTACATTGCAGGACGAATGGCAATTAATGGAGTGAAAAGATGGCAGATTTCCTAGTGCTTTTTAACCTGCTTATTTCATTTTCCAACTTCTGAGATCAATTTAGCAGCAGGAAGTTCTGCAGAGCAATTTGGTTGCAGTTGACCCTGGAGGGGTTGTTGCTGAATGAGACTTAGTTACAGCTCTGTTTCCGTAATGACATCTCGCTGCAATAAATGACACCTTCTTAACCTCAAGTTGTATTTCCAATCAATTTATAGCAATACCCAAGTTACACCAGGAGGCTGAAAACAAAGTTCTCTGAAGAAATGTGTCACCACAGGTTGTCCCCACATCACAGGGCACCTAGCAGTGCTGGAATGATATTTTTAACTTATATAACACACGGGCTGGAACACATCTTTCTTCACGCTGATTAACATCATTATAGTAGCAATCTGAATCTGCTGATAAACCAATTTTTCCTGACTCTTTTAGCACAGTTTTCCTGAAAAAGGAAACCCCATAAGCCACTCTGCCTTCTTTTGTAGAGGAATCCTGTGTGTCAGGAATAGTAGCCCAGGAAAGCACACACACCAGTTTCAAACGTGCCACCAGCCGGCAGTCAGCGGCTCGCCACAATGTCTGAGTCAGGAGGAGCAGTGAACAGCACAACACAGAACAGTTGAGGTTGTGAAAGCAGAAAATCTGCAGGTTAGGGGCGTAATGTTCTGTTACTTCTCCTCTAGGTACCACAGCAAGGTTTATAATCATCATAAGGAGTGCTAGGCAGGGAATGGACCAGCCTGGAGTGGCCTCTTTCACCCTTCCCTGGTTTTTGATCCAGAACAACATTCCCAGAAGAAGCCAATGAAGAGAAGGGCCTTTTTCCCCAGTTACCACGTGTTTACTGTGCCATTCAGCCACAGAAGTTGTGCCAGCTGATGTACCAGCCCCACACAACCTCAATTTTGCCTTCTGCCAAACAAGCAGAGAAGCTCTCTGGTTTTCAGGCAGCTGTTTCCTTAGGAATCCCCGTGACCTTGTAGGTCTCTCATTACCTCCTGCTGCTCCAGTCCTAGAAGGCAGTTGAAAGGATCCAAGAATCTGCTAATTCTTCTGCAAATCTCTTTGGTTGCCAGAGGCCTGTTGATTTGATATAATTTCCGTTTATGTGACAGGCAACCTGGTTTCATTTTGCTTTTTTTTTTTTTTTTGTTTGCATCTGATTCCTGGACTCACACCCTGAATTTATTCCTCTTGCTTCAGACATACAGAGCATATAAAGTAACTCCTTTATACATTTAGGTAAAGCATTTGTGTGATTTTTTAAGGGATACTGTTTTTAAAGAAAACAAGCCAACTTGTAACTGAGATATCTTTAATCATTCATTGTGCTATAAATTGTGTCAAATATCTCACAATACTGTTTACCTTTGAGGTTTTGCACATGCACGTCATCAGAGAGAGCAGAACAGCCACACAGTCTGACTGACAGCTGAGAAGGCTTTGTTTTATATTGTTGTTTTAAGTATCTTCTACTAAATCCACTTTGAAGTATCAGAAGCTGAGTAGGTCCTGTAAGAAGTAAAGATTTAGGAGAGCTTTTGTTTGAAGCTCAAAAAATGGAGAATGGCAGCACATTCTGGAAGCGAAAGAAAATCTGTAGTATTGCAAAATCATGTGGATGAATAATTATTGTCTCCTTACATAAGATCAACAGTAGATGAAAGAGAAATTAGGCAGCAAGGAAGAAAGAATTGTATTATGGAACACCAAAAAAAGCCGTGTTGAATCTACATTTACCCCGGAGGAAATCTGGGGATTGTGTCTATCATGACATTTAGCCCACAACACTGTAGCAGAATCCAGTTTTTGACAAGGGTATTGGGTTCACTTGGCTTCCATCCACCATTTCTGAGCAAGCAAAGGAGATCTTCAAGGGGAAAGACTTTAAGATGGAGGGAGAGATGATAATTATAACTTGCTGGAGGCCTATTTTCAGTAAATGAAGTGCTTCAAAAGAAGCACACTGCTCTGCTGCTGTTTGAGTGCAAACCTTTAGGGAACTAGTGTTAGAAAATGAAGCAAAAATACTTTTTTAAACCCAAGACTTGTTAATTTGCAAGCTGTAATGCTTTGTCAGGGAAACACCATACTCAACTTTGAACTCCAAGGTTAGTGCCACTAATAGTATCCCCTGCAAGCATTGTAATTGTGAATTACTACTGAAATTATTAGGAAGATAAGAAACTCTATTATGTTTCAAATGTAAGAAGAATCAAATATCTTATCTAGTCACTGTACTAATTGAAAGCAAGCTTGTGTGGTAAGAAAACAAATTCTTGCTGAATTCAGTATAAACCTGAAGATATTTCATCCATACAAACATCTTTAATATACAGAGGTGGGTTATGAACTGGGTTTTTTTAAATAAAAGTTTAATTTCTGTTCACATTTTTGTAGTTTGTTTCCCATGTCAGCTTGTGCTTAGGTTTTAGTCTTTTATATTCACACACTCACACTTCTAACAAGAAAATGCTCACGTATTGCAAATAATGGAACTTATTGACATTCACATTGTATGTTAAGATAGCTCAGCCAAAATATTAAAGAAAATCTCTGGAGCACAACCAGAAAAGAATATAAACAGAGGTCTCCTGGATCCCTATCACATCCCTTGATCATAAGATACTCTTTCATCCCTTATCCTTCAAAGATAGCAACAGAAAGGTGAACAAACAAACAAACAAAAGAGAGGATGAACTGCATCTCTGCTGGAGGATTAATAACCATATTGCAGGAGTGAAGACTGCTCTGGATGATAGACAGCACAACTACATCCTTCAGATGAATGATCATATGCTTCACACATGGCATTAGTAATGCAGGATCAAGGCTTCAGGCCTCTTAACTTCCCTGAAAAATCCTTGGCAAATAGCTCAAACGGGTAAAATACTGGAGGCACTATCATTGATCAGGAAATGTTGTTTCATTGCTTCCAGTTCTGTTACTGGAGTAAAATGTCTTCTCTAAGAGAGCATCTTTCTACTGCTTTTTACCTTTCTAATAGGCTTTCTAGAATCAGAATAAAAGCAGTATTTTTCTTACTGCGCCCTGAAATAACATCTTTTTAATTTTTTTCAAATGTGACATTGTGAAGGAAATTTCAGAGCTTTTTTAATTGATATTTATATTATAAAATCGTAGTATATATGATATAGTATCATAGTATCATAGTATATAATAATCATAGTATATACATAGGAATTGTAATTTAGTTACAGAACATAGGCTGGTGAAGCACTGTAAGATTATAATAGCATTTTCTGGTATAGAAAAAGTGCAAAGAGTGTTCTTGCCATCTGGAAGAACACTTCATCTTTGGACCTTGATACGTCTCTATTCTGTTTCATTGATTTCCTAACATTTTTGTTTAATGGATTTGGAATTATTAGATAACTATAACTTCTATAGTGTTAAGCATAGTTTCCTGTTGATTTAATTTGTGCCATTAACCTGTAATTGAAGCTGGAAGCAGCCCTCTTCTTTTCATGACCAAGAAAACAGTTTTCTTTTGGATTTTGATCCAACACAGTCAATGTAAATTAGTCATTAGAGCATTGGTATCTCTTCAACCTTCAACTGTCCTTCTCTTACTGAAAGAACTTGTTCCCCTGCAGGAGGAATGTGGGCTCCCTGCAGGATGTTAAAGCAGGTTTCCTTCTCTGTAGGGTGAACCTAGGAGGGATTAATGAGCTTTAAAAGAGAAGCAAGGAGTTTGAGTAGAGTTTAGTCAGTATTTTCCCATAACTGCAGTTGAGAAGTGACTGAGATAAGAGAGGAGGAAGAGGCAGGGAGAGGGGTGGATTCCCTCCTCTGAAGGGAAACCCCCTCAGAAAACAGGTTCTCTAAAGTTCTATATTTTGGTGAGTGTGATCTCTCCTGTACCTTGAAGCAGGCAGAGGTCTCAAGGAAAGAATAACATTGAATTATGCAGTTTGTGTTATTGTTGGTATAGAAACAGACAACAAAATGGCAGAGGTGTAGAAACAACAAAATGAATTAAACACATGATCCCAAATGACATTTTTCATTATTGAGACCCCCCAATATTTTACATACTGACACCCACAGCCTTCTCATGAGGATGGTGTCCAAAGGAATGAAGTTGCAGTCCCCCCCACAGCATCCATACAGTTCAGATCCCACTTCCACTCTCTCCTCTCCAAATTTCTGTCTGCTGGCACTTCATTGGTTTTGGGCAAAACAGATACAGTTCAGGGGGAAGGAAGGAGGAGGACAAAACTGGTGCAGCTTTTCTTATTTGATGGTAGATTTTTTTAACAAGAAAGTGACTGAAGGGAGAGGTCTTTGAGCTGTCATGGTTTCTCTTCACCAAAGAAATAAGATTTGAAGTGAGATATGAAGGGGTGGAAGATTCCATGTATCAGGTGAGCTTTGGTCATCAGCTGCCATAGGGTCTGAAGCTTCCTCACCATGAATGGGCATCCTATAAAAGCTGTTCAGTCCTGGAAACAGGAGACATTTTTTTGCCTACTTTAAGGAGTGTGAAACAAGAAATAGCACAATTAGAAAATGCACTAAAGGAAAAAAGCTTCAGCAACCCTGCAGATCACCTATTTTGAAATCAGACAGTTACAGATAATGGAAGTCAGCTTCAGAAAAAGAAATTTTCTAGGGAAAAGACACTTAGATCCAGTCATTGTTTAAAATACACATTTTCTCTCCTGTATATGGTGCATGAGAAAAAAAGGATTCTGAAAAAGAGAAGCCAAAGGAATTTAGAATAAAATCAGTTAACTCTGAATTAAAGGATGAACTTCCATAAATTTGAAAAGACCAAGAAGCTTATAGGACTAAATTAAATTAGGAGCTCACCACATTGTAGATGACTCATTGTAATTCAAGAAATTTATAACACTGTAGAAGAAAACAGATGGTGCAAAGAATCCTCTGTACAAAACACAGATCAGTGCTGAGCTCAAGAGGCAGAAACCACCCTTCAGCCTAGGACCATGGGCAGGAAAATGCTGCCCTTGAAGTGATTAAAACCCATGCTGCTCTTCTAAGCATTTCTTTTTTTCAAATGGTTTCATTGGGTAACCATATTAGAGTTCTCCTGCAGTGACTGGATTTGAAACAACTAATTAAAAGAACTTCCCATTGATTCATCATAGGGACATTAGAGCAGCCTTTAGGAATGGGAAAATAGGATTTACCTATCTTACAATCTTCTGGTTAAAAAGAGTTTTAACAATAAGTGGATAGGATCTCTAAGGTCTAATTGACTTCTGCTCTAGTGAGCAACAGTTATAAGGAGCTGAAATTTCTCCACAGAAATAAGGGCTCTTTAGTAGCACTTCACAACAAAAGAAATAGAAACTCAGCTAGCTGTGCTTTTAATTACTTGGTTTTATTTCTCCGTTTCTTCCTACAATACATTCCAGACTGGAATCCTATCTGGGAAAAACAGGATCATCCTTCTGCATATACAAGAAATGGTCAATGGTGATTCTTCTGTGCCTTTTTGTTTAAAAGTACACTTTTTTTTTGTTTGTTTTTTTTTACTTAATACAAACACAAATGCACTTCTCATATTCACAGCTTTATGTGCACATCTCTGCCTTTGGATTTGGAGGATTCAGTGCTGGCCCAGTGCCACAGGTGTGATGTGAGCCTTGCTGAAGGGGCTTGTTGGTTTCGAGTGCAGGTCAAGCACAGGTGGTTTAGGGGGGATCTAAAGTAATTTTATTCTGTTAATTTCTGACTGAGTTCTTTCCCAGGGAGACAACTGGGATTATTTCATATACTGAAGTTTTGAGAGGATCTTCCAATGCACCATGGCTGTGCTTTTAAAATGCACTTTGTCAAGTGGAAGAATTACTGTGTTGAGCTGAGGCTGAAAACATGCATGAATTGCTGTATAAATTTGGAAGTTAGAACACAAAGAAAAATCCCCGTCATGCAGTACATTTGAAAAGCTTGTAAAGTTGAGGCTATAATTTTAAGACATGTTATATCACCAGTGTATATTTTATAAGCCTAAAAGAGCCAAGAATATAATTTTATCTACAGCTTAACCTGGTGTTTTCTGTCATCAGTCTTAATAATTTTGCAAGGATTGGGTTGTCTGACCAGTGAACTCCCAGGTGCTGTGGGATGAGGCTGGGAAGGTGGCCCAGCTGATGCTCATCACCTCTAAGCAGGCACACAGGGGGTACCAGATGTATCTGATATATCTGACAGGTTGCTGTAGCTCCCTCAAACCCACCTGGAAATCACAGCTCAATGCCAGTGAATGACTCAAAATAATAAATAGTAAAACAATTTGTGTGAGCAGTGCTTTCCTAGGCCCTTGATCAGTGTTTAGCAATTACAAATCCTTGTTTGCTAGCTTCTGCTTTCCTTTAAACAGACCTGACTTTGTATCTTGTTTGGAGAAGTTGATTGTACCCCAGAGAAATATTGTGAGAGCTCAACTTCACTCTCAGTTTCAAGAGTAAAAATTTCATTTTAGCTGAGGGATTAGTTATACCTACCCAGGGATAACATTTTGGTTCAAATCCTGGAAATGCTTTTTATTTATTAGTTTGTGTTTTATTCTGTTCAGTTATTTACATTATGCTGTTTAAGGACTTCCTGAAAACCACGTTAATCCTTTATTTTGCATGGCAGGAATTTTTTTTTTCTCTGATACCCTTGCATCAGACCTGTGGTTAAAGTGGCAAAGGTGTAGAAGTTTCCTGTGCAAGCTCTTACACTTTGGTAGGGGTTTTTTCTGGTGTTATGTGTTGAATTGGGTTTTTTTTCACATCAGAGAGGACAAAAATATTATCCCACAGAATAGTTACCCAAAGGTAAGATTGGATGGAAGTTAATTTTCTCTCTCAGGTAAATGCATTGTCACAGAGAAAAATGCACACATCTCTATGTAGAGTTTCCCTTTTATTTAAAGACAGACACATGCTTTTGTTTTCTTCACTGTTTGTTTGCATTCTAGAATTTATTGTTTTCATTTCTTAAACCTCCTGAAATGTTTACAGGAAGGGAAACTAAGTCGTGAAATTTTGTGACTAGAAGCAGATTCTCTTTTCATTTTCCTAGGGAGATTCTTCCATTCAAAAGATAAAACCAGAAGTCATAAAAATATGTTATTTTTAGGAGACAGCTCCATGGAAACTTGGAAGAAGTTAAGTAAGATTCAGAAGAGAGATGAATGGTGTAGGGTGTGTTATAAACTGATATTTTTTAGTGGAAAGACAAGTAGTAAAATTTGTGAACCATCTATGGTAGCTGGATTGTTGATCTTAGTTGTGGTCAAGACTGTTGAATAATATGACTGGGTTTGCTGTAACATTTGGAAAAGCTGCACATCAATATTATTAAAACCACATTAGTGTCTGGAGAATATTTTCACATGCTTGACCAGATCAATAAAAGAAGCAAAGATCATTTTCTAGAGCACAATCTTTGAAATCATTGCATAAATAACCATGCACCTTCTTTTCCAAAAAGGCAGAAAAACAGGCTCTTAAAATTGGTTAACCCCAGAGTGAGATAATTTGGCTCCTGGGTGCATCCATGCATGTTGGGCCCCTTCCAGAAGCTGTTTTTTCCCCCCAGTCTGTCCATACCCCAAACCCTTCCAGGGGCTCCTGAAGGAGCCAACTCTTGGTGCACACAGACAGCTCACAAAGGGCTTGCCAAAAAAGGGATTCATTGCATGTGTTCTGAGCTGGGTCACTTTATTTTATCCCAAAGAGTAAACTGAATGTTCACCCTAAACAGTTAAATTATAACATTTAATGAAGATTAAGCTGCATGCAGAATTTGCTGCCTCTGAAACAGGGTTTTTCTCTGGACATGGTGTCCCTGAAGCCAGCAGTGCTGCCTGGTTGGGGCAGGGCCCACCAAGCCCAGTTTCTTTCTGTATTTTTGCACACAGCCATTTTCCAGAAGCTGCTCTGCACTTCAGCAGAGGAGTTACCAGCGTGTTCTTGAGACATTAATTCTAGGTTATATGGTTTCCCTGAGAATTGCCATCTGTCATGCTTTTCTGTCTGGAGGTCACTCCAAGTTGCCTCGGGTTGGTATCCTCAGACAGGAGGTTGGAAGGATAAACCGTGTGCTTCGTCTTTAACCCTTAGTTATCCTTTTCCCTTTCAGCACCCACCTTGATAGGTATGGTAAGGAAGGACTGGGCTTCCCAAAACAGCATTGCCCTCTCCTGGCAAGAGCCGGACTTTCCCCATGGAGCAGTTCTGGACTACGAGATCAAGTACTATGAGAAAGTAGGTCTCACTTACAGCATCACCCACACTCAGATCCTAAAGAGCAATGTGTTTTGTATTCTTAATAGTATTTTTAAAAAACTTTTCACTTGACCCCACATACAATGCTGTGTATGCCAGACGTTTTATTTTGCGCTGAGTTTTTGTTGTTTTGCTTCTAACTTGCTAATGACTGTCTTGTTTCACGTTAGAATTGAGTAGAGCAGCAAGCAGATTGTTCATTTACTAGTCTTATAGTAACTACATTTACAAACATGGATAAATGGATCACATGCTTCAACATATTTTGATTTATGGACTGTAAAAACGTCACATTAGAGTGACACTGACGCAACAGAATTAAAGTGAATGGGAACGTGATTTCATTTTGAGGCAAAAGATGTATTTATTTATTTATTATTGCTAAATAAAGCAATAATATGTGCTTAAAGAATAGAGTGTACCAGCCTTGTTTAGAGGCTTACAAAAGGTTACAAGAAAGGGAAGCTGTCAGATTTCTGGTGCTCTGTCAAAATTAGGCAATTTCACACAGAAAAGAGCTACAACAGGCATTACAAGTAAAGGTACAAGGTGCACACACAGCATGTGTTGGGAAAGCATCATTTGAAGCCTCCTTCTCCATAAGCACTAAACATATTTGGTCATTTTCAGTTGCTACAGGGACTGGTACCAGTAAAAAATTCTGTGCTGACCACTGCCTTCAATCCTGAAGACAAAGACAGGAAATTTTTTGGTGTCTGTACTTTAAACAGTTCCCTGCTAAATCAGTTTTTGCTGTTTCCCTGCCCCCATCTGAAGTCACAGTGGAACTGATGTGCATGTGTGGAGATCACAAAGAACAGAAATACAAACCAAGTCATGAAAGAAAGTATTAGGGATATTAGGCTCTGTAAATATCTGAGAATTTTATTCCTTGACTGCACTTCTCTACTGAGGTTATGCAGCTTAATGATGCAGAAGAAAGGGTAAACTGGGAAAAAAATCTGATCACATTAAATAGGACAGCTAGAAGGAGAAGACAGATTGCTTAGAATATTTGGTAAGCCAAAGCAAGGAACCCTATTTTCCTACACCAGTGGAAATCCTTCAGGTTCTGATCCATTATCATAGCAAGCCCCATTATGACTTAAACTTCTTTTCTTAGTTGATATTAAAGAGGTGAATTAAACACAGCAAATGGTGAGATTTTATTCAGTCTAATAGGAACAGTTCCAAAGATCTGTAGCTGTTCAGATGAATGTTAAATTACAAATTTTAGATATGTATTTAATAAAATCCTTTCTCAATGGATTATGTGCCAAGACCAGTCAGTGCTGAGTGACAAGGCAAATAATTTTTCTTAGAAGTCTACTTATTCCTTAGCCTTGACCATTGTGCAGCAAGACTACATGCACAGGCTTTATGACCCTTTGCTAGATACAGTTTAAACCACTTTTATCTGTTTTTATGAAAAAAAGAGAACAATTTTCTATGTCCACCTTTTAAAATATATAAGGAGCATCTTCTATCTATAAACTCTTTCCTCTGAGGTCAGGGGAGATAAAATGCACTGCTGGCATCTTCCAGTGCTGTGACACAGGTGTAATTTGCAGGACCTCTCTTGCAGACCAGGTTCTAGATCAGAGAGATGAATAATCCAGTACTGCAAGTCAGTCTGCTTATTTTCAGCATTAAATTGGAAAGTGTTATTTCACACCACTTTAATAATATTTAAACCTTGCTTTAATCATATTTAAATCAAGAAGCATACATTAAAACACTGGTGGCCAAATGCAAATTAAATTTTATATTGAGAAGGAAAAAGGGATGTTTCCTACCTCAAAGCCAGAAAATATTAATATACACAATTAATTCAATTTGATTCAGTTTCAATTCATTTTTCTTCTTCACTGTGGAGCTCTGTATATTGAAAAGCATAGTTTGTGTTATGACAGGGGTAGATGTAGCCAGTGACACTGTAATCTCTCAGCCTTCCCAGGAACTCTGAAACAGCAAAATATCAGCATTCCTGTTCTCAGCAGAAGTGACAAAATAGCGTTGTTGCATGCTCACAGGAAATATGATAAGAGTGAAATAATTTTCTACTGGATCTAGTATGAATTTATCACAAAGACATCCCTCTAACAGAGAGCAAAAAAATGCAGGCAAAGTTGAAGAACATGTTAAATATGAAAAGGTCAGAAATTTTATTAATGTCTTAGGGAGTCAAGAAAAAGGCAGAAAACACTAGTCTTAGCTACTAATAAACACACTAGGTAGAAAAATGGAACAACTTTTTCAGTCCATCTTTATCCCTTTCTAGCTGTTATTTGCATTTAATAAAGAAAGGTTTTGTTCTGATAAACAACATAAGAAATGGAATGTCTCTGTCAAATACAACCACTCAATCCCTCAAATTCAGCTGATTATATCAGTTTCTTAACTTCTTGAAGCTCTGAGGAATTATGCAATATTCTAAACTTTTACAAGTATTACTGCTACTTCCTTTAAGGTTCCTTGTTGACATTTGAAAAATTGTCAGTACATGATTGGTAAGCACATTAAGGGAGCAGCCTGCTTTTAATTATCACCAGTAGGAATTCTGTGGCTCACAAATGGAAGTTGTGTCTTGTCATGGGCTCCCAAATTTTCCTGGAAGATACGTAAACTTCAGAAATCAAACAGCCACCCAATAAACTGGAAACACTCCACAAAATGGGGCAGTTTCCAACAATTTCATAAGGAAGACAAATGAATGATGATGAGCATGGAACATAAAGATGCATCTTTCCATGCATTTCCAGAACAAACACAAGAAGGGAAGAAGGCTAAACTGTGCCAATTATGCAAGAAACTTGGATTTACATTCTTGTAAAACACAAATTACTCACAAAGAACTATCAAAAGATCAAGTCCTCTCTGTGAAAAATATGCTTCTGATAAAGACTACCAAGTTATAAAGTACAGAAGGAGAGTTACCCAGGTGTCTCAATAAGTTACAAATAGGGATTCATACATTAATTCCAAAGTACAATAAAGCAGTTCAGTCATTTTTCTGCTTTAAAGTACCTTTTCCTATATGACCTTCATTTCTCCAGGGAATTGCTGTAAAACATTCAGAACTTCAGGAAATATTGTCTCTAAAACTGAAAATCTTGTGACAATAACAAAGTTTCCTTGTGAGCCAGTTGTGCAGATTTGTAGTTTCTTGTTTAGGAGTGCACTGGTACATTTTTATGTGGTTGCCTGACAAGAGGTCATTTTTTTCTGCAGCCTTTCAACCAAAAATGCAGTGAACAAAACCTGACCTAGGACATAATTAGAGAACTGATTTGGCCTGGGAGAACAAAAATTCCTTGACATTCAGTCCAAGATTCTCTGAGTTCTGTCACAGCAAAGAGAAAGGGTTTTCCATTGTTTGGATGGTTGTGTGATATAACCAGGGAGAGAATATCATGACCCTGAAATAATTGCCTTGTTGAGGCTTGGTAGTTGAAATACCCAATTTCAGGTAGATTGTGAATCATTCTGAAAATTATGCCTTGGATAATAAGTGAGTCTTTACAGAAGATCAGTTAAATGTTTGCCCTTTGAGATCCAAGACGTGTTCACAAATGCATTTCTTCATAGACCTTCTTTGGGGTCTTGAGATACTAGACATTGCAAATTTTCTCTGTTGATACAGGGTGTCTCCACTATTCTTCACTCTCTCCATTATATTTTATGATCCCTTGATACCATCCACAAACACTATTTCTAAAAGAAAAAATCTCTCATGGCGATATTGTCTTTCCCTTTAAAAATCAAACTCATTAATATAAGCTCAGTGCCATTGCTAATTACAATTAATTTTTCTTTTACACTTAAGCTGTTACTCAGACAATTCCTTGCAGTATTTGCAAGATTTCAGGGCATCAAAATCTCTTTACCTCTTATTAAAAGGGTTTTATGTTTGAGAAAGATGAAGGAGTGGGGCCTTGTTAGAGCCTTGTAATGACACTGAGTCCTTCTGTAGGAATTCCCTCATGGGAGAGGGAACACAGCACACAGTGGATTTAAACCTCACCAGCTGCACTCCAGGTTTTGCAGCTGAACTGGAAAACACTTATTCCTCCCCTTTCCATCCAAACCCAGAAAGGTAATCATCAAAAATTAATGTTCCCTAAGACCTGTATTAGGCATACCAAGCTGTGCACATATCAGCAACTGTATTAAGTTGGTTTTTTGTTCTCCCACGTGGCCCAAGCACACCAGCTGGATTACATTTCCTGTTACACACAAGATAACATATAATTAGCTAAGGAAGCCTGTCTGTAGAGAAGGGATTTTAATGGAATGTACCCAAGCAGTAATCCAAGGCGTTGCAGTGAAATCTCTAAGTAGAGAAACCAGTGAATAGCTTTAGAATCAGGATTTGGAGGAGAGGACTGATATTTCTTTGCTTTCTTGTCTTTTGATGAAATTTAAAGCCAAATCCCTTTGCCAAACTACTTCATTTTGTTGGGAGACTCAATTTGCAGCTCACAGGCAGTTTTCATGTTAAAAAATTAACCCACCTCTATAGGACAGTGAGTGGACAGGATATGTAGGATGTCAGATATTACTTTTCCTTCATCCCAGTATTATTTAGAATTAAATTAATAAATAGAAGTGAGAAAATAACTAAGCAGTAGAGGCAAGGGGGAAATTAGTTTTCCAGTGAGATTTGAAAAAGAGATGAGGAGCTGATGAGGCAGAGAGATAGAGGAAAGTACCAGATTTAAAGAATTAGAAAGCAGCATGACCTTGTTAATTTTTATATCAGTCTACAGCTGTCTTCACTTAACTTATACAAGAAATGATGCTCAGTCTTAAAATCTAATATTAAACCAAAGATTGCTATTTCTTTGAGTAATCATTAATATGAATTAAAATGAGACATCCTGAATTTGAGTGACAGACCTTTAGGTAAATTACATGATAGGAATAATGAGAAATTTTAACACTCTCAGTGCATAGTGTTGGGAATGACAGAATTTTTTTTATAAAAATTAATATGGAAAATTATAAACACCATGAGACTCATCCTGGTTTAGAGGACACCAGATGTTCCTCTGTGTCTTCTCCAGCTAAGGAGACACTGCATTATGATCTTCTCACATTAATTAACCTGACCCTGCTTGGGTATGGGCTGGAATCAGCCTCAGTGAACAGGAGCCACACGTGTTCTCATTAGATAAAATAAGGACATTTCTCATAAGAAGCCACCTCATGTAGATCAGATTGAGTCCTCAGAATTTCTGGGTGGAATTTTGGAAATGTGCAGTAAAATCAGTCATTTCTCTTCTAAAGCCTTCTGCCTTCCTGCGAGGTCTGCATGGCATGTGTGAAGTTCACTGACCCTCAACCTCCCTGCTACTTAAACAGCCAAACCTCTCCATTCTCTCACCTCTTTAGTCACCATTTTGCACAAGTTAGAAGGAACACATTTTTTTCAGGCATGGCTGTTACAACTCCCCTATTTCTTTAAGCACCAGCTGTTACTTTTTTGGTTCAGATTTTTCCTGTATGGTAGATTTTTATATCCTGAAGACTAATGTATGCAGCAACTCCCAGTGGCATGAGGCTGAAGGGAGCCTGGGGGCTCTGTGACATTATCCATGGGCAGAGGGGTTTGTTTGGTACTGGTGTGGCTGGGTTCTTGGCATGTGCTGGTTCTTTCTCTGGGCATGTTCCTTTATTTTTGCTATCCCTGTTGCTAAATTTTAAAGTCACCATCAGTGGTGGGATTGGGGAACAGGTACAGACTGACAACAGTAGGGATAAGCATCTGAGCACTTCAGGTATCTGGCCATTTATTGAGTATACACAGTATAAAAAGCTGCTTCCTTCAAATAATCAGCTGGGCAATTTTTAACTTCATGCTAATAATATTTTTTTTAATGGACAGTTTTCTTCTGTAATATTTTTCAAATTATTCAAATCATTTAAGGCATAAGTAGTAATCTGCTGCCTGCAAGTAAAATGTTTCTGATTTGACTGGAATCAAGAAACGTAGGACTCATGCAATAATACATTTTCATTACATTTTCAACAAGAGTGCTGAGTATTTGGGATGTACAAGAGCTTTTGGACAGTAGTTTTAGGCAGCTCTTAGTGTTTGTTCATAGCATGTCACAGGGAGGCACCAGGGCTCTGAACAGCACCTCAGGCATTCTCAGCCCTTTGTAGCTCCTGGGAAACAAACCATGTCTGCTGAATGTTTTTAAAAAATAATCATTACAAATGTGCTTTGGGGATATAATCATTAAAATGAAATCTCCTAGCTTATTTTAGCATAGTAAGTGGTGTTAAACAAGCTTCTCAGTTTTTCTGTTCCACTGTTATTAACCCAGTTTCCCAAGGGAAAAAATGTAAAAGCCTCAGATTCTAAAAAGAGAAAAAAAAAAGGTCTCAGAACTGTTGAAAACGGGAGTGACTAATTACCAGACTCTGACCAGATATAATTTTTGCCTTGCAGGAAAGAACCTAAGGACCTTGCAGCAGCCATTATTAATGACATTGATGTAATTACTATTAGGAGAAAAAGAAATCTGGCATCTAAATATCAATTACATGCAGCAAAGTGTTTATCAAAGAAGTTCTAAGCTAGGCCTCTATTAGATGCCTGGTTTGGCTTGTCTACTAATCATTGTTGTCAATTATTTAGAAACAGCTTCTGAACTTTTGTATTTAATAATAAAGTAGCCTATGGAGGTATTGCTGTTGTTCCTGCTGATCTGAAAATTCTCAATGAGAAGTATAATGCTGTTTAAGCAAGCCTGGTGGATTTGATATTAAAAAAACCCCCATACTTAAGTCTCTGCTGATCTTGTGTTCTTGCCTGTAGCCAATATAATTTTCTCCAAGGAAAATTACATGTACAGTGCTTATTCCAGTAACTGCTAGAAGAGCTGCACAAATGCAGAAAAAGTGTATTAATGGTTTTGTGTAAGTGGTTTTCAAATGCTTTCAGGGGAATGGGAATAAGCATAGGAGGTATGCAAACTATTAGAAGACAACAAACACAACTAGTTCCATACCTCAAATAAAGCTAAGAAAACTAAATCCATTGATGATCAAGATTGTTTGCTAAAAAAAGGAATTATTAAATAGGTTTTTTTTCTATCCACTAAAGCATTTGAACCTCAGGAAAAATAGTTTTCAGAATTGTGCACTGACACAGCAAGAATAATAATAATAATAATAATAATAACAATAATGTTAACCTCAGGAATCAGTGTTTATCTTAAGTATGTGTTTAGGTGGGGTCAAAAATCAGAAGCAGCTGTTTTATAGAGCAGCAAGCTTCAGCTAAGGACAACATTTAGGTGATTTTGATGAACATACTGTAAAAAATAAATATTTTCTCGTCAGAGATAATGTATCAGTTGCACAAAAGGCAGTGGTAAGGAGTTTAACTTGTTTCATCCTGAATTAAAAAAATAGAGATTGTACTCCCAAAGCATTTTATTTTTTGTTGTTTCTGTTATTATTAACTGCCTGCAATGTGTTCACCTTTAAGTTTAGGTGCAGTAAGTTTTAGTTGCATATAATAGAGTTGGAGTTCCCTCAGATACTTTAACACAAATTCAAAATTTCAAACTTTGGGTTTGAAAGTTTGACAGATTTTTATAGAAAAGAATGGTGAGTTTTGTGAGCAATGACCTAAATATAACAAGCATATCTGCCAAAAGATGGTCATCTAAACGAAAGTGATTTCCTTATTTTTACATTAAATACAATGTCTATGTCTGCATTTCTCTAAAACCAGTCAGAATGTTTCCTTTAGACCCTCTTAAAATACAAAGTCGCTTAAAAATTCCAAAAAATCATCTGTGAGCCCAAACTCTTTTAAAAACTGAAGCTAGCTCAGTGATTTTTGTAATACACAGATGACTTACTGTTCATAAATTGTAGATTTGCAGCCATAAAGGTGGATTCACAGATTAAATCAAGATAAGTACCTTGAGATATGAGTTTATATCTTTGTCTAAATGGAGTGTTCAGATATCCTTTCATTTACAGTTTCTTCCTGCAATATTCAATGCATTCAAGAGATACCTGGAGATGTACAAAGGTGGGCATCATTTTGGAGAGTAGAACCAAAAAAAGTTCCTTTTTTTTCTCTCTCTCTTTTTTCTAAGACTGCATTTCAGTTGGACTTCAACCACAGAAAAAGACAGGATATTAGTTTTCCTCTTTGAATGGTCTCTTTTTCACATTAAATGAAGCCACTGACTGTGTAATATTAGCAATGTCTTTTTTATTAAGTAGCAGTGTCCCCAAAGCTGTCATTCTGAGAGAAGGGAGAAATATCCAAAGGGAAAGAGGAAACTCCTTTAGGGAGAGCCCCTCCATCTTAATGCACTAAACCACTACTTTCCTGTTAAATATCAGTATAATCACTTTACTATGTATTAAACAAAAGCTGTGGGTTTGGTGTGGGGATGTGGTTGTTGGAATCAAAGTAAGTGAACTTTAGAGGAGCTTTTAATTTAAATTAATAATTTTATTAGCCAACTTGAATTCATAAAAATTGTACCTCATTGAGCAACTCCCATGTAGTTTTGTTAAGTTTGTGCCCGAATAAACCCACAAATGTTCATTTGATTGATTGAAATGAGCAAAATCTTACAATTATCTCTTTTTCTTTAGAGTTTTTAATGTATTTGCATTACTGTTTTCAAAGTGCCCTTTCTTGATGTGCTTGTTGGGGTGGCTGAGTTAACAACCTATTATTGTGTACTCCTTACCAAGCTGTTAATAGCTTTAGAGTCTTCTGCAGGAATTCACCTGCTGCTCATAAACACATTTCTGTTGCTCTAGGAACTTCACCAGGTTGATGCATCTTGTATTTGCAATGACCTTGCACAAATTACCTGGTTTTCATGGACATACAAGTATTCATATTATATTAACAAAATTCTTGAGTGGCTGGAGCAGCTCATTTTAAAAATATATTGATATCTATCTGTGAATTTTGTTAACATTTTTTTCAGATTTTTTTTTCTTGTTGTTGTTTTTGCCACCACCAGAAATGATATTTCTGCTCAAGTTAGCTACATCAGAGATGGGCACTTCCCAAAAAAATTGAACAAAAACTTGCTGTGTCAGTTTTGAAAGTGCAAAATCAGCTTTTTGATTTACTTGCTAGTTTGTTTACTTTGCCCTTGAAATTCATGTTCAATTAATTGGAAAAAAGATTGCTGTTTTTGCTTTACACCCCATTAACTCACCGAGGTGTTTGGAGAAAACATAAACTTAAGGAATATGCTGTATTTATTGTTGATGTATTGCCAAGTTCTGCACCACAGTCACCAGAGGTGAATTCAGCCCTTCTGAGTTAGCATTACAAGATAGATGTTTGCTGTTCTCCTGCATTGAGACACAAAAAGATTTTTGCATGTGCTCACAAATACACCAAAAAATGTGATATTTTTCAGTGACTTCTCAGTAGCTGTTTTATGTTTATATCTGAAGAGGCTTGCATAATGAAAAACAATACACAATCTCTATATAGAGATCAGCAGGTTCCCTCTTGCCTCTGATTTATTATTTGTACTGCAGTGATTAAAGTCAAACATTAGTTAGTGTCAGACTTTGTGTTTTGGGGCCTAAATTGTTCCTCCAAAATTGATTTTTGTTGGATGGTTGAAATCTGTCTTACTATTGTCAACATTATTCTATGCTTATAAATCCCAATTTTCTTCGAAAAGGGAAGTATTTGTCCCAAAGATGTGTATTCACAGTTAGCATATGAAAGATTTGTTACCATTTAACATTCATATGCTCTGAAATAAATCTTAATGGCTTCAGTCATTTTTTTCAAGAATAGAAAATCTGAATAGCAGTCTGAATCAATTCAGTCTATAAAAGTAGTTATTTTGCTTACTTAAATAAAAGTGATAGCTTTATTAATAACACTGAATTTGTTTTCAAGCTGCTGTTTATCAATAAGGATCTTTTCTGGATTTCCCAGGCAGGAAACATTCAGTAGCAAATGAAAAGAGAAAATTCTGCATTAGTCTGCTCTTCTAATATTAAAAGTTATTTATGTAGAAGATTCAAACTAAGCTGAAACCAATCTTAAAATAAGCCCAGGGAGTCAGCCTGTCCTAACATCCTAAAAGGCTGAAACAGATCTTAGAAAGAAGTTGGAAAGGCATCATTCCACAAGAGGTTTTTAGTACAGAATGTGGTTCTTACGAGGGTGTTTGTAGAGCTGCAAACATCCCACAGCACTTAAAATTTCCCAGCAAGGTGTTACAAACCTGACAAAATATTCAGCACTGAAAATGAGCCCTAATCCAAATCCTGGCCCTGTCTGCCTGTGAATATTGTAGGGATTCTGAAATTAAGTGAATTAAGGCAATTTCTCAGCAGCACTATTAGAGCTGAGTTCTGTGTAGCTGACCCAGTGCCTTACTACATTTTTGGTTGGTGGAATCATTTGATTTTCACAGCTTTGAACATATGTTATGGGTTGTTGGGATTTTTGTGGGGAAGGGTTGATTGGGTTTTGTTTTTTTTGTTTTGTTTATTTTGTAGGGTTTTTTGTGGGAGGGTTGTCAAAGTAGAGCACTGGCTACTCTGTGCTCTAGCAAGTCAGCTCACTGTAGAAGTTTTCTGAAGAATTGGATGATTGCTCTTGTATTGAAATTCCACTTCCCTTGTAAGATGCTTCCTTGCATTTCAGTTGCCTTCATACTTGAGTAGGATATAGGATCACCCCAGTTTTGAGTCCTGCCACGAAGGGGGACAGCAGTTCTGTGTGCCCAGCTGTGATGTTGCCCATGCTGGTAATGCTGGGTGTGAGAAGATTGCCTGCCCCATGGCTCAGCAGCTTGGAGACCTTCAGGTGTTTGGACTGTGACTTTTTTCACATCACACAAGTTGTCCCTTTTTTTTTATCTTTCTTCCAGAGTCTTGCATTTTCAATTTAAATATTTCATTATCCAGTGACCTAGTTCCCATCTGTAACTAGAAGTACTGTTTCTATGATATACACAGATATTTTGATATTGACTGAACATATTACTGATATTGATTATTATCCACTATTTCTTGTAGACAAGAAAGTATATTCAATAAAATAGTCATGAAGTAGATTTTTTTAAAACATTCCCATGGTATTTTTGAAACACAGTTTGTAATTAAACTTGTTGCCTAGGGGTGTTTTGGAGGCCACAAGCAAAATTGCTTGAAGGAATAATTAAGGAAATTCCTGGAAGAAAAGTCCATGAGCTGTAAAACACAATGAAGCAAATTTAGTTAATTGAGAAAGTCACTGATCTGCAGATTGCTGGGCTCTGGGGGAGGGTTAAGGGTAAGAATGGGGAGAAGGAACCTGCAGTGGCATCAGGACCTCGTTCAGAATTGTGAACCATGAACCTCATAATCCAAAGGAATGACTTGGGAATCAGCCCACTGTATATCCATAGTTTTCTGGGCTTGTTTCACAGCAAAGAAAGTCACAGAAGCCTTCCAATCTTCAAATTTTCAGGATTGCGTCTGTCTCCTGTTGCACTGTATTTGTCAACAGGTTTATTACATCATTATGAAGTAAACTTTAGTGTTAGGTATCCCAGGAGAAACTGTGTTACTATCCTAAGGAGAATTTAGAGTACAACTTGAGTTGAATTTTAATATTAGAAATTTAATTCATGCTTGTAGTAGCTTCCTGCTTCTTTCCAACTGGAAAAGAAACTCAAAATGAGTGGAAAAAAAAAGAAAAATCTTCAAGGCAGCTGGAGAGGCTGGCACTTTTATATGCAGAGGTTAGAGAGACTTCTGGAGATCCTGGTGCAGAGATTTTCACTGGTAAATATTTTTAATTAACAAACAGCCATTATCAGAGGAGCTCATTACTGCCAGAAAGATGGGATTTAATATCTGTGCCCATCTCACATCTCAGGCCATGTTCTCCAGCTGCCTTTGTTATATGCTGGATTGCACTCTGTTCCATCCCTAACTTAAGGGCTGCTTTTATTTCATTTTCATCTTGTGGGGACAATCAGCTCTCTGTTGTCTGCTGCCTTCACACCTGGCAGTCCCTGGTGGCCCAGTGTGTGACCCACCCAGCTTTTGCTCTCTCCAGCCCTCACCTCCCTGTGCTGGTGAGAATTTTAACACTGTTTTAGAGCCTCCCTGTCCTCGTCTCTCTCCTCATTTAATTTTCTGCTTTTCATGGTTCACCTCACATCAACTCATTTCTGCCTTTCCAAGTATATAATCCAATTAAAATGCATTTTGTCTGGGGTTTGACCTTTCTGTATTTTGTTTATCATTGGTTATCTCTTCTTTCCTTTTTCACATTGACAGCTTCACTTTATATGTGGAGAAAGTGATGAGCTGACTGACAGGCAATCAAAATATAAAATATTGAATGGTCAAACAGGTAAAGGACACTTGAGTGTTTCAGCTCCCCAAACTGTAACATCTCAGATTAATCAGGAGGGAAGGGAGAGGGTTACAACCTGCAGGGGCTGATGCCTTTAAGTGCTGCAGATTTCTCCTCTGAAGCAAACACTAGAGCCATTGGCAATTTTCTCTCTGGCCCTGCTTTTTTGCTGCCACAGTTTGCTACTTAGTTTAGATTGGTCCTCAGATCTTGACAATCACTTCTCTAAATTTACTTCAAGTTTGTTGTTCAGCTGAAAACCAGAGATACAGAGGTTTTTAGGAAGAGCATTTTTTAAAGAACCCTTATGGTATCTTTCACTTTTAGTACTCTTATTGTAATTTTTCTTACCACTCTATGTTACAGTAAAAATTTACCTAATCCTGTTGATCAGATTGTAATCAGTAGTTTATTAGTTAGTTATTTATTATAGTAGTAATTAGTAGTTAGAGGCCCCTCTTGTGAACCTAAGTCTTTTCTAAAATCTTCTGCCAGCATTCCTGTTAATTGATGTACTGTAAGTCAAAATAGTTTTCTAGGAGAAAATCACACACAAAATTAGTGAATATAAAGAAGTTTTCAAAGGCAGACACTGAGTTCCACAGGTGTAGTTAATTTTATTTATTTCAGTGTAATTAGTCTTTATCTACAACAATCTGCCTAAGGTGACAAAGGTGCTATGACTAGAGGTGACAGGCATTCAGAAATTGTGTTATTTATTGTAACAAAATATTTTACTGTAAAGAAAGAAAATACTTTTTGAGAATTATTGGGGGAAAATTAGTTGTGAGAAGAATATAGACTCTATAAATCAAAGGCAGTTTCCATAAATTAAACTCTGTGGGGACTCTGTTTTTATTGATCACAGAGAGTAAGTACAAACTCCACAGTTTGATGTTATTTGTCTTTAATAGATTCTAATTGAAATGATTAATCAATTAATGACTATAATAATTAACTACTGTGTTACTGTGTTATCCTAATGGGTAGCACAATGTTGAAGTTCAGGTGACTATGGAGTGCCAGCATAGCTGATCCCACGGGAAAAGTAAGGAAGAATTTGGAGATTTCATTGCACAGTGGACTAGAGCTATGATCATTAAACATTGCTGTCTTCCAGAATTGTGATCATTCCTTTAAAATAATGATGCTTCCTCTGTAGGTCACATTGTGTGTGTTCCTCAGACTGATGTACCTAGGAAAGAGGAAAGATGTGACCAAAAGGTCTCATAAAAAATTCTTTTTTATTATTGGTGCTTTTATTTAAACATTTATAGCGCCTGAATCATGAAACTCCAAATCTTCTTTACTTTAATGTGGTACTTACTCAGCTTTGACATTGTGCTTGAGTGTACAGGATAAAGACCTGGTCCCTGTGGTATATAGATTTAATCTCTATTAGTTCTTCTTTCAGTTAAATAACTGTGCTCTGAAAAGGCCAGGCAGGATTATGTGGCTTAATACAGAATTTTCATGTTGCAGGACAATAGATATAGTCTAGAAAATGTGTTTGCAAACAGCTGATAGTAAATTCACTTACTCTCCCTGGATTCTTTCTGCACACACACTCTTGAAAGTTGTGGGTACAATAAGTCTCTTTTAGCTGGCAGAAAGTGGAAATCCCTTTCCCTAGGGTCAGTTTAAGAAGACTTTTGCTACTTGTGACACTCAATGAGCTGAATACCTCCATTGTCATTCATAAAATAAGCCAGATTAAGAGTTTATAGCTCCCATTATATATTCTAAATCATAGCAAATTATATTTACTTATCTTTTTAAATTGCTTAACTAAGGACTGATACTATTTTTAATAGAGTCATGTCTCTTTTTGCCACTCAAATATTAATGGTGACAAATCTTGTATGCCTGAAAGTGCCAGGATTTTATCAGTGCTTTACTGGTAAAGTTAATCTTCTAAAGGTTATTTCAGCACTACAAGCAAAATTCGGCATTTCAGCTTTAATTTCTATTGATTTTTTTTCACTAAAGGCTTTGAGATATATAATCTTTTTCTCACCTATAACATCAGAATGTAAACTCTTTGATAGCCAAAGGAGTCTAAAGTGATTAAAGGTCATCACATTTTGGTTAGCCTTTATCAATATTTTTCTTACATGTGTCCACAAAGTCCTCATTTCTGTGCTCTTTTCCTCTATACTAATGTGGGAATAAAATTAGAGAGCAATTTGTTCACACAGGTCTGGCATGTGATCGTTTATTTATTTAATACAGTTATCTATTTGTAGTTATCTATTTATTTACAATTGTTAATGTTATTGGGGGAATCCCCTTTCTTTTAAGTATATGAGAAAAGTGGTGCTAATCATCACAATAATAGAACATCTGGATTTTGACTGCTACTCTGCTGCACTGCAGAAGCAGAAAGCATTTCATTAATATTTATCTTCTGATGGTCCTACTCCATTAAATGAGGTTGTCTAATCTTAGACCATTAGCACCATTGTGCCTTCCACTCAACCAGTATCTCTCTTTAGATATGAAAAAATGCCTTATCTCTAAAGCCAAGTATAAAATTAGGATAGATACAGATTCAGATAGGCAGAGGTGGCTGCAGGAAAGAATTTGATTCTGAAAGGTTTTCCTGTTCATGCACAGAGCAAGCTGTCATGGATTTGTGAACACTGTCCCTTACAATCAGAACTGATTCCATTTACAGGAAGAATCACACAAACAATAAGAAAAATACAATTTCCTATAGAAACAGAGATAGCATTTTCAAAGTTCATAATATAATTCTGTTTAACTTGGCTAGGCAGTCATAGGTTTAGTATTACATTGTGTAATAACATTGGCATAGCTTGCATTTGGGTTATAGTTATGTTTTAATAACAGATTTTCACCAAGATAAATTTGGTCTAGGCTATGGAAGAGGTCTTATGAATTTCCTCATATCAGATTGTGTCTTGTAGTTATATGAGTATATTATATTAGATAACCTCCTTTAACTCCTGTTTAACCCCTCAGCCCCTGTGTTCTCACAGCTTCTTCTTGTGAGTCCTTTGCCATCTTAAGATCACAAATGCTGCTCTGATACTGATGTAAAGGATCAGAGCATTTCTTGTGTCTCTTCTCTTTTTGTGAGCACTGAACCATACATAGTGGCCAACTATGTATTATCTTACTTCTTATGTGCCATGGGAGGTACACCCATACCAGTTAAACTTATGTTTTATTTTGCAGTCTGTAATTATCAAGTACAGAATAAATGTAGTCCTTGGCCTTTGCCATTGATTCTGGCCCTGTCACTGTCTAGGTCAGAAATCTGTCACTAAAAATAGATCCTTCTAGCACACAAAATCATGCTTCCTTTTGATGGAAAATAAGGTGCATGATAAGTGGCTTGATATATATCTATATTTGGCCACAACATGAAAACAGGATCTGGGAAAAGCATGCACTAACATCCAAGAAGTACATTTAGGTCCTTCAGTTTAAAATTGACTTTTTGAACACAGAATCCCTGCAAAAGTGAGTGCATATGGTCTACAGCAAGAATAATACAAAGCATCCCATACCTCTGTGCAGACTAGAATTGTATTTTTTTTTGTTCTGAGTCCATCTTCAGCCTTCCTGGGAAAGATCATGGCAGAAGGAGTGGCCAGCCTTGAGAGCCACCTCCATGCATCTCTGTGGAAAGCTCTGGCTTTCCAGGTAGGCTGCAGATCAGTTGTCAAGAGAATGTAATAATGGCAAAGCTTCCACTCCTTGGAGAATTCTCTGTATGAATCCATTCCTAAAAGGCTGAATTCTTCGTGCAAAACATTCCAGCCCTGGGAAGTTTCCAGCTATGAATCATTTTGTCTTGAGTTTGAGGAACTTTTTCCTCAAGCTCCTGAAGCTTGTTCTCAAACCAAGGTGACAGCACTATTACTTTTAAGATTGTGCAGTCCCAGACATCATTTTTCAGTCTGTGGGATGGATGGCATGAGAGGCTGCAGAAAGAAAGGACAGGGGAGGGCACAAAGAAGGGAACCCTCAGGGCTTCCTACAGGCAACCTCAGGCAGGTGGTGAGGAAGCAACAAGCCAGACAACCCCTGGAGGTGGCCAAAATACCTTCCAGAAGGGACAGGGAGTGATGGCTGCCCCTCAGGAGGTTGAAGGACCCATTTTGTTGATTAAATGTCACCATCACAGCCCTTGTCACGCTCATCATCTTTGATCAACTACAAATAATGAATTATATTTGCTGCCTGCCTGTCCACACCCCTGGCTATGGAGGCAGAGTATCCCAAATGTATGTTTTACACAAACAGCAGTTAGCCTGTAATAACATGTAATTGATTGTTTATTTTCCAAAAGTCATTTTGGAAACAATTTGGAAAAGAAACAGTCTCGCTCAGATTCTTTTCCAGAAGTCATTCCCACTTTTTGCTGCTACTGGCTTTTTTCTCCAGGCTTCAGGGAGTAAATCTTGTCACTGGATCTTGGGGAATCTCCATTGATTTTTTGGACAAAATTTCTGTTTTCATCCTCCTCTTAAAGACCCTATTTCTTTTTACAATTCCATCAGTTTTTTCCGGCAGTCTCTCCAGGAGGTCAGAAGAAGCAGTACATTGGTAAATGTTAGGACTTGATTTCAAGCCATAAGGCAGTCTAGGGAAAAGAAACAGCTTGCAACTATTACTTTGTACACTGAAATCCCTTAGGTGCTGGTCTCTTCCTTAGCTTACAGAGTCTAAATAAAAATTTCCAGAGCATTCCAGAATATAAAGTTACTGCCCATCTATGGCCATGACAGAATCATGGTGATACCTGTATAAAACATGCCTTTGCTGTTTACATAATCTGCAGTGAAAATTTCCAAGATCTTCCCTTCACAGGAAGTCATGTAAGCTCAATCAGAACAAAAAAAAAAAAAAAAAAAAAAAAAAAAAAAAACACCACACCTATCACTCAAACAAGTAGGCTTTCTGTCAAAAGAAAATTGGTAGTTTCTGAAGTGCATTAAAATATGTCTAAAATCCACTATACCTTTTCAAAGTGAAGTTACAACATTTCAAGTAATTGGGAGAAGTCTTATATTTAAAGTAAGTAGATGGTGTATTAATTATAGTCTCTATCCATAAGATTACAGGTACATTTTATCCTACTATTTCAGTTTAAATACATGCTCCTCACAGCTTCAAATTTTGGTAACAGACTAGAAAAAATCAATACTTCCTCTTACTGTAGTTTCTCAAATTATTTCCACTGTTTGAAGCGCAAGTTTAATGCAGTTATTTTTAATATTGATCATTGTTATCTTCCTCCTCCTCCTTCTTTTAACAGAATCATGAGGTTGCTTCTGTGCTTCTGTGTTTGTTTTTTAATCTGGTTTTCTCAGCCATCTCCCTGTATTCCTACTGGGGGAATAGTGATCCACCTGCTGCCCTGTGCTGATGTAATTTGTTACGCATGGCTGAAGTTAACTCGGCGTGTTTTATAAAAACTGTTTGTTTTATATAAAAAGTGCATGCATAGTTCTGAGAAGAGGTTAAAAGTCCAACAGAATCTGACTGAAATCTAATCCTCTCCTGGTTATATCTCTTCTGTGAACTAGAACAGGCTGGAAGCACCCTTTGAATAACTTACACCTGCTCTAATATCACTGAGGGGTATAATAAACCTGTATGGTGCCCTGTGGGTGTCACAGTTGGACTGTTAAGCACAGGCCAAGGACATTCCTGCTCAGTTTGGAGACAAATCCTGCTCCAAGGGAGCAAACCTAGCCTTAAGGCAGCACATAAAATATTACAGATTACTGGTTTATCAAGTAACTAATGACGGGGAATAAATGTTCTTCTTCCAAGTCATCCTCTCATGTAAAAGCATCATCCAAGCCTTGTCTATCAAAGCAGCACTCAGTTGAGGCACAGAAATTGATGGTTCTGGTCTCCATACTGGAGCAGCTGGTCTGCAGTAGTAATTCCCAGAGACCATAATTCTCAGGGATCTCTGTGAGACTCAGGAATTCTCAGCAGCTGCCTGGGATCAACTGCCAGGAGATTAACAGGGGACTTCTGTGCACAGTATTTCTCCTTATAGAGTTTCAAAGTGAATTTCATGTATGACTGCATTACAGCTACCTGGAAAGAGACATTGAGGTCAGCAGCAGCAAAGCAGCTGAGCCATGCTCGAAGTTGACAGGCTTTAAAGAAAAAGTTAATTCCTATTTTTTTTTACCCACAGGTCTACCCACGGATAGCGCCGGCATTTTGGCACTACCTGCGGGTAGAAGTGAGTAACGGGTATTTGAATACTCCCACATCTTTATTTTATAGCTTGGTAGTATTTACTGACCTCCTAGTTTGTCCATTGTGCAAAAATAATGAGCTTCCATTCTAGTTACCATTCTTCTGTGAATGTAGTCTTGTAGTAATTCATGTTGGTTTGACTACGGTTGGGTTGGTTGCTAACCCAAGTCACAAAAACGTGTCTGTATGCAAGGTTAAAGACAAAAACACCTGAAATCTGAAAGTCAAGGCCATATCATACATTCTGACTATAGCACAGAACCGAAGTACAGAAATCCATACCTGCACCTCCTTTTATAAACACATTTTACATTCATGAGAAGAATATGGAGCTTCAGTTCTGTTATATCATTTTTGCAAAGATTGTTCGACTCAACTTGATATCATTTCTTCCCTCTTCTGTCCCTCAGGAGCATGAGCAGCTCAGCTATTCCTCTACAAGGTCCAAGGCTCCAAGTGTTATCATCACAGGTCTCAAGCCAGCCACCAAGTATATATTTCATATCAGAGTCAGGACGGCAGCAGGATACAGCGGCTATAGCCAGAAGTTTGAATTTGAAACTGGAGATGAAAGTAAGTTTCACTAAAGGGAAAAAAAAATAAGTACAAAAGAAGTAGCATCTAATTCTAAACCAGTGAGACATTGGGAGTTTGAATTGCTGAACCCATACCATTTGTTTATCACAAAATGACCAGTACTATGTGATGAAAAACAAGCCTCAGACTCACAGTTCTGGATTTACAACAACACGTAGAAATGTTAGCCCAATGCTACAGCTGAAGAAATGTTCTCTTCCATAAAATTTCCTTATGGGTCCCTTCCAAGCTAGGATGCTGTAGGATTCTCTGATCCTTTCTTTCCTTATAGAAGTCCTGCCTCTTGACATCTAGAAATATCCTTAGCCAGGCTTTCCCTAAGTCCAGCAGCTTCACACAAGCTCCCAGTGATGGACTCTTCACCCTGTAGTTGTCAGTGCTCCCAGACTCCACAAATAAAAAAATGAAAACTTTTATATGCATTTCCATCAACCAGTAAACTTACTAAATTTGGCATTAAGAAGCAAGAAGCCTTCCTATTCCTATCAAATATGCAAAAAGGCTTCATGTGTGATATTCACACTCTGAACAATTTTTATTTGTCATGTGTTGCCTTCCATGTTCAAAGAAACATAGAAAAAGGTATATACATGTATTTGAGAGAAAATTAGTGTAGTAGATACAACACTAAAACACTCATTAATTAAATTACTTTAATTAGCCAATTATGTATACCATGTTTTTCATTAGTGTTTTAGAATTCAAGTTGTTTAAGCTAATGTACAGAGTCAAAACTATGTAAGTGCTTCCAAGAGCACCCAGGGATTTGTGTTCCATTTTTATTGCTTCTTAACTTCTATTTCAAAAATCAATCAGGGATAGATTTCCAAGTGCTTAATGCCTAATTGGACTTTTTAAAATTTGCTGGGTACTTAAGCCAATTGGTTTGAATAGGAGTTGAGCACTTGGGTGCTTTCAAGAATTTCAGTAGATCTTGTCTGTATCTTCTGGTGCAATAAATACAAGGCTTAATTCATGTAAAAAGAAAATAGTATTTAAACCTCTCTGAGGTTTCACATTGTGAAAATGTCACTTGCCCATCTAAATCAGGAAGACTGTGGCTCCAGTGACATTTCCCTCATTGGTATTGAGGGAATCTCCTGGGAGTGACATTCCCCTTACTCCATCCTAGCCCCATCTCTCCTCAATGCGCTGATGGCCCTTGGGCTGCATGGTAAGCTTAATTTTAACATCCTTTTTGAAGCATAACATCAAAGCTGAACCTGATACTGAAATAAACTGGAAAAAGAAATCTGTTTATGATGCCATAAACAGACCTAACACAGCTTATCTCCCAATAATTCTGATTTCATTTACTTCTGTGTCTTAGGACTTGCTGCCTAAACTAGTACATGGTTTCACAAAGCTGAATAAATAGAATACAGCAATGGTTTTGTCAGTATTTCAAGATACTGACTAACATTTACACAGAGAGATTTGGGAGAGTTGTGTTGAGATTTGGGCTGCTTTGTTCTGTCAGTACCCATAAATGTTAATTCACCCTTGCTGGCCTGCATCTGTCTTTGCAACTCAGCTGAAAATTTTCTGATTTTTTTAATATACATTTTTCTCAATTTTTCTGAAAGATAGTGAATTATACTAGGCCAAGGCAGACTGTTGCAACTCCCTCCATCCCTGCTCACTAGAAACAAGTTACTTGGCGAAAATTCCACTTTTGCAATTACTTTTTGTGGAATTTAAATTAGATTTTAATTAACTCAGAAGTAGCATTTTCATGAGAAGGCTGGGAAGGATAGAGTGTTTTAAAAGTCTGTGTTGTGAAAAGAAAATTTATCAACCAACACTCTCATGAAAATAACAAAAAATACTGTAAGTCATTTGTTTGATAAAAATCCTCCTTAATTGACCTAAGATTGTACCATCCTTCAGCTCTCTGCCAATAGAACATGGTACAGTAGAGAAGAATTCCCAGACCAGTTGCAGGTAAACATCCAAGGTTATTCCATTTTCCCTGCTTGAATGTTGACAGAATTTGTTCAGAGATGGCGGTAAAGCAAGCAAGCAAAAATTGGGGTTTTTCTTTAATTGTCTAATTATAGAAAATGAATGAATCATCAGCTGTGAGATGTTTATATCAATGTCCTAAAACACAGTGTCCTTTGGCAGGACAGTGGCCTGCCTTCTCTGATGTACTGGGTGAAACACTACCTGTGTCACTTCAGTTATAAAGTTATAAAGGATAAAACAGACACATCATTACCAGGAACACTAAAACATTTTGGTGTTTTAAAGTCATCTTAAAAATGCACAACCATAAAGGTGGTGCATGAGGGAGAGAGAAGACCAAATCTGCAGGAGTAGTGGAAGAAGTTAGTTATTCATGCTGATGTGTTTTTTGGGAAGCACCACCCTCACTTACTGACCCACAGACTGAGGCAGCCACAGCTTGGGGACCTCTGTGAACTCTTCTCCCTGCTGCAAAGACAAACAAGTGGAGCATCCAAAAGAGTAAAATTTGTATTTTCTTTGTGATAGGAATTGGAGTTACCTAGGATAGTCAGAAAAATTCTCATCAAGGAAGCAGGGATGGATGAATGGATGCTAACAGGCATTTCTCCCCCTTTTAAAGCTCAGAGGCTGCACCTGGGAAATGTGAAACCTTTCCAAAGCACAGCAACCACCACTTGTGACTGTGTTTCTTGTTGCCATTTTATTCAGTCTCTGTTTCAGCACCTTACAAGCAAAGTACTCACAGCAAAGCTGGCAGGTTTTCATACACTCCAGCACACACACAGCTGCCACTGCTGGGGCTTTAAATTGGAGCAGAAACCTCACTTGTAGCTCCTGCTTTTATCTGTCAGAATTACCAGCTGTCTGAGTCACCACAAAAACACTCTGGTCCTTCCTAACAGAGAATAAAATGTGTTCTGACAATTAAAAGAAACATTTTTCCTGGGGCAGAGATACTTAGATCTCTGACTGTTACCCTCTCTGGGTTTTTTTTCCCCCCTTTTCTAACCAGCTGGTTTTGGAATACCTTTTTTAGTTGGTTGGTTTTGTTGGGTTCTTTTTTAAATTAATGATTCAAACCTCTTTTTTTTTTTTTTTCCTAGAGAAATGTTTTGTTACATTACCTCAGAGGTCCTTCTGCCCAGAGGAATTTGTAAAATATTGAACAATTTACAGCTTTTAGGCAGTTTTCATGCCAAAGCAGGGCTTGTTCTAAAACCAAGGGTATTTTCCTTCTTAGCCTTTCCACCATTAGGAAAAAATAATCTGCAAGTAGAGTGGTTGGTTTGTTCTGGAAGGGACCTAAGGGACAAAGTAGCATTTATACACTGTGTACTTGTAGTTGGGCTGAACAGAGTGATAAATGTGAGCACATAATGATATTTAATCCAAAAGCAATGCAGACTTTGTATACTTTAAATTATTAAGAATGAAAACCTAAACATGTCAGAAATGCGAATGGAATACCTGATTAGGTGTTTTATAAAGTTGAAGACTGTGCAAAAATAATTGGCTGAAACTCCAGTCTTGATGGATCAATAACTTTAATTTCTTTACCATAGTCTCAGATGGTGATTTTTGTGTATTGACAGAAAATTCTGCTGAATTTTCACATTCTTCTCCCTCTTCCCACATCCACAAAATCTACCTTTAACTTTTCATCCTCAAATCAAACTATTTTGGGTTTTCCACCAGATGTGACTCCATTCTTTCCAGAACTCCAAAGCTCAAGAAAAGGGTCCTGAATCATTGATTCCAGTGTAGGTCCACTACTTGTTTAAGCACATGCCCTGGTTCATGCCATCCCAAGGATTTTTAGAAAATATATTGCATTACCAATGCAAAATGGAGATGTTTGTTTGTTTGTTTTTACAATTTTTAATGTTTTGACAATAGTAAATTGAATTCCTTGTTGAAACAAATCAGATAACACATATATTTGGGAACTTCTTGTTATATCTCTCCACCTCTGCCTCATCCTATTCTTCATTCAGTATTAGTCAGCTCTGGATACCAAAGAATGTCTCATTTTGATCTTTAAGTATTTCCTTGCTGTGTTTAATACTTTTAGCCATTTGTTCTTCACAATTGATTTTGGTCTATCTGATTGCACCACTGCATGTGTCCAGCAAGCCAAAAAAGACTTCACTTTTCCTCTGCATTTCCTAAACAAGAGCAGCATTCTCATTCAGATCTTGAACTGCCTGCACAGGCTTTCCATTTATGCACTGGCCAGGAAGTGGATATTAGGGGAAAACACTTGGAAGAAAGCTTTTCAAGTGAATAGACACCAAAAAGTGTTACATTCCTCTGCTGGTGACAGTCCTTTTTAAGTTCACCTTTCCTTTGCCTTCTCATTTCCCCTTTGAGTGGAGCCCATCAGCTCTCTGCATCACAGGAACTGCACAGGAACTACACTTGCATTTGTGAAGATGTAAAGGTTGGCTTAATGAGACTTTGTGTTTTTCTTACTTATTGTTCTTAAGCCCTGTTGTTTACAATGCCTTGTAAATCCCCCTGACAGCCTGTTCCTGTCTATTAGAGCTCCAGTGCTCACTGTCCACACTGATCTGTCTTACAGCTACTCACTGTTATCAGTCTGGCTGTCCTTCTGTCACCTTTTTATCTTTCAGTCTGCTGGAGGATCTGCTGCCTGATAGATGTCAAATTGAAGTAACCAAGGGATGTAGCTGAGAGACAGAAGTGAGCTGTCATTAGAGCTTCCAGCTCTTTTATACCAAATACACAAACTTGTAAAATGTTTGGGAGAAATTTGCTCAAAGAAAGAGCAGAGCTGAAAGATTCTCTCTGATTTTCAGCCTCTTGCACTGTGAATAAAATATCTGCACCATTTCATCCAGTGTGCCCAGTGAGGAAATGAGGAAGCCTCAGGGAATTTCCCTTCAGCCCAGAGGGGAGGGAAAGTGCAGCTCCTCCTCCATACATTTGGATGAAGAACCTGGAGAGAAGATGGGACAGGGCATGGATGTAAAAAGTGGATTGTAGGGGCAGAACTGACACCAGGCTGGATGCAGGAGGGATTTCTGGGCATGGTGTTAAGCAAGGAAGCTGGAACAAGGCAATTAGAAACTTCAAGTGTCATTTCAGGCATATAGCATGAGTTAAGCATGAAGAGCAATGGCAGTGAGGAGTTTATCTGGATAATAAGCTCCTGGGTGCATATATAATCCATGCTGCAGTTTTAAAATCACTTGGACTAATCACATCAGTTGCAGGTAAAAGGTGCTTAAAGAGTTTTGCCAGCCAAACATTGCAGTATGCTACTGAAACATCTTGGATAAGTCATAAATTCTCCCTTTTCCTTGTCTTAGCTACTAATTTTTTTAAGTGTTTTCTGTCCAAATGAACTTATTGAGCAGACAGGTAGAGAGAATGAGACAGTACCAGACTAAGCAGCCAGCCCAGTTAGAGGGGTGCTAAGCTCCCTTAGCTCTGCTCATGGTTTATGATAAAGTTGAGGTGCCCTGGACAGTGTAGAGACAAGAAAATATTGATTTTAGCTATAGGAATGCTGGCCATGTTGTCCAACAGGAGATTCTGGAAAAAAATGCTGTGTACTTCTGTGATTAGATGCAGCACTCTTATGTGCACACAAAGGGATGAAATGAGGTTGCAGGAACTTGCTTGACTTTGCAACCTGCCATAGTTGTTTTTTAAACTGAGTTTCTCTGTCTTGCATAATCAAGAAGTTCTGAGGAGAAGCACAGGGTCATAGACCAATATACACAGAAAAAAAAAGAAAGGAAATCTAGGAAGTGACAAAAGATATTCAAGAACATGTACAACAGAAATAAATAAAGCTCTTAGTATTTACAACATTAACTTTACCATAGGAGAAAGCTGGAGAAATGAGAAAAGAGCAGAGAGGTTGAGAGACACATATAATTTAATTTAGAATTGTAAAATGCTGTAAAAATCCTAGGTATTGAGAGTTCCTGATTACTGTCTTCTCACTGCCTAAATAGTTTTTTGTGGAACCTTTTACCTGTACGTGATAAAGTCTCTGCATAAATATTTCCATCATTTTGCCTTACCAGCCTCTCTGTCAGTTTTTAACAAATTCACATTTTCCAATTATTCTTGTCTGTCAATTGCCAGAATTCTTATCTGGTAAATTAAGGTCATCTGGAAGTTTTAGGCTTGAAAGCTCCTTGTAGTGATTTAACTATATGAAAAAAAATCCTAATGTATTCAACTCTGGTCACTAAAATACAAACAAGAGAAACAGGATTATCACTTTTCAAGTAGGTACAGTCTCAGCTAAAAATCTGTATTGTTTACAGGCAGAAAGAACATAAATCAGTCTGAATTTCTCCCCTTCATTAATGTGACTTTGGTTCCTGATAGAAAAATATATGTTATTGAATGGGAGGATTGGATTCTGTTTTAGCTAGAACATCAAAAAATAGCAGCTCCATCCAGAAATGATCCAGGACACATCTTCATCTTGAGAGCTGCAGATGCTTCTTTGGGCCATGGAATCAGTCCCTACATTTGCACCAGGAAGGTTCCTGGGTTGTTGCTTTGCCAGTGAATGTCTGTTGAAAAAAAATCACAGTTAATTTGTCTTTTGACAAATAAATTTTGCTGTTAATTTTGAGCTTTTGTTTGCTTTCCTCCTGCCAGATTCACTATTTTTGCCCACATCTTCTTCCTATTAAAAACAAAAAGAGAGCTGCAGTTTGTCCTCACCACTGCAGAGATGGGCAAGAAAGACTCCTCTTGAAACCTTCTCCCTGTACAACTTCAAACCATGCCTGACTTTAATAATCTTTGCCACGTTTAGCACAACTCCCTCTAGTCTGAAAATTGTATTCAGCATTTGCATTGTTACTTGTGTGGCATGATATTTGTTATGTTGCATTTTTCCAACTAAACCTGAGCCTGTGGAAGGTACCACAGAGCTGAAATCCAGTGCCATAACATCACTAGATATCATTTAACTGTTCAGTCAATATTTGCTCCATCATTTCTTGGAAGATGTGTATATTTAACTTGTCTGGCCACAGGTATTGAATCCTTTGTAATTTATTACCTGTGCATGCTTCCATCAAATTATTTGGACAGAAACCTAATGGCAGAAACCTAAAAAGCTGGTTTTGCTGAAAATTTGACATAAGCTAATATTATTTTTATTTGCTTTGCTACTCTTACAAAGCCAGTTTACACCACGAATTTTTAAGCCACACACAAATCTTGTTCAGAAGCCAAATGCTTTTCTAGGAAACAGTGTTTTCTGGGGCTTTGGATAGCAATGTGTGCATTGCATTGGGCTTCATCAGCTGCAAAGTGAGAGAATATCACCTGCTGAGCTTTCCAGACATCAGCTTAGGTGATTTCTCTGAGCTTTAATAACCTGATGCCTAAAGAAAGCTGAAGATTTTGCTTACTGAACAGTTTGCAAGTTTACCAAATCAAAGTTGCTTCCCTGACGTAAAAATTATTCCCTTTTCTGTACTTACTCATTTTCAGAAGTCATTGAATAGAATTATTTATTCTTCTTTCAAAACAATGTTTTATTTCCCATGGAAATAGTAAGAGTTGGGTAAATGTCATGTGGTGTAAATGTTCAAGTGGAACAGAGTTTAACAAATAAAACTTCAGAGTCACATGACAGAGAAGAAAAATGAGCCTAATTCTTTTTCTGCTCATGTAGTATTTGGACAGTGAGGACCACCTGGACTGTAAGTAGGTAAATTCTTAATGTAAAGATTTAATATTATACACAATAAATTAAAAAAAACTAGGAAGTGTCCAGCAAATGGATAATTTTAGGTGATCTTTTTTAACTCCTAAACATCCTAAAAAAAGCAGAGAGAAAAACAAGAGGCATAAGAATTTTTTTTTGGCAACTACAGTGTTGCTAATCACTAAAGCATGTTATGATAAACTATATGTATTTTGTGACAATGAAACTGAACACCAGACATGCTGAAGAATGTGTGAAGCCCCACATTAGATGTGGGGGTTTTGCTTTGATTCCTCCTGAACCCAGTTAATATCTTCACATACCCAGCACTGCTGCTGACTTCACTGGGACAGGGGCAGGGAGAAAATTTCTGAATTAGGTGCAGGGTTAAGATAAATAAAGCTAAGGAAAAAAAATACATTTTTGTGTCCAAATTCCCATCATATTCAAACTTCAGTAAATTGCAAATGTCTGATCAAACAAATCCTCCTTTTATAAACCTGAAAACATCTCCCCTCCATCCTAGTTGAAACATGGATTCTCACTTCACAGATGTGTCAGCATCCAGTGCCTTTGCTGAGCACTGAGGAAACCATTAAAAACAGATTGCAACATTTGACCATTGAAATTATTTCATCCATTCTGTAAAATCCCTAGGTGATGGATTGAGCATCAACCCCTTTTCTTTGTGTTTCTCTTTCAGCTTCTGATATGGCTGCAGAGCAGGGACAGATTCTTGTAATTGCCACTGCTGCTGTTGGTGGATTCACTCTGCTGGTGATCCTCACTTTGTTCTTCCTCATCACTGGCAGGTAATTAAAACACTGTTCTCATATAGTCCCATCTAAAATTAAGAATTAAAGAATAATATTCAAGTCATTAAACCACATTTTTGGAGCTAAAATTAGGGTTAGACACAGTGGAATATCCTCTTTGTTCAGCAGTGGTCATACAGTTCCTTTGTAAGTGTGGTTTTTCATAAAGACATAGTTTGGGGAGAGAAGAAATTATGTGAAATCAGGAAGTAGTTTGGATATTTTAGAAATAGGTTTCTGGACTTCTTGCCTGCAGAGTGATAATTTAAAAAATGCAGTATACCTGCTGCACCCTCAAGGCTCTGACATTACAAGGAAAAGAAAAACAATAAGAAAAAAAAACCCACAGTGTATTTTATAAAATCTCATAAAGGCCAATTGCAAAACTTGAGAGAGTGCAGTACTCAGATATCAACAGAGGGTGCTACACTTTTAGATTTGTAATTACACATCTGCATTGTTGGTATAGCAATACCTCTGATTTGAACACATAGTGAAGTTCTATTAGTGCAGGCCAGAGGGGTTTTTTTGCAATACCCCAGCAACTAAATATGGCACTGCAGCAGCTGCCATTATGTGAATTAATGCTCTCCCTGCTAAATAATAAAACCAGTTAAATCTAACATTCTGCTGAAGGTAATGAGAGCAGTTAACCTTGGAACATATTGTGGCCTTAGATAATCTTTGAAGCTAAGTAAATATTCCAGCAATTACTACAGAAGGTGACAAACAGTGGGATCTTTCAGAAGAGAGAGGAATTATTTAGACAGAGGCAAATTTCCAGAGAAAATGATTGTATGGAATCCATATGTGAAATCCTGAAACAACTCAAACACTTTCTTTAGGAAAAAAATCGCTAAACTTGGGAATGAAAAAAAATATGGAAATGGGTTTCTTTCTGTGTTCCTTCCTCCTGTTTTCTACTGTTAAGAACATCAGAGATTCTCTTAGCTTTCCACTGCCTTACTCAATGGGACCATTTCAATTATGTAAGATAGGAATTCATTTTGAAGTGCTGCTTAAATGCAGTGATAAGAGCGTGTTCCACAGAAGACAGAGCAAGAAAATTTTGAATAAATACTCAATTTACTCTAGGACTGGAGGCAAATTTCAGCATGAAAAATGGCACTGGTACCCTACAGATGTGCTGTGCTTCACTGTTTAGAATTTGATGAGCAGTAGAGTCTCAGGGCTGCTGATGAGCCTATTCAGAGTGGAGAGGCTGGGTGAAACGAGCACCTGCTCTGCACTTTGCTGGGTCATTATCCACCAGGAGCGAGCAGGAAGCAAGGCTGTCAACTGCAGATAGGAACAGGAAAGCAACAGAGGCTTCAAGACACAGGGATGGGGTCTTGGCTCAGTTTCAGGAAATGGGAGGTTAAAACTCAGTGTGATTTAGCCTTATCTCTGATTGTTCTGCAGCCAACATGGGCAGAGAATGAGGAGATTCCTCTGCTGGTGATTAATCACTGGCCTCTGTAGTCAAACTTTGGGGCCACATGGATGTTTAGGAGGGTTGGGTAAGGTTAAAGTCTTGTTTCTTTGACTGTTCCCTTGGGCAAGCACTTGGTGTTTAGGGCTCTAAACAGGTGGCACCCTACAGACCACTTGTTCAGATCCTAAAAATGGCACTGGCATCCTTAGGGAGTCCCAGTGTTCAATCTCAAGGTTTCCACAGTCTGAGAATCCACTGGTTTGCATTCCCTCCACAAGGGCACATCAGCTTCAGGAGTTTCTGCCCTTAATTTTTTCACCATCACCTGTGTAGCAGTGAATGAACTTGTGACTGTTCTTGCTGTGTTTCAGCAGTTTAAACAAACCACTGAAATGAGGTGGGTGTGTTCACCTATTCCTCAAAGATCTCCACTCTTAGTATGGATATACTGACTTTAATTATTTTTATTTAATTTTATAATGCTGTTAATGTTCACACAGAGGACAATCTTTTCTTTTTCAAGCTGGTCTTGGAACTGCATGTCTGTACTCCAGAGCACACATCCACAGGCACTGCTGTTCTCCGCAGGCATCAGAGCCTCAACAACCCTTTGCTATGTCTTAAACCAAAAGATTTCCCTCTAAATAGTAATTTTTAGGCTGCTCAGTGAGTGAGAAGGAGCTTTAAGACCAAGAGCAAATATTTTTTTTCTTGACTGAACAGTTGGTCCTGCCATGTGACCCCCTAAATCAGCATTATCAGACTTGCAAGTAGTCAGTGTTCAACAGCTCAGACTGCACAGGGCCACTCAGCAAAAGAAAAAAAAGGGGTCCTGATGTGAAAAAATGTTTTATTTTTTCATGAAACATGGGGAAGTCATTATAATTCTGTTATGAAGAAAATGTGAAGGTTTTTTACCCACTGTATACGAAAGCCAATGGGATAAGGTTTAACTACCACAGGCCTATGTATACAAACAGGAATGCAGGAAAATAATAATTTATTGAAGTATCAGAATTCTTTGGAGAAGCAAAAAAAAGTATTATATTAAACTTAAACTCAGGTAGTCACTGTCATGCTAATCATTCAACTATGATCTGTTTTTCTTTGTGTATATTCTATTTGTAGTTCGTCATGCATATTTCCCTCTTTAGATTCATAAATAAATATATATTCCAAATGAAAAGAATTGGGCTTTCATAAAATTGCAGATAAAACTCAGTGTACATCTGTTTTATTCATGACAAGTACTTTATTTAAAACCTCGCTTGTTTTTCTTGAAAGATGCCAGTGGTACATAAAGGCCAAAATGAAATCTGAGGAGAAAAGAAGGGCTCATTTGCAAAATGGACACTGTAAGTAGTTCATCACTATATAATATCTATATCATGTTTTAAATGAAGAAAGTCCACTGTTTCCTGAACAATTTTTGCCCTTGATGTTTTAATCTGGTTATTTGAGGAGTTCCTTATTGTCTGAATCACCAGCAGTCTTTATTTTTTTTGGAATTTCACTAAATCTATTCTAGTTATTAAAGGGGTTTTTGGAATTCAGCTAATAATATTTAGTAGGTTTTCAGGTTTATTTCTTTGAATTCTCAGTTGTTCTGGGTACTGAATTTCTGCCTCCAAATTCCTCTCCTGGTGACTGTATGACTTATTTGTATCTAGTTCTCTTTGGATTTAGGGATCTACACTTCCAGCCACCCAAGAAATAAGAAGTAGAATGGGTTGTCTTACCTCATGTTCCTGTTCACTGATCAGTACAGTGAGAGAAAATCCTGGTGATCTCTCATGGGCAATAATTAGTTTATATAGCTTAGTTTAGCTACCTACCTTAAATTAGTTGCCTTACTGTTTCCTCTTAGAGTAGCAATTTAAATATTTTTTTTAATTCAAAGGGTATTGCACAAAGGATATCAGATTTTATTCTTTTAGCATTTTGATAACATCTCTGGAAATGCAATGATCAACACAGAAGTTACCAGAAGTAAAATATTTTTTCAGGTGACACCACTGTATCGAGCCAAGTGTCTCTTTCTGTCAAGGAAAAGGGCACATTTACCCATAAAGTATACTGCCTAGAAAGATGTTTTTGTCATTTGTTTCCAGACATGGCCAGAAATAAAAGAAGACAAAAACCCTCCTCCTGGAGAGTTTGATATATGCCTCTGAGACCGTGACTGAATTTGAAAAAAGCCTCACTCAGTGTCTTTCAGGCCAGGGTAAATGATGACTGCATTTCATGTTGACACAAAGCTTCATCTCAGAGCCTTCCCATTCATTTGTAGTGATCTCAGCATCACACTGGAGGGGGCAACTCTCTACTCATATATGTGCTCCACAGAACCAAGAATAAAGAGGAATTACTGTTTTAGACTCAGCTATTAACTGACAGGAGAAAGAAGGCTGAGAAAGGCTTCATTCTTTTTAAAGGGATTCTCTGGACACAGCTGCAGATGCCTCTTTTTATCCTGATAAATTGGTGGATTATTAGCATCAACTTCTGATAATGGATTGAAAATTTTCCAGAACTTAATCATGATATGGCAGCAGCCTAAAAGAATTCCCATCCAGACAGTCCAGAAGAAACAACACAAGTTCTTGAACATGCTGTACTCAGGAGCACAAGGGATATCAGCCATGCCAGAAAATGACAGCTTGTTGGAGCCTGCCAAAGCAATCTGGCACCAACCCACTACTGCCATGGCTATCTCCAAGGAAACAGACAGAAATTATCTTGAAAATGGATTTGGATATTTTTGTTGTCATCTTGCACCTGGCTCTCTGGCTGTTCCAGCTGATCAGAAGAGAACAAAGCAGCACATCCCTCCAGGACTCATCCTGAGAGAAAAGGAACTCAAAGATTTGACCTGTTTGGCAAAACAGGATGTTCAGCCATCCACTCCTAAATGAAAGGATGAACTAGAAACAACTGTTTTCAAAGTAAAGGACAGATTGCCTCAATTGCCCAAGGAGCAGCAAAGGGGAAGATAAACTGCCTTGGCAATAATCACTGCTGTTTTGAGGCCATGCCTTTTCCCTTTATCATTGAGCCCTCACTTGGTGTCTCTGCAGACCCTTTTTCAAGTGACCAGCTCTTCTGTTGGGTTCTGAAATTTTAAACCTGGAAGATGTAATATATTATTTTCAGTCCTTTCAATTATCTAGTCAAAAAAAAAAAAAAAAAAGAAAAAAAAAAGAAAACTATTGTTGCAATGCATGAATGTCAAGAAGTTCCTGTTATTCTCTTTCTTGCAGTACATTTCCCAGGACTCAAAACATACATAGATCCAGACACATATGAAGACCCATCTCTTGCTGTCCATGAGTTTGCCAAGGAGATTGATCCTTCAAGAATTCGTATTGAAAGAGTCATTGGGGCAGGTAAAACTATCCCTACTGTAAAAAAAAATCTCTAGGCATGGCAATACTGCTTTCCATAAGCATTAGGAAAATAATTTATTATCAGGTTTTTTGTGTAGGATTGATTTTTTTGTCTGGTTTGTTTTGTTTTGTTTTCCAGATGTATTCAAAACACAGTGTCACTCAGCATGTGCCATAGTTATTGTCATGTATTCTCAGTCATTGAGGGTAAAATTAGATCAGAATCTCTTTATATGGGGACATAAATTCTGAATATAGAAGACTGAGAAA